>CALSCE010009465.1:11295616-11362868 GCA_943593645.1 Bovichtus variegatus | reverse complement strand
ACACACACACACACACACACACACACACACACACACACACACACACAGAGTACATAGAGTACATGGATTCACACAACCAGGCTCTTTGGGCTAGTGCATTAATCTGAAAGCCTGATTAGAGCTAGTGGCTAGTTGTTACTGTCAGTCTGTCACTCACACAATCCCCCCTCCCTTCCACCCTCCCTCCCTTCTCCTCCCACCATCCCCCCATCCTCAGTGCTGTGGCAGTGTCAGCCAGCAAGCTGCTGGTTTGTCATGTCATAGACAAGTTAGTGTTGCAGCGCCAGATGGCAGCTCTGTGTGTGTGTGTGCGTGTGTGTGTGCGTGCGCGCTTTTGCGTGTCTCTCTTTCTCTCTGGGGGTGTAAACAGCAGCTAATGTACACTGACAGCTCCTCATGACTGCTCTCTTCCAGCCTGCTGAGCTGCACAGCAGTACTACACAGACAGAGACAGGGAGATGAAGGAATAGGAGGACGAAGCCAAAAAAGCTTCAAACTGAAAACTTAAGCACCTTTGCTGTTTGTTTAACAGGAATTAAATTAGTTCATGTAGTATGACTGAAGTCCCTCCCAAACCCAGCAGGGAGAGGAGATGAAACTCTTGTTTTCTTACCTGGTAACATGTCTTCTAACCTGTGTGATATTTCTCGCCCTGTCTGTTCTCCTCAAGCAGAGGGTACTCCCAAGACATCAGCCAGCTGCAGCCCTGCTCCAGAGTCCCCCCTCAGTTCAGCTGAGGAGTCTGTCAACGGTCTTGGAGGGGATCCACTCGCTTCACAGTCCTCCAGTCTCAAACCTACGTCTGAGGATCCCTCAGGTGGGGAGTCTCAGCCTGGCACCCCACTGCCTGTTCCTGGTCATTCGGGTCTCAGCATCCAGGAAATGGTTGCCATGTCTGCTGAGCTTGATACTTACGCCATCACCAAGAAGGTTAAGGAGGTGCTGACTGATAATAACCTTGGTAAGAAACACAGGAAGTGCTGTCTGCGCGGTTTAGTTGCTTTTTCTCTTTCCCCTCCCCTCCCCAATGATGAATTATTCAGCCTTAGAATCAGTTCTCTGAAATGACCATTTCATTTCCACTCTCTCTCGCCTAACCAGGCCAGCGTCTGTTTGGGGAGACTATCCTGGGTCTGACTCAGGGTTCTGTCTCAGACCTGCTGGCCAGGCCCAAACCCTGGCACAAGCTCAGCCTGAAGGGCAGAGAGCCCTTCGTCCGCATGCAGCTCTGGCTCCAGGACCCACACAGTGTGGAGAAACTCATGGACATGAAACGCCTGGAGAAGAAAGGTGTGTGTGTGTGGTAAAAGCTCAATGACGAGAAATAAATGCACGCTCCATATCGAGCAGCATGCCTCCCCAAATAATGAACAAAAGACTGACAGAGAACTTTCAGATTATCTGCTTAAGCATGCATTTTCTTTATAAATACAGTCTCAAAAAAAACCCACAAACAGCAGCCTTTGAATTACACATGCACATCTGCACACACAATATCCTTTGTGCAGGACAGCAGAGCATGTTGTGCAGATCACAGTCATCTTGGTGTGATGTCAGTACCAATCAGGAACGTAGACATCACATACTGTATTAGATGTGACAGCTAGGGGACTGCCGGGGGCCTGCTTACTCACAGTCATCAGCACTCCTCTTCATCATCGTCGTCATCATAATAATCACCAGTGTCTATAAGCTCGGATTTTTATCATTTGTTCGCCCATAGCCCACTCTATCGCTCCATCATCCTTTATTTCCTTCTGTTGCATGATGCGTTTAAGAATCAGCAAAGCCAAAAGGCCTCACCCGGCGTGCTGCCTCGCAGTGAGCCCTGACTGCCCACTTGAAGCTCTCTCTGTGAGGCGGGAAACGCGCATTTGAACCTGCCAGAAGGCACAAGCATCCGGGATCAGTTTACCCTCCTGATATCGCAGATTACACACAAGGGCTAAAAACAAAACTGACCTTACAACAGTGTGTTTGGGGCTTGGACGGGTGGGGTTACTCTCAATTCAACTTTGTTTCAGGTTATTGACCCCAAAGTAATGCATCCAAATAGCAACAGGGAATAGTCCTGGCTGACAGCAGGGCCCAGAGGAAAGACATGGACCTAGTCTAGAGTAACCATAGTTGACCTCTCACCCTTGCGGTACAAGCCTGCGAGGCAGCACACAACTTTGAGAGTGGTCTAACCTTGCTCTGAGGGGTTTTTCTCTGCAACACTAATATATCTGGCAGCATATATTGGGGTTGAGAAAATGTCAACCTCATGCAAAGCTGCCATGAGCTGTTCATTTTCAGCTGCTGGTGCCCCAAGTGAATGGCGCTGCTTGTTTGCTTTAAAATGGAAGAGATGCTTTCATTGTTAGAGTTCCTGAGAAAGGCGATAGCACCACCTAGTGGTCGTTGAAGAGGATGGCCAGATTATTTTTTAGAACTGTTTGACGCACAATAGGTGACACAAAACATTTCCTGGTGCCATGCATTTGTCAAACATGAAACTTCCATTGTGGCGGACTTCTGATGAACAAGACCGCCTGACCGTCTTAAAGACTGCTTAGCACTGACGTGTGGGACAGTGTGTTGTATGATGATTAAAAAAAATATAGAAATCTCCTGTTTGAAAAATCCAATCTAATTGCAAAATATTATAAAACAATATAGATCAGTCGAGGGCTAATACTAATGATTATTTTCACTCTTTGTTAATCTACTCATTATGTTCTTGATTAATTGTTTGGTCTATAAAATTGTGAAAAGTCCATTACTCCATGGTGATGGCTTCAAATATCTTGTTTTGTCTGGCCAACAGTCCCAACGTCAAATATATTCAATTTACTGTCTTAGAATAGTAAGACAACAAGAAAATATTTTGATTTAATATGCTGGAAAAAGTAAAAAAAATGAAAAAAAATAGAATTACTGATTCTAGACGAGTTCTTAAATCTGATGCCGATATTATGTTATTGATATTCTCCATATTTATTCATCACACACATGTATTTTCTGAGGTACTGATTTCCCCTTCTTGTTTTTGTGTGATTTTTCAGCTTACATGAAGAGGCGGCTGAGCTCCTTGAGTGATAGCCATCCTGTGGACGTGGGTTTAGTGGGGCCAGATTACATCCAGGGCTCCCAGAGCCCGGGACAGCAGCACCTGAAGAAGCCCAGGGTGGTGTTGGGCCCCGAGGAGAAGGAGGCCCTGAAAAGGGCTTACCAGCAGAAGCCGTATCCCTCCCCCAAAACCATTGAGGAGCTGGCCTCCCAGCTCAACCTGAAGACCAGTACTGTCATCAACTGGTTCCATAATTACAGGTCAGCATTTGGAAAAGAGACACACTTGCCATCTAGTGTTTGTATCACAAGCTGTTCTGCAAAGGGCATTTGAGATCATTAAAGTAAACCAATTCCATTTCCATATTAAAACAGTGTTTTTGGCGCTTGTAATTGTTTGTTTTATTTAAGTTAATTTATAGGTTTGCAGTTCATAACGCTATCTATGTAGAAGTGAATTGTGTGTAAAGTGGATGATGTTGTATTGTTAAATAAATGGGCATTGTCTTAGGAAGGGCTTTAGTACCAGTGTCAGTGCACTCATACAATATTTTGAGATCAATAAAATATAAGATATGTTGCGTCTGACAAATTGAATTTCAGGATTTGAGTAGCGTGACTAAACTCGTATGTCTCTACTAGGTCACGTATCCGGCGAGAGCTCTTTATAGAGGAGATCCAGGCAGCCGGAGGGTTGGGGCCTGGCAGTGAGGGGGGATCCCCTTCCCTACGCGGGTCCAAATCAGGAGAGGGGGACAGCTGTGACGGGACAGAATCTGAGGGCACAGTGGAGACACGCCAGGGACTAGGCATCGGCCTGGAGGATCACAGAGGAGGATGCAAAGACGACATGGAAGTTGAGTCTGAGGCAGGGGGATCTAATAACTCCCCTGACCAGCTAGACTGCACCGGGCCAGGCTCCAGCTGTGGACTGGGGCTCTTTAGCCTCACAGAGGCATCCTCCAGTGGCTCTGCCTCTAGTACTAACATCCCAGCCTCTGGCCCAGCCAGAAACCCCAGGGACAACAATCTGCGCAAGAAGAAAGCAGCCAATCTCAATAACATCATCCACAGGCTGGAGAAGGCTGCCAGCAAAGAGGATCCCTCAGAGTGGGAGTTCTAGCTCCCCCTGACCATCCTTCATCCCTCTTGTCTCATAACCTCACGACCTCTAACCTTGGACCCCTCCTGCTCTGTTCCAGTTGGAGAGTGGACACAGCCAAAGTCAAGCTCAGCAGCCATTTTTATTACATAAAAGCTTTCCGAAAAGAGGAAAGAAACAAAGAGTGGTTGGCAAAACCCTTAAAAAGAAGATTTACTGAATACCTAGAAGAACAAAATAAGAGAACTTATGTGTCTCTCTGTTTTTTTTTAAACTGAGTTTTGTTTTTGTACTGAGAAAAGCACTTAGCCGTCCTGCTGGCCTCCGGCCCTGCTGTACCTTCCCCTATCACCAGCCACTGGTGCACCAGACTGGTTAGTCCTGAGCTGGGGTCTGACCCACAGCTGGGGTTGAAACCTGGACTCAGTAACACAGGCAAGGCCTGACACAGCAGCTGTCACAGTGATAGACACTGTTAGATGATAGATAGAGACAGGAACTCTCTTACAAGAACTCTCACTTTCTTAAAGGAGATTTTTTCCGCTCTTCTTCTCACCTCCCAAGTGTCCACAAACCTCCCCTCACTCAGTGAGACGCCTCATTTTTCACACTGTAGAGTGACTGTTACAAACCCTTTGCCTTTTTCACTCACTGCGTGTGTGTGTGTGTGCGTGTGTGTGTGTGTGCGTGTTTGTATGTTAGGGGTTGTGTCAGTGTGCACCTGTTTGTGTGTGTAAACACACCCAAAAATGGTGTGTATGTGTGTGTTCTCTTCTCAATGGCAGCATGTTTTCTTTTTCATCTCACTCCTACACTCTTAAGAGGGTAGTGGAAGGCCTGCCGGCTGAGCTGCCATGGTAACTGATGTAAGAGAGATGAACTTTGACCTGTTGTGTCCCATATCCTATCCTGCTGACAGCCATGTGATGGCCAGAAGGATCTCTAATTCCTCACAAACACACGCACTCATCTGAAGAGGAAGGATGGAAGGAACCCTCTTTATGCCTCCTTAAACCCTTCTTTAAAGGATGAAGGATGATCTCTTTTTTTGATATTGCAATTTGGTTGCCAATAAGAGATTGCACAGTCTGTTGACTCTAAAGAGTACAAAATAGGGAATTTTAGGAAGCATTTTTAATTAGTACAAAATAAGAAAAGAGAATAACAAGTTACTGTTTTTAAAAAAGAAAAAAAAAAAACCCTGATTAGAATGGAATAATGTTGCGTTGCTGAAATACGATACAATGAATTCACGTAGTACTGTAGCTGTCTGACATGTTGATACTATACATGTCTCTTGTTGTTATAGGTTGTGCACGTCACAGCTTTTACCCAGCACTGGACCTGCTGGGTGTGTGTGTCTGCACCACCGACAAATTTTCTCTGTTCACAAACACACATCTTTTTATAGGCCAAATCAGGAAGAGTGTGTGTGTATGTTTGTCTGTGTCTGTGCGTGTGTATGTTTGTTTGTGTGTGTGTGTGTGCGTGCGTGCGTGTGTGTGTGTGTGCGTTTGTCTGTTTGTGTGTGTGTGTGTCTTGCGTGCATTTGTATTTGCCTGCATGTAAGTCAGGGTCGAGGTCAATTCACTCAGAAGTAAATTTAAGAAGTAGATTATCAATAATGAAATTCTTGACTGAAAAAATGGGTTTTTAGCAAATAAATCAAAGTGTCAAAGTCAAAGTGAATTCACCCCAACCCTGGTGTGAGTAGTTACCACTCTCCTCCAGTCTATCCTGTATCCAGGGATGTTTTGCATTGAATTCTACTGTATACACTACAAATTATAAGGCATATCACCTCCTCCCTGTCCCACACAAGCCCTCAGTGCCTGTCAGCCTACTGCCTCCCCTTTGTGTGCGTGTGCGTGTGTATGCGTGGGTGCATGTACACACATGCCTGTCAATACATGCGTGTGCACAAGTGTGTGCGATTGAGGAGTGTTCAGTGTTTCCAATGAGTGGGGTCATATTTCGTATCTACTTGCACACACTACTAGTGCACAACTGACACCCTTCTTTAAGCTGTTTGATGCGTTACCATTACATTAATCTTCTCACAAAGTAGTGAAATACTATGATTTACTGTAGCTTGGTTTTATTGCTATTTTGCATTTATAGTTTTGGTTTTTATTCTGCTTATTTATAGGTGCTGTATTTTTCATTTAATGTCTTATCATTTGAGTTGTCTATTTTTTAAGGGATTATACTGTTCCTGAGGGCAAGTAACATTTTTATTAGACGTATAGACTGCCGGCAGTATTGGTTAATATTTACAAAGATGTACTAGTTCTCGTTTGTTTGTATATTCATGAATCCTAAAGTTTAGTGTCATTTCAATAGCTTTGAAAAAAATGTGTTTGCTACAGTTCATGCTCCCGTAAGCATTAAGCTTTTACCACAACAGTTATGCTCTTAAATTGCTAGCTAGAGAATCAAAGGACATATCAAGATCAGTGAATATATGATAGCATATCTCTTTTCCTGTTTTTCTATCCTCCGATAATGTGTTTTTATTTTATTTTTTTGGCTGTTTCTTGGGCAAGCCCAACACTAACGCTCGGCAGGGCATGCAGCTTTCTTTAGATAGAGGTCGCCCACTCTGTAATCACGTTACCATAATTTACAGGTCCAAATGTATAGACTTTGTCAAATAGGTCAAGTGAAATTACCTAAACTTGAAAACGCAAGTTAACTTGAAAGAGGTCATATCTGCCAAATTGAGATTAGAGAAGTGTACCAGCTAGCAGGGGTGCTACGTCAGATTGAACAGATAGCCAGCCTATGATTATGCAGAATATATATTGCAGTCCGTAACAAAGCACTTATTAGGATCTTTTTTGAAGACTGACTTGGGACAGGGTCTGTAAACACTACAACAGCGTACGATCCTGGGATCCTGGGAAATGTATGCCTTTTTAAAAAGTGGTTGTGAACCAAGCACAGACTCTTCTACGCATCCTAACACTAAAATTAAAACATAAGATAGCTGTATCCATGTTTTCTAAATGATAAACTGTATTCTTATACAGTAGCCCCTTATTTCAAACTACAGATAACTGTGTGACAGAAAGGGCCTTTGTCCTGTACAGTTGTAGATATTATGAGTAAACACCTGTTTTTGGTTTCTATCCAAAATGTCCTCAGTCCATCCTTAAGCCTCCCCTTTCCCTGAATGTACATCCAGATATATTGGCAGCCTAGCAAAAGATACTGATACCCTCGTTGCACTGCATTAAGATGCATTAGTTAAAATTGGATTTTCCAGTGTATCTAATAATTGTAAAATTCCTCAAACATTGGCGCTTCCTGTGGACGACTGATGTGAAACATCGGTCTTCTGCAGATTACTGAAGGCTTACTGCCTTCTTTTGGACTGCTTGGATTGGACAACCACGGTATGTTTAATGGTGATGAATAGCTACTGTAAAGTTTATAAGCACCTAACCCATTTGCCATTTTATAGCCAGATCCATCAACTCACCTAAACCACGTGAGATCATCAGATTTGTGCCTTTAACTGCCAAGCAGGGCACCAAACTAGTGATGTCATTAGATGTAGACGATTTCACCTGATTTGTTCATAAAATATCCCACATCCTTACCCAAATTAATTTCTCATACACCTCATAAATATTGGTACTTTTAAAGTCGACTTTTCTCAGCTCTCTGGAGAGGGTTGTATATAATTCCTGGAGTGCAGTGAAAGAGTAAAAAGGAGGAAAAAAAACGAGCTTGTGTATACTTATGACTGACCTGCAGACACATTTCGGTCCAGGTCTTATTTCAGACGGTTGTTTTCCCACAATGCATTTCTTACGTTGTACATAACCTTAACTAGCAGCGAAAGGCCAGAGCATTGAATGAAGGAGGAAGCATGCAGAAACAGCGTACACTGTAATAACACTGAATTTATTCATAGGGCATTTTGTATTTTTCTGTTTGTGTCAGGTTTGCTGTGACATTAATAATGGCACTACAGGTATTGATAATGACGTGTGCCAATTCGAATGGTTATTTGGAAAAGAGACGTGTAAATACAGTCGATCAAGTAGCTATTGATTCACTATTGTCACAGTATGCTTTTGTTTGAAGGCAGGAGGAGAGAAGGGACGATTCAGGACTTTTCCATGATCCACAGATATTTTTCTACAAATTTAAATCAGATGATTCTATACACTGTTGAATAACATTGTAAAGGTGTAACAGATGCTGTATATCATATCATGTTTTCTGAAGTCGTAAAGCTTTACTGTATGATCTGTTGAAGTAGTGGTTATTCATTTGACATATTAGTTGTAATGGAAGCCCAAACAGCAGCACTGGTCACCATATTCAGGAAAAAAAAGAAAAAAAAAGAAAGGAAAAACCTCAGATGTTTTTTGTAATACTTTTAGAATATATCTTATGAAGTGGGTTTTGTAAGGAAACACTTTCCGAATCAGCGGTGCTGTATGCATAGCACACTCAGTAATACATACACACATAATACAGCACAATACACTCATCCTTTAAACCCCCCCTCCACTTTACTTGCGTGCTTTCTTATGTTATTTTCGCTCACCTCTCACATTGGCTCCAGCTAAGTTTTAAGTCTTAAACCATTTCATCTTATCTCTTCAGTTACTTCATGCTTAACTGTACAATTTTTAACACCCGGAGATCAACTCTGGAGTGATAAACATTTCAGTGAATGCTCGCAAGACTTAAAAAGAGGAAGCAAAAAGCCAAATAGTGAAGTTAGTTATCCACCTCTGTTGAAAGGTTGCTGACAGTTTTCTGAATGTTGCTGCCTTGTGTCGTCGCTTCAGTTCACCCATAGCTTAAACCACAGTGTAGTCTGACAACCAAATGACCTGGGGAGATCTTCTTCCCCCCTCCTTTTGGAAAGCTTTAAGATGCTTGTTGAGGCTTTAGCAATTCAGAGTGTTTTTGGATGATTTTTTTTCCAACCTTGTCATCAACAATGTGGAAGTAATAATTCTCATAACTTCTCCCACTGCTTATTTTGTGAGTGTGTGTGCGCGTACATGTGTGTTGTAGTACAAAAGGCTGCATGACTGTAAAGGGATGGTTAAGATGTTTTTTGAAAGTTGTTTCCCTAGCACTTCTGTCACTCCTGAGATGCTTTTTTCTCCTTGTTGGGGTCTCCTTCCCTTTTGTTTTTCCTCATGTATCATTGTTTCTTTATCTTTCTATTTACTAAACGTATCATGTTGTTTGTTCTCAGCACTGTAAAACAGTCCCTTCTACAACATTGAAAAGCAATATCACTGTATGAAACGTTCACAATGTATTTGTTATGATTGACATTTGATTCATCATCATCATTATTATTCACATGCACCCTAGGTGTGATAATTGAAGTAAATCTCTTTTATACAAATACTAAAAGTGTGCTGTGGTGGGTTTTTTTTTCTTTGCCAAAAAATCTTGTTGGAAATGTACTTTTGTTGAACACATGCATGGTATATAAGTATTCTCAGAGAAAGAGATCAATTAGAAAGCCAGGGAAGACTCAGAAAGTAGGAATGTGTAGCAGTAATCTTACAAGGGTTTCAGTCATGTTGGGGATATTGGACTGCTTCTGCCATTTACAGCCTCCAGAGGTGAGTTATTTTGGGAACTAATAAATCAAATCTAAAGACAAATGGGGAAACCTGAGCAAAAAAAACTAATCTCCAAATCTTTATCTTTTCTCTCTGCCCTCAACAGGCCGTTATGCAGCGCTGCAGGTGGAGTTTTCGGGTGCAGTCCGCACCAGTGCGGAGCAGAAGGAACTTATCCTGAAGCTGGAGCACGACCTGAGCACCATCCAGGCCATGTCCTCCCTGCCGCGTCCCGACGCAGACGGGTCGGAGGTCAGCAACATGGAGAACATCCCGGAACCAGTCAAAGAGGCCTCCGCAATGTTTGCTGGTAGGTCCCTGGATTTAAAAAAGTTGTTAAAAGGACTGAAAAATTGCTTCATTAGGACTGTGTGGACGGGGTTTGATCAGATTTGGCAACCCCAGAGTTGTGACATGTGCCTGCGTATAACTTCCACATTGAAAAGTTTTTGCTGTAAAAGAGGGGCGAGCACGTGCATGTGGTGTCAGTCTGACTCGCACAAGGAACTACTTCTCTAATTGTAATGAGATAAACGTGCTGAGCTGACGTTCTGCAGGAGGTTTGAACGCTGCAGCAGCTGCACAGCAGCCTGATCAGAGAGATTTTAAGAGTTTCTTTCCTTTCGTGTGACACTCGAGGCATAGTTCAGTTTTTAGGTGTTCACTGGAGTTAGACATTCTGTCTGCAAATAAAACAGATAATGGCATCAAATGAACCACAAAATACGAGTTACATTTTCAAAATGTTGTTGATCATAAAATATGACCATATATGCATGTTAATAGAGGACGTAAATGATGGCATTTAAGTAGAAATTTGAAGTTTGAATTTCCCCTTGCGGGTTTAATAGAGTGCATTATTATTATTTTTTTTTATAGGTGTATTTTTTTAATCTGTGTTACCTTCAGGTTCAGGCGGAGGCCCCCAACCTGAGCTTCCTCAGGGCCAGATGGACTCTCTGCTCTCCATCATCTCCAGCCAAAGGGAAAGGTTTCGCTCCCGCAATCAGGAGCTGGAAGCTGTGAGTCACGATCGCACACACACACACACACACACACACACACACACACGTCCTATATTCCTGTGTCTTTTCTCGGAAGAACTAATTTCTCATCTATTTGTTTTCTCTGTCCCCTGCAGGAGAATCGCTCCATGCAGCAGACCATGCAGGCGCTGCAGAATGAACTGGACAGCCTGAGAGCAGATAACATCAAACTCTACGAGAAAATCAAATTCCTGCAGAGCTACCCTGGCAGAGTGCGTGTCTGTGTCTGTGTGTCTCTGTGTCTGTGTGTCTCTCTGTGTGTCTCTGTGTGTCTGTGTGTTGTTCATTTAGTGGAAAACCTAAGATATTTATATTTGTGTGCTTTCTCTTGCGCTGTAGGCTGGAGGTAGTGACGACACCGTGATGCGCTACTCCTCCCAGTACGAGGACAAACTGGATCCGTTTGCTTCCTTCAGCAGGAAGGTACAAGACTCACACCTTTTCAACACACACGCAAATTGAACTCTTCTTTTCAGAGAGTGTATTTTTTATTTTATTTTAATATATGTAGTGTGAGACACCAAAACATTGGTCTGCGTGTATTTAAACTTTCTAAAGATGGTGTATTTTTATGTTGAGTCCTACTACTTTGTCTTTGCAGGAGCGTCAGCGCAGATACCTGAGCCTCAGCCCCTGGGATAAAGCAACTCTGAGCCTCGTAAGCCTCAAACACACACACACACACACACACTCTATGCGTTTGGTGCAACCTCTTCACTAATCATCCTGCTTTTGTCTCTCAGGGTCGTGTGATTCTCTCCAACAAGTTGGCCAGGACTGTGGCTTTCTTCTACACCTTGTTCCTGCATTGTTTGGTCTTCCTGGTGGGTCTCTGATACAACATTAATGGCTTCAGTGAAACAGATCTTTTTTTATATATATATATATATATATATATATTCAACATTTTATTGAACGTTTAAACAAGTACCACTTCACTTAACAGATCTATCAGAAATAGACTCGCATATACAAATGTAAAAATAATAGAATAAATGGATAAACAAACAGAACCCAACACGCTGGCATCCTTTCCAAGGTTAAAGCACAGCAGTCCATTAGTTGCACTGGATAACTTAATTGATCTCCAAGCTACAGTTACAGAGAGCCAAGCAGTGAAAGGGCCCCATGTAAACATATATTGATCACGTTTGTTCAATAGAGAGTGCGTCACCCTCTCATAAGCAGCCAATTGAGCCATTGTTGTAGCCCAGTCTGCATAAGGGAATGTGCACTTTTTCCTCCAACGTCAGTGAAACAGATCTTAACTGTTGACTTTGTTTTTTTTTCAGGTGCTGTACAAGACCGCCTGGAGCGAGAGTATCGGCAGAGACTGCTCCGCTTTCTGCGCTAAGAAGTGAGTTTTTTTCCCCCCCGCAGCTGAGGGTTAAACATTAATAATATCACAACATGTATGCTCTGCCATTTTGATCATAGTAGCAAGTGCCTAATGCAGGTTTTTCATTTTCTTAAATTCTCTCCCAGGTACTCTGACCACCTCCACCGCTTCCATGAGAACGACCAAAACCTTTAAGCTGGTTCAGCATTCAGCAGCATGCATGTCCTGCTTCAAAGTTTCACTACTTATGCTCATCATGAAGACGGAGCTTCACCTTTGTTCCTGCAGTAGCTAGAATATCCACTAGGGGGCAGTTCAGGCCTGTGAACTGTAAATCGAGCGGTTTATTAATTGATTCAAAAACAGGTTCTTCTTTTTCTATTCTAGATATAATAATAATAATAATTTATTAATTAAATCTAGGAAAACTATAATCCAATGTTTCTTTCTTTTAGTCTCAACATAATACTGACAGCCAATCATTAATGGTATGATGTAATCTGTGCTGTTGTAGCACAAATGTGATGAGGTTCTGTTTATCTTCCTGTACGAAAGGGACCACAGTATAAGCATCGTGTTGTTTTGTTTCTTCTGGAATTTGCAATAATTAGTGAATTTAATTAATAAAGATAAAGTTGATATAACATTATAGGTAATATGGTTAACAATATAATGTATGTTTGATTGGATAGTGTAATGTAAAAGGTGGGTTATTAAGGTCATTTCATTTGAACAATATATAGAGTAGTTTATAAGTTGTCATTCCTCTGAGTTTTGCCCAACTTGAGTTTGATTAATATGATTTGATTATTTGGTAAGTACAGTTTTTAATGACTTGTGTGTTTGGTTACTGGGTATATCTTCCTAATATTCTTCTCTACGACAGATCACTGTGCATGTTTACCTGCTTACTTCTTTCTTTTCTGACTGACATTGCAAATATATTCTGAATAAAGACTATGCAGGACATTTTCTCGTATCATTTTCATTTAAAATGTCATTCTGAGATGTGTGCAGTAATGAAGCTGGCGATAGGAACGTGTTGGGTTCACAATGTGCATGATCCTTACATAGCATCTATTAATAACAATAGTTTTTCCACTTTCCACAACTTTCTGCCTTTTCTTCTGAATTGACACAGATAATGTGTCTTTTTTTGTTCCTCTTTACATGAAGCCTCCTTTTCTTTGTCGCTGACCGCAGGACAACCTATCATGGTATTATGTGGTGCAGAGGGGCAGTGAGAGGTTTCAGGAGGTGCGACACTCGGCTTTGATGCTCGGGCGCATTTAAGCACGCAGTCATTCCTAATCATCTGGCCGTGATGATGGTGCAGGCAGGATGATGGTGACGGTGTGGAGGAGAGTTGTTATTGTCGGGAAACATCTTTGAGGTCCGGTCGTTGGAAATCACTTTCATAGAGCTTAATATTTGTCCAAAAATTATCAGTGAGAAACACTTAAGTACAACTGCCCAGCCCAAAAAAAAAATTACATATATACTCAGAACCCATTTTCAATGTTTTTTTTCTTAGAATTAGCTTTAATGTAAGTAAGTGTGTACACATACAAGGAATTTGACCGGTATTTCAGTAGAAATGAATGATGACGGGCTGTGGAAGTCATAAAGTACTGAGTCACAATTAATGAATTATTAGTCTTGGTCATTGCATGGGATTTTTTGACAATGAAAAAAATATAGAATTACACCAACATTACCTTTTAAACAAATAGTAATATGACAATATTCTGTTTGACAGAAGTCATGATGGTAAAGGCTGACGGTGAGCAGTGAGGAAATATCTGTTTAACCGCTGAACCAGGAGGAAGAAGGGGAAGAGACGGAAGGATGTCTGCTCTGACACACACACACACACACACACACAGGGAATAAATGTGCTGTTTCAAACCTCGACAGTCCCCCTGATAGCTGCCTTTGAGTAGTATTTGAGTATTATGACTGTATTAGACTGCATTTTTCATGAGAGGCCTCCTCTTAAAGAGCACCTCAGCTCACAGCCATTAAAGACACACACACTCACACACACTCCTCTACTCTCCCCTCTATCTTAAGCCCATTTTTGCTTATCAATCACAGCAGACTCTGGGCTTTCTCAGCACAAGCACGGGCTCATTGTTCCCTCCGGAGCAGCTTTCACCTTTAACCCCAAACCTTGGATTCGAACACCTTTTTACTTCCCCTCTCCTCTCGCCGCTCTCCATCTTTCTTTCCTCCACATCCTTCGTCTCAGCTCCTCCAGCTGCCCGTCGTCAGCTCCATAAATATTA
This sequence comes from Bovichtus variegatus, assembly GCA_943593645.1. Classification (NCBI taxonomy): domain Eukaryota; kingdom Metazoa; phylum Chordata; class Actinopteri; order Perciformes; family Bovichtidae; genus Bovichtus; species Bovichtus variegatus. The sequence continues at coordinate 11,348,433 of CALSCE010009465.1, read as the reverse complement.
ACAACCTCCATCTGCGGAATAACACAAGTCTTAAGTAAGCCTATAATGGCCTGAGGTTATTTTGACTGCAGTGGACGGGTCACCTCACGTGGACTGATCTTTGGTCGGAGAGCTTCTGTAATGACGGCACACTTGATGGGTCAGCATTTACATTTTTGCACTGTCATGTTTATTTTGAGACCGTTCCAAGGAGAAAATGTCACCCTGCAGAGAGTGAAAATAACTGATGTAGGAGCATAAAAAGATAATATTGGATTATTTCGTCTTTCTTTCGTAGTCGAGACTTTTCATTTCCACGATGGGTTCAGCAGAGGGCAGAAAGGTTATGCTTTATTATGAATATGAATTATTTAGCTGACTCTTGTCTGTCTGCTTGCAGCTTTTTCCTGCATCGCTTTATCCATTTTCCCTATCGTGTTTATTTTATGACATAACATATCCTATTTCCTTTTAACGTTTTTAATGGGACATTTGAGTGAATGTAATAAATGTCGTCTTACTCTAGCATCAACTGTGAAACCATTGACCTCACTGATGGCTTTAGATGGAAGCAAGGAGTTTATCACGGCTGCTACTTCTGATTATTTTCTTCTTGGATTAATTTTTTATTGTTTGATCTACAAAGTGTTCATATAGCAGCCCAAGGTGACATCTTCAAATCTCCTCCCACCGAGGACGTTAGGCCATGTCTTGTATTGTACTGTATTCTATATTACATTTTATTTTTTTAGACTTAATATATTAAACGCCCACCACTTTTAGGCAGAAACTAAGTACATACAATTGATATAAACAGATTAAGTGTTCTCCCCCAGAATTACATACAATTAAACCACATAAATCCACAATATTCTCTGCAGCAAGCAGGCAAAATATTATTCAGCAAACAGGACCTTGGCAACAACAAAAGAATACAAAAAAACAACAATTGTATTTTGTTCAGGTATTATCTATGTTAAGATTTAAAAGCATATACATTCTTTTTTTTCTTATCTATAGAGGGGGAAAACAGTTTGTATTATAATACCTGATTATTATAATTTAGACTATAATGTAAGGAAATACAGTTTTAAAGAAAATTCAACTGAACAATTGAAATGTAATTAATTTTTTTTCTTTAAATACTTTTGAGGAGGAATATGATTTCCTGCTGATCTCAGCATTTTTAATTCACAAACTAACCGCTCAAACATATTCAGTTTATAATGATTACCCAGAGAACAGCGGTGCATGATCACATTAAAGAGGCTGGACCCAAAGATAATTAGTCACAAGTGACGAGTATTAATGTTGTTGGCTGATTTCTTTCTGCCAATTTGCTGAAGATGTCCTGAATGAATGAAGATTTTTCAGTTCCAGCTGTTTTCAGTGGAGTTGCAGATCAGTCGAGGAGTTATGTAAACACTTCATATGAATTCTGCTTTAGCTTGGCAAGTCAGGTTTGTTCCTCCCAGACATCCCTCCCATACAGAGACATCCTCTTCATTCATTTCTCTGTAGCTGTGAAAATCTCATTCAGCGCATTCATAGAACCCACACACCATTCAGGATTTATCTCCTTTGTGTCGCTAAGTAGCTCAGAACATAAACTGCAGAGGACTGTTGCATGGATACAAAGGGTGTGTGTGTGTGTGTGTGTGTGTGTGTGTGAGAGAGAGAGAGTGTGAGAGAGAGAGAGGGAGTTTGTGTGTTTGGAAGGTGTCATTCATTTTATTTTGGATAATTCATTCATTGATAATCCCCTTTGGAAATGTCTCTGTTCCCTTTCCCTCTTTCTTCCTCTCCTCTGTCTGCATGCAATCGGTTTACCCCCCTCTTCATCCCCCTCCCCCCATGGGTGTTGCTATGGAAACAGGCCTCCTCTGTCAGGTGGCCCCATGCTGAAAGCTCCCCTGCGCTCTGATTTGCTCTGACATCGTCTGGCTGACTCTCGCGGCCACGTGATCCCGGATCAGCTAGTCCGGATGCTGAATATGGAGCATGTCTCTCTCTCTTATGACCCTCGCCTCTTAAAGTCCCCCTCCCCGCCCTCACCTCATCTGGGGAAGGTGATAGGAAGTGACGGGTGAATTTGGATCTTGCTAATTCACAGACAAAAGATTTCACAGTCATTGTGAAGAAAGAACTCGTGATTAATGATAAAATTCTCAGCCTCAATTCTATATGAATTTACCCGTTTTTTCTGTTTGGGCTCAAAAAAAGCATAGTTCACACTGTTTTATCAGCCTGATACTTAATGACTTTAACTGATATTATGAGAATTGCTTATAAACGACACATTACATGTTGTTGGGCATCAGAGAGAGAATAAAATATTTTCATATGCTCTGTGTCTGTGATTGGAGTTGACCGTACTTTCTATTCAACAATATCTCTCTGATATTCAAAATAAGTCGATTTTATTTTTGTGTTGTTGGAGTTCTTTAACAGTTTGTTTATAAGAAAAAAACAAACAAAGGTAATATATACAGTATATATATATATTTGTTTATAAATGGACCATATGACTTCTAAAATATTCAATCTTTCCTTATTTGGTTTAATAACAATGCTTTATGGTCATTATTTCCCTTCATGGCAAAGAGAAGGGTTACCACTCGCTACTTATTGGGTTTTATTTACGTTAGAGTAAAAGAAAAGAGAGAATTATTCACATACTTAAATAAAAGTAGCAATACAACAATAAAAATATACTCCATTACAAGTTTAAATCCTGCATTATACATTTACTTAAGTAAAGGCACACAAGTATTAACATCAAAATGTACTTCAGGTATTACAAGTAAAAGTGATCTTTCTGCAGTAAAATGCCTCCTGTAAGTGATAAAAAAGCGTAAACGTGTAATATGCATTTTAATGTTGGGACTCTATGAACTGGAGCTGATTTTAATTTAATTTATTCACTGTTGGGTGGTTAATCTATAACAGTAAGTCATATTTTATAAGAGCATCTTATTTTATTGTTTGTTTGTTATTTATTATCTGGTTAGTACCTAGTAACTGAAGATGTGAAAGTAAAAAGAACAATATTTTCCTCTGAAATGTATGAGTATAGAGTCACACAGTCTGAAAACTTTATTTAAGTACGGCTTTAAATACTATCTCCTTATGTTTCCTGAAGCCACATGAAGTTTATTGCAGTTTATTAACAGCACAAGACTAACTGACGTGCTTTCCTTCCTGTTGTTGTTTCCTCGTGTTGTTTACAGTGTCACTGATGTCAGTGCGTACTACTGGGCTATCTTGGGCTCATCTCCAAGAGAGTGGCTCGCATGACATCATCGCACACATCGTGCATCACCTCCTGCCAGCTCAGTGGGATAATCACAACCTCAGGTACAGGGTGACGCAGAAAACACTCTCACGCACGCGCACACGCACACGCACACGCACACACCAGCGTTTCACGACCAGCAGGTCATCTGAGGATCAGCGCTGCTAATTTCTTGTCACCTCGGATGAAGTGGTTGCAAGTGAAAGTTAGTGTGACTCAGCAGGCAAACTGACACTTCTGACAGCGTGCAATGAGATCATTCTGGGGCTAAAACTAGTTATTGCCCCAAACGCACACACACACACACACACACACACACACACACACAGAAATATGCAGGAAAGACATGACTTGTGTTTGTTAATCAGAGGTACTCCAGCTTGAGTGCACATAGTTTGATGGACTTCTAAAGCCAGGCTAGAGCACCAGGCCAAGCGATCAAATGCTCTAGAGTAGGCCTGTTACGACGACTGTCGGACGATAAATTGTCCAAGAAATAATTGCCATATTTTTCATTTAAAGACCATTTTTTTTGCCACTGATATAAGGATAATATAATAGCATAATGATGCTGTTTTGGATCTGAATGCACGCTCAGGCCCATCTCTTAAAAGATAGATGTGGAATCAAAAACTGTTAGTTGGTGGTGGTGAGGGGCGTGGGCGTTCCTTATGCATCATGGAAACTACCTCCTGTCAAGAACATTTAGTTTTGTTCCCCTTTTCACGTCACTGCACCTTCAAATTCTCCCTTTTTTTATGTCTCTGTTCCTTCTCTGGCAGATAATCCCTGTGTTTTCCATGAAGCTTCAGGTTACAGCATTTAAAAGCTTATTCATACTAATGCAGGGTGCAGCCGTGGTATATTCTCTCCCACGTTCACTACAATGGCATCGTCAGAGGCAAGTCCAGTTTTCTGTGTCCCTCAATAGTATTTTTTCCTGATCAGGAGACAGTGAGGGGCAGTTTCTTATAAAAGCATGCTGACACATTGATCCTCAAACAGCCTCAGGAGGCCAATCTCCATCCCAACCACTTTAGATGCTTTTAGAGGAAACCAGCTCAAAAGCATCTCTTTCTTTCTCTTTTGTCTTTCAGCCTGTCTATATTTGAACTCCTGATCAATGACGCCTGCCGAGGAGGCCGTGCTGTCTGTGTGCAGTGTTACTTTATGAGTTCCTGCTCTGCCATCGAAATTTACAATGTGTTTGCATGAAGTAAAAAATGGACAAGTTTCTCTGGAGGACTGAAAACAGTGACCTTTAGGGGTGAGATGAGAGGAATGTAAAAGTTGATGGTTGTACGATGACATTTAAACATGGAAGTGAAGGGACTAAAACGCAGAGGTGATGAGGGAGAGACAGTGACAGGTCTGCGGATGGTCAGGAGATTGAAGCGGCCCCTGCCCTCCCCCCCCCGAGGCTCCTGTTGATTCATCCTTCCGGCAGGAAGTGTGTGAGGATCAATAAGAAGCGAGGGTCTCTGGAGAGAGACGCAGAGAGAAAGCCCTCCCAGCCCAGGTCTCTTTTTGTTTCATTAAGCAGCTCCGCGCTCTAGTCTTTGAGTTTGAATTGAGAATAATGAGTTTAAAGGTCTCTGTCGTCGCCATCACACTGATAATAAAAACAACAATGGTGGCCCATCCTCACTTGGTCATTCTCTCACTAAATAGAGTTCACTGTCTTAGATTTATGTTTATATTTGACTGTGATATATATGTACAGTGGTTCCAAATTTGAAGTCCAAACAACGCCATGAGTTGTTGAAAAGGGTTACCAGGAAATAAGTTATTAACAGGAAGTGGCTTTAGTTATTTTAAATTATTTATTAATACTTCTCAAAACCGTGGTATAATCTCCTTCTGTTAATTAGCTACTAGAGAAGAAAACGGTTACACAAAACAGCAACATTTATCAGACATTTATTGGATCTTTTGACTAAAGATGATCACTTTTAATGTTCTTTCAGGTTTGCAGATCCCTGAGCTGCTTCCTTGAGGACACTTTCAGGTAAAAAAAAAAAAAAAAAAAAAACATTTCAATCACATGCAACATTTAATAGTTTCTCTACTGCTAATCATTATGTGGATCAGAGAGAGCTGCTTAACAGCTGAGAATTGGCAAAACAAGATCAGAGTCTGCCAGCTCGGACTGAAGAGCAGCGTGTCCTCTCCCACTATGACCTGTCTGTGGCCTGACCAGGTTATTCTTTTAGCCTTTAACCCCTGCATGAAGCCACAGAATCAATCCTCTCAAAGTGGATTAGTAGTAAATGTTTGCTAGAGCCACTCACTGAGTGGTAAACGACACTTAGCCACGAGAAAAAAGTCTTATCCGGCCAAACAACATGCACGTTCAAGCCTTCAGTAAATCAGTCTGAAATAACAATATCAGTGAGAAAACACACAAGGAGGCTTGATTATTCATTCAATACTGTTACAGTGCGTGCGCGCGCGCGTGTGTGTGTGTGTGTAAAACTATTCTGTCCCCCCCACGCACACACACGCACACGCGCACACACACACGCACACAGGACGTCTTGTGTTGTCTCAACTGTGACAACAATAAAAAGGGCGTGGCTCCTTTAAGGGCAGTCATCGGTGGCCGTTAAATAGATCAGTGAAACACACACACACACACACACACACACTCACGCGCCCCCCAGTGAAGGAAGCTGCGGTCAAGAGACACACAGAACATCACTTGTGTGTGAGTGGGCCTTCAAAATAAAAGCTTTCAAAGTCACGTTAAAGTGACTCACCCATTAGGAAACACTCAATGACACCATATTACTTAAACATTGAGAAACAAAAGTATTTTTTCTGGTTGCTTAATCTTGCTGAATGGAAAGTTCTTTAAAATGTCAGTTTTTCAGGAACCAAGAATCGTTTTTATCTGGACCACAAAATATTCTCAGTTCGATATATCCGTGTGAGAATGAGTTGGTTTCAAAAGCCAAGAGGAATTTAATTTTTTATTATCTGTGTTTGTCGTAGTCCCTGGAATGAACTTAGAAACGTGAAAATCTCCTACATTAGAGTTTTCACATGCAGTATACACACTGTGTATTGCACATCACGGATGAATCACACAAAGAAACTGCTGTTGTGTCTCCATTGACCCTCCACCCCTGCCTTCCTGTGCATTTTGTATGTACCTCTTGCATGTATTTTGTATGATGTTGTTATCTCCAAGTGTCTATATGGCATCTTCAGAGCCTCAGAAATCAACCAGTTCTCTGATGCTGGAATAACAACTCAGCCTGTTTCAAGACCTCTGTATCTTCGCCCACATTTCCAATTTGTTCAGTTATTCAGTTGAAATGAAACAGAAACTAAATGAAATGACGATTCAGTCTAAAGGAAACCAGGCTAACAGTACATAAGATCACTGTGTCGGTTTGTCGTAATTTAATTAAACACAACTTTATTTAAGAATATCCAACATAAAGAGTAATAAAAGTCTCAAAACCTGATATTAATGAAGGTAAATACAAGACTGAAAACACACACAGCCGGTCAGCTTAACATGCAACAATGTTACATTTTAAATTCAACACATTTGTAGTATAACCTTTCCAATAATAAATGACTAATACATTAATATTGTATTTAGTAAATTCCAGCACTCTTTTATTTTTGAAACAGATACATTTTATAGTAGGCCTATTTATTTAATTAATATTATATATACTATACTATATTTATGTTTCTTGACTGTTGCAGTACTTGCCTTTATTTTTATTTTCTCTTACTATGTTTATTGTTATGTACTTAAAAAAACCAAAACTTTAATAAACCTGATTCTGATTCTTTGGTTTAAAATGATGAGTTCTTTAAATTAAATCCATCTCAGAATAGTATCTCTGTTTTCCATTCATGAATTAAAAAGTGCACCAAAGTGGTAACTCCAGAAAAAGATTCCGTAAAAGCAACTTTAAGTAGTTGTCTAAGTAACCTAACTGCGCTAAAATGACCGAACCCCATTAAAATGTAATGTTGTGGGACTGGACTATACAACTCTAACTGCAGCTATCTGTCCCCCACAAACCATCAACATTTTGTCCGGCAACTTGGGGATTTATTCTGAAAGTATTTGCCGGAAGTAACAACATATCTGTGTGTTTCTGACTTGCCAGTGGTCTGTGGACGGGAGAGCCGGAGGTACAGCAGCACAGTGCGTCGAGCGGAGAGATGGAGGGGCAGCTGGCCGGCTGTGAGCGCGTATGAACCGAGAACATCAGATGAAGGTCGGGAATAAAAGCCATGTTTGATCCTGAATAGAAGAAATAGAAGAAAATCTTCGCGGGAAAAACCAGGATCCTCTCAGAGGCAGCAGCGTCATGAAACCAGCCCTGCATTGAGGTGAGAGCCGCTGCTGCGTTATATTTCTTATTTAGCGCGTCTGGAGCATCCTGACGTCTGCGAACAGACACCATGCACAGGCTTTTCGTGTGCATGGTGTCTGTCAAGAGAAAGAGGCGAGCATCGTGATAACAACAACAGCACACCTCCAGCTGCTGCGGAGGGGATGGAGGCTGCTGTGTTTTGGTGTTAAACCCGATTCAGCCCCATGCACAGTCAGCCTCCGCGGCGAATCCTGCGTTAAAGAATCGCCCGTTTGATGGTAGAGAACAAGTGCGATCGGCTTGTTTTGAGGTGTTGGACCTGTGAAGCAGCCTCGGTGGACTGTGGGTGACTTGAGGAGGGTCGCCGTGTAAAAAGGGGGCTTTTCCGATAATCCATTTAGCCTAATAGCCTTGAGGGGGTAAAGTCTGTTATTCGCAGGACACCCAGGGGCCTGATGTGATCTGATGTGATGTATAGGGCCGCTCGAGATGATCCAAAATCAGTGTACCGACTCGTGACTCCGCACGCAGGCTCCCATTCATCTCTTGCTTTCTGGACCCGGAGCTGTCAGCCATTCAGCAGGAGGCTGCAGCCGATTCCCATTCATGAAGTCCATTACGCAGCCTGCACAACGATCCACTGTTGGCTTTAAATAGGCTCTCTGGGCCTGCAGTAGGCCTGTTTCAGGCCTGCTATTGACTTTCTCCCATGTATCTTTTTATAGGCTACATGAGACAGTCAGTTAATATGAAGCCTAATAAGCCTGATGATAGCAGAATACAGGCCTGCTGTTATAGATGACATCACTGTCATATATGATAAGACCCCTATACTGCGTCTCTGGCACTACGTTAGGATTTTATTGTGAGCTAATGGAAGAAAATGGCTCATTGTTTTCCTTCATTATAGGCCTATAACTAATCATTTTCTACTAGAGGTGTTTTGTTTTGTTGTGATATTTAAGCAGCATCCCTCTAAGATGTAAAGATGCAATAAACTTCACTAAAAATGAAGCTGACAAGCTCGTACAGTATGCCACCCAGGCTAGATGTACTCTGCAGGGGGTGGACAGAATAACAAGAACGCCTCTATGTCACTGTGATATTCTGATAATACTCTTCACTTCACATTAAAGTGACCCGAACGAAGGTACAGCTTAGTGTGTGCAGCACTTCTCTCATTCTGTAACTGAACTGTCTAATATTCTAATATACATTTTAATGTAATATTTAAACAGCATCCCTCATAAATCTTTTTTCTTTTTTTACAAAGATTTTACAATACTTTGACCGAGGTTATTCAGAGTTGACCCCAGCCTAGACTTTATAGCCTGCATGGGGTGGACAGAATAACAAGTAACATGTATTGAATAGGCCTTTACATCACTGTGATATTCTGATTGTAATCCTTTAAGTCCACATTATGTTATTTTTATCGTTTATAGTTTATATTGATTTAATAGTGGCCTAATGGAAGGCAGAAAATAAGTGTACAACACCTTTCATCATTGATTCATTTTAGACTTTGAAGTCATTCATTAAACTCCACCCTCTCAATTGTGAGGCTTTGCTGCTTTAGACTGTTTTATATCTAACAATGCAAATATAAAATGAGTTTTGGATTGATAGTTGGACAGAAAAAAATATTTGAAGACGTCACCTTGGGCTCTAAGAACTTGTGACGGCCATTTTCACTCATTTATGACATTTTACAGACCAAACAACAAATGAACTAATTGTAAAAAGGATCGATAAATAACAACTTACATTTCAATCAATTTCTAAATCCATGAATTGAGGCAAGCGAGTATCCAAACACAAATACACACAAACAACTCATTCACACATAAAACATCTTAAAAGTAAGAAATATGACATTGTAAGAATATAATAACATTCACACGTTGCTAATGACAATGATCAGACCATCGCTGGCCAACACAACTATGCACACTATGTCATCCACCCTCAGTGTGATTATCCAATGTTTTTTACATCAGCTCCACTCTGCGCCACCGAATTAAAAACCCAATCTGTTTCAGTAACTGACACACTTGATGCTCACACAGGTTGTGCAGTGCTTCTCCTCTGCGAGAGGCCTGTGGTCATCTGTGAAATTAGTTAGACCCGGTGGGTGAGAGACAGGAAATGGAAGTCGGTGGCGGAATGTGCATCTCCCACGCGCTCCGTCCTTTATCACTGGCTGCCATATGGATGCCTGAGCTCACTCAATATTTACATTGTCGCTGCTCGCCAGAGAAACCAGGAGAGAGAGAGAGAGTGCGAGCGAGGAGAGCCTGCTGGTAGAGGTACTATCTGCGTGATGAGGCCTTGCTGCCTGTATTGGGAAGTGGTGAAAATCCAACAAGCAGACTGGTGAGCACTCGTCAGTTAGTTTGAGTTCAGTCTCGGGAATCTTCATCTTCTCATCATGTCTGGTTTATTATCACTAGCTGCATCCGTCACACACAGCTTCATGCATGTGTGTATCAGTGTCAGGACACCTTTCATAAGGTAGACACTCTCCTCTCTGCTGGTCCTGTGTTGCGCCGGGACTGATGCAAACTCTCCAGACAACATTTAGCTCAAATCAGCGAGGGACAAGGTTATCAGGGGTCAAGTCAAAGGTCACTGACCGGACGCTCTGATGTGGACGGATCAAAAAGAAGGGATCTATCAGTGCTGACCCCTACTTCTGCTCTTCCTCCTGCTACCACGTCTTATCGTCTTCACTCATCCTCCCTCTCGATCTGCGATTTCTCCCCCATGGGATTTTTATCTTGTGTCTGCATCTCCTCTGCTTTTCCTTCCACTTCCAAAGCTGGTTTACAAAGTTTTCTCTCTCTCTCTCTCTCTCTCTCTCTCTCTCTCTCTCTCTCTCTCTCTCTCTCTCTCTCTCTCTTGCTGTCTTCACACACACCCACACACACCTGGAAGTCTACTGTAATATTCTGACTTTTTACTTCTGTAGGTGAAGCAGTTTTTTTTGTCAGTGTGACTTCCCTCCTGTCTCAGTGTCTGCTTTTCTTTCTGTCCTCCTTCCACGTGTCTGTGCTCAGTTCTGCATCTCTATCACCTAAGTCTGCTCTGCTTTTGGTTTTAGTGTTTAATATACTGGGTTAACTTGACCCAGTACAAATAGGTTGTTTTGACCAAGTGTAAGTGTTATATATATATATGTATATATATATTACATTTACGTATCGAAGGTTTTTACATTGCATCAGTGCCATATATTTACTGGTTCTTTCTTCTCAAATGTGAGGATCGTCTGCTTTCCCAGTTTAATTCTGTTTTGTGTTCCTTTTAAAGTGAATATCTTTGGTTTTGGGACTGTTGAGCAGATAAATCAAGACATTTACATTTATACATTTATAAATGTCAGAAAATAGTGAAAATGACAAGTTTCTAGGAGAGGAAGGCCAAGAGAAGGTCAAATAACTTGCTTTGTCCGATCAATAGTCCAAAATCAGAAATCAGTCAATTTAGAATCACATAAAAATACAATAAACCACGGCAGAACGGTCACTTATTTTAAATGGAATAAACTATTAACCTATTATCAAGATGGTTATTCTGACTTTCGACTAATTGATTAATCGTTTCACATATACACCTTTTACATTAATACTTAGATATGCATGGACAGTACACGTGAAAACCACCGTGAATATGTAAGAACCCAACGTGCAGCAAATACAATAGCTTCGTTTTGCTGTAGTTATATATCCTGCGTGTGTGATATGACATATCTTATGCATGCATCTTACATAAGAACACACGTTTAATGTATTCACATAGCGTTGAGGAAGTTGTGTAAGTGCAGCGCTGTTCTGCACTGAGTGTGCTGCTAGCCGTGTGCTGTGCTGTGGAGCGGGCTAATCTTAGAAAACATTGCTGGGCCCAAAGTCCCCGGGGTCGGAGCACAACATCACCAATCATCCTCATCAGCCAATCACCGAGGGCGTGCTGCTGGCATGGAACTGCTCTCAGCAGCATGTGTGTTTGGATATAAGTCTGTTAAACTACATACATGTATATATAGTGTTCATCCCTTTAAGTGCACGGAGGTATGTGTACACACAGCTTTAAAAACACAAATCCTTGTACATCCGTTATGCCTTGCTGGAGCATCACTTCCTCAGTGGCTCTACATTACTGCCCACAACACCACGGTATTAACCAGGGATATGTAATTCTGGCTCTGCACAGTTCTGTCCTGCGAGGGCTCCACAAAGAACATGAAGTGAACATTTCTTGTATGATGTGTTTTGCAGGCTGCAGTTGATAGCTTCTCCACGCACAGTAATGTTTCTTCCGTCTCCTACCCAGTCAGTTTACTGTTACAGACAGAACTCCCAACCATCTGACAGAGATATCAGGCCCGCTCCCCTGGGTAAAGAAGCAGCAGGAGGAGGAAGAGGAGGGGGGCACAGTAGTGGTAGATATTTACAACAGATAGGGAAGAGATACAGGAGCCTGAATGATGGACGTGAACATTTTTAGATTCCCCTCAGTCTTGTTTTTTTGTACTTCAGCTCCATCAATGGACATAAAAACGACCGAGGGGAGTCGTGGGGGTGTGAGACTCGACGTGGTGCCTCTGCTCCCCCTCGTCCCTTTCTTCACGCTCCCCTTGTCTTCTCCACCTACACACACTCAATGATTGTTTTAGCAGCTGGCCTATGGAGCAAAAACATGGCCCCCTCCAGTCGGGGAAAAGTAATCAGACCCCTTAAGTAAAACGTTACAATAACAATAATAAAATAAAAATATTAATAATAATAAAGCGTTACAAAGTGCTTTACAACAAACACATAAAACACAAAAAATTAAATACACAATATTGTTTGCATAGCAGGCAAGCATAAGGAAAAAAGAGAAATAAACTTAAAAGAAGTAATGATTACACTGTACTTTATTCTCAACGTAAAGAACATAGCACAGTGTAAATCAATATTTACGAATACGAATAAAAAATAAAAGAGTAATTATAAGAAAGCCCTTTGATAAAGATAAGCCTTCAAAAGTGATTTAAAAGAAGACACTAATGTAGCAAGCCAGAGTTCACAGAAGTATTAAGAGTAACATGTACTTAAAGTAGCTTTAATATATATATTTTCTAATAATGTATCAAGTCACAATGTGAAAGGAGTCGCTCGTAGTGATGAACCAGAGACTCATCACCTGAATCTGCAGCTCCCCACGGAGCTTCATACTGAGTTTCAGGTCTTAGTTTAGCTGCCCGGCCCACAACTTTACTATTCTGGTTCACTGTCACCGTGGTCAGATGCTGTTTTCAGCCTCAGCAGGCTGCTGATTTCTATGAAAAAGCTCTAAATACCCACTGTACACGACCTACTCAGCACCAAACAGCAACCATTTATGTTAATGAGCGCCCAATACCAAGGTCATTTCATTCGCATACAAAACCTATGCGGTGGTCAACACAAAATGAATTGCAGTCTACTAAATGTGAGGGCGATATTTGTGAAAAACACATTATGACTTGTCTAGGGCTCGAAACTCAAAATGTCCCACCTCTGCCCTACAGTGATGTCACAGGGCACGTGTGCACACCTCTACTTCACTGCAGCCAGGTGTTACCCTGTTATTGCAGAGTTAAGAGTAAATCACAAGCCATTTTTCGGTCATATACCCCTGTGGGCTTTGCAGTGTGTAGTGTGCTTCAGTCTGCTGAGCCTCACAAAACCTTAATGCTGTCCACTTCCGCCAGCAACTCAGGGCTTAAGTTTCATGCTGACTCGAAGAGTGAGTGAATGTGTATGTGTGTGTGTGTGTGGGCGCGGCGTACAGTCAGTCCTTGAGAGACGCACATCCTCATCTTTGCGGAAGGACAGGAGTTTTTAGAAACACACCTCACTGTGTGTTGTTGTTTTCTGCTGAATGAGTGGAAAGTTGGCCCAGTGCAGGTTTTAAATAGCTGAATGGATATTGACTTCCTCGTAGCCAGCAGCAGCAAACACACACACACGCACGCACGCACACACGCACACGCACACACACGGGCCTGCAGTTATCAGGTTAGCAGTTTAGATTACACATTTAGTGTAGCCTGAAGGAATGAATGGATGGATGTTTAGATTAATGAAATGATGGATTCATGAATGAAATGAAGGTGGAAAACGATTTTTTTTTGGAAGTTTTTTTCAACTCTGTATCACGTTCTAATAACTCTTTATAGAATGTTTCCAAGTTGTAACTTTATTGGTGGTTTATAAACATTTACTAATGCTTTACAGATCATAAAACATTGTAAGAACAAATGTTGGGTTGCCAGGTTGTGAACAATCCTTTTAGCTGGTGTTCCTCCTTTCTATTTGGTGATAAATGAGTTATATATGTTTGTAATCCACTTTCCAAAAGGCCATAAAGCCTGCTGTTACAACCGTTAATAAGTTGTTAATAGATCTTGGTTCAGATCCTCTGCAGCTTTTTTACTGCTTGGCAACCCAAAAGTACTTTAGTCAATTATTTATTAACCATTAATTAAGCTATTATTAACAGTGTATACCTTTTATAATTATCATATCTTTCTTTCTTTTTGTTTCCTCTCTCTCTCTGAATTTGGCATCAATTTCTGTCACCTCACGATGTTTTGAAAGCTTCCTGGTTGTGATTCAGCCCCGGTGGCAGAACATGGGAGAAAACAACAACAACAACATCACAGTGGAAATCAAAACAGCTTCATTTGAGACCCGCGACCACCCACTTCTGCACACTAGGTGAACTAGAATTGAGCTAAATGACCACAGTATTAGCATTTTTAGATTCCTCTGGGACATACACGCAGATAAGGGAGACATTTCCTTTGCTGTTTTTTCATTATTATTCTAAAATCCCACCCTGTCCTGTCCTTTCCTTTCCACTGTGTCTATCCATCACAGCATTCCTCTGAAATTCTGACACAATGTGTCCACATCCAAGAGTTTCTCTCGCAATGAGCTAAGAGATTTCAAAGAGCTGCGACTCCCGTGTACTTCCCCTCATCATTATCCTCTCTCTGATCTGCCGTATTGTTTGTTTCAGATCTGTGAGAGAAGGAAAGGAAAGAGCGAGATTGGCTTTTAGTTGAATGTGTGTGTTGGACTTCATTCCAGCGGAGAGGTTTTTTTGTGCAGAAAATCCTGTATGAAAATACGACCCAAACGGATGCTTTTTGAAAATCACGATAAAGCTGCTTCCATGAGAAATTCCAGGAAACTCTGCAGTGCAAATGTATGCATGATTTGGTTATAGAGTGCAGAGAGCAAACATTTGAGCGCATGTTGTGAGCGCACTGCCAAGAGAAGCATCAGCAGCTCTGAGAATAAGCTTTCACAGCTTGGGGAGTGTTTGCCATCCCTGTGCGTATGTCACCCAGCCTGCCCACTCACACAATATCTTTTATCTGCGTAATTTACAGACTGCAATATTTAAACCCACACGTGGTTGATTGAGCGACGCCATTCACTAAAGCTGCATTAGTTACTGATGTGTTGAGGCAAGGAAAGAGAGGAGTAGGGTGAACGCTGGGCTGGGAAGTTGCTACTGACACAACGGTGGTGAGACCAGAGAGAGAAGAATGTTATCAGCGCTGTGATGTGGTTCGGCACTGATCGGGCCGGAGAGGGAGGCAGCGGCGAGGACTGAGTCACACGAACACACACACACACACACACACACATGCTGGGGAGCAGAGGAATGTCAGGACGAGTGGACGAGAGTAACTTGTAAGTGAGATAGAAAAGAAAGAGGAGCTGTATAGTCAGTGCGTGTTGAATCCAAGTCGCTGTTAACCTGCTCTGACAGAACTCACGTATAACTCAGATAACCCCAGTGCTTGTCAGAAAAAATCAATTGGTAACTGACGGAGAGCCGAGCTTTCTGGATTTCTCTTCGATCTGTTGTCACATTGAATCTGTTGATAAGCCGTGTTCAAGCCTTCAATGACATCTTCAACTGTCACAGATTCTGGACTCTGGATGTTGATTGTGCTTTTAGTTACCACTGATGCCAAGGAGGTCATGGCGTCAGAAATATTCGGAGAATTCGGGGGTTTTAGAGAGCTTTGTATGTTCCAGTGTGTTTTAGACTCAATATATTTAGGTTTGGACACTTTTAGGCCAGTGAATAATTATAGGATTAATTATTTCCTGGCAGTACGCAGAGTTCATGTCCACCAAAAACCATGTATTATCAAATTTGGTGATTTTTTTTATGTTTCTTTGTGGAATGCATTGGATTATCTAAAACATATATTGTCACAAAGCTGAAAACAAGCTTGTTTGTATTAGCTCATGAACAAAATTGAGATATGTCCTTTTACAGGACAGAGACTAAAGGAACAAGATGTAAAACGATATTAATTTAATCATGAAATGGCTCAGTCCTGGTTATCACTATGAAAGATGTTAAGTTACACATTTTATATAACGGGATGTGGGAATATAAAAAAATTGGAGGGGATTTTGATGTGAAACTGAATAATTTGAGAGACACATGCTGCTTCCACAGCCTGCTTCATTCACACAACTTTTATTCTTTGCACCATCACACATGCAGGCCGCTCCACATCTGTTCGTCTGATCCAAAGCCAGGAGTTACACACACACACACACACATGCTGCAGTATTTTCCTCGCATCCACACTAACACTGTGCTCTGCTTCCTCCTCTGCAGCCTCTCCTCGTGGGTTGGCATGGCCCAGCGATGAACGGAGCGGTGGTGCCCGGTAGCCCGGAGCTCTCCTCCTCGTGCCCACTGCCAGACTGGCGAGAGTTCTGTGAGCTCCATGCTCGAGCCTCTGCTGCAGACTTTGCTGACAAGTTCCAGCGCTTCCTGTTGGAGAACCCGTGCTACGACTCGCCCGGCGCCGATGCCAGTTTCTCACAGCACTTTGCCCATCACTTCCTGGAGTGCTTCTCTGCCGCACTGACCCAGAGCCAGGCGTCCTCGCCGGGGGAGGACGGCTCCAACGCAGCACCCAAGTACAGCATCGTTCCTTTCCTGGGAATCCAGGGCTGCCCGCTGTCCTACGGTCACGACCTTTACCAGAGACGCAAGGACGCTGGGGCTTCAAGTGAATCCCTGGACAGCATGGACAGCGGAGGGGGAGGGATAGATGGGGCGGGCAGTGGCACCACCGCCTCTAGAGGCCCACAGTCGACCCACAAGGTGTCTGCTCTGGGACAGTCCCGCAGCTCAGAGGACGTGTCGGTCAGTCACCCAAAGGCTCGCTTCAAGAAGGGCTTCTCTCTGAGGAACATGAGCCTGTGTGTGGTGGACGGGGTGAAGGAGATGTGGCACAGACGGGCCTCCCCGGAACCCGAAGGCCCCTCTGTAGCCAGGAGGGCCAACGGGGGCTTAGTGGGAGGAGGGGAGGCTGCAGGGGGAGAGAAGTGGTCTCAAAAGCTGCGGCTTCCCCGGGGCTCCCAGGGCCACAAGGCTGAGATGCTGGAGATCCAGAGGGAGGGAGCGCTGAGGTACATGGTGGCTGACGACACAAACTGTATGGGCGCTGCACAGTGGCAAAAGTGCCGCCTGCTGCTGAGGAAGACGAAGAGGGAGGAAGGAGGCGATAGGTTCCTGCTGGAGTTCTACGTACCACCCAAGGTACACAAACATGAGCAGACATGGAGGACAATTAGGCAGGAAACATGGATCTAGTGCTGAAATGATTAGTTAGTTAATGGGGATTTGATCAACAAGAAATGTGTTCAAATATTTCCACTCACCCTCCCCTGCCTGTCAAAAACAGATAGGGAAACAAATTATTATCATACGTGTCTATGACATCCACAATCCTTACGAAAAACAAGCGTTCAGCGTTTTTTTCACAGTCCATTTAAAAATTGTCCCCAAAGAATTGTCCCTTTTTACCAGAGTCACTTCTATGAAAATGATTCTTTGTCGAGGTGCAGTGAGGAAGTCATTTTGTTCAGCCACTGTTTAAAAGCAGAAGGACATTTTCAACTCTTCAAGACGAGTCTAATTAGAAATAAGTCTTAAAGATTATCAATACATTAATAATTCATGAAAATGAAAATTAGTTGCAGCCCTTCATGGATCCCAGATATAAAATCCAGCCCCATAATCCAACCCCTCTGACCCCAATTGACGTCGAACACACACATAAACACTCACGTGCATGCATGCACACTTCACATTTGTCTATATGGGATTTCTAGATCATTGCCCCTGACCTTAAGAGGCCCACGAGGCTGTGCAGCTGAGTGTGTGTAAATCTGCCACTGTCCTTTGATCATGGCTGGTGGGAATGCTGGCATAAGCCTGTGTAGAGTGGGAGAGGGGTAAGGACAGGTGGGAGGAAGCCTGGGGAGGTGGAGAGAACCGGAGACTGTGAGAGAGAGGAAGAAAGAGAGAGAGAGAGAGAGAGAGGGGAAGCTGTTACATTGATTTCTGTAAGAGGCAGCAGATCGCAAAGATTCGCTTTCATGTGCAAAAGGATAAATATTGATTGGCTCCTCGTCTTTGGCAAACTGTCTGCAGTGACAAACTGAAAATAGGAACCAAAATAGTTTTTGTGAGTCACTCAAAAATGTGAAATGAAACATGATAAATGTGCGTCAGCAGTTTCATCTGTTATGTTCTATTAAAGTCCACACATGGGAAAATTATTATCAACTGAGATTAGGAGAAACTTCAGAGCAGCGGTTACAGCTGAAGTGACACATTAATTAAACACACACATCTCGACAGGCCTGCCCTGCAGACACAAGTTTTATCACTGCCGTCTTATTCAGGTCTTACAAATTCTAACAGTGCAAAGTCAACAGTGTCGGAAAGATAAACTGACTCATAAAATCTCACTCCTGCATGCTCCTGGCCGACTGGCCGTAAGTCCGTTCCTGTCAGGGCCATCAATCTGCCGGCTGCTCGGTGTGGCAGCACACTGCAGCACGAGCGAACTGCCTGCGTTATGACACGGCAGCCGCCCCCGAGACGACCCACTCTCTGCTTCACACCACCCAGAGTAACGTGCCTTAACTAAAGAGTAAAAGTAGCTCCGTTACGTTTTTCTAGGGCTGTTTGCTGGTGTGAACTTATTATTTTCGTGGATAACCGGCACAAATAAAAATTGGAAACCCATTACCTTTGAAGTTCTGACAGCCCTGAATGTTACCTGCATTTATAGAAGGAAAAGAAAGTTTAAAATATTGCCTGGAAAAATGCCACTTTTACACCAACTCAGAAAGAAATCATTTTACGCCTCCAAAAAGAATCCAACAGAAACTCCCTTGGCTCTCATTTGGTTTTATTTGCTGGCTTTTTTTGTTTAAGAGGTCAGTTTGGCTAAATTGGCCGGCATTTTATGTTTCTGACCTCTAGTGGTATTTAACCATGCAGTTATTTTTGGTTTGAATATCCATAAAATATCCATCTCTGAGATTTCCAACTTGTTTGAATTGAAAATGTAATTTAAAGCTGCACTAAACTTTATTTTTACATTACCAGTAGATTAAATAATATGTGTAATGTGAGAGGGAATCATTTGTAGTGACATACTCGCACACAAAAAAAACCAAATGCTTGCTATTTTTAATGTAAATTTTTTTCGCAGAAATTCTGACTGTAACCTCAGAATTTAAAAAAAGGTCACATGTGGTCAGAACTCAAATAAATGTTTTTAATACCGTCACGCCGACTACACACTTAAGCACCGCGAGAGCTGTGTGGTGGAGCACATGTGAACTGGTTAAGACTGTTTTGCACCAATTTAACATTTCAACGGGCAGTTCCCACTGAGATTGGGCTTGTGATGTTCGCAGTAGAGAGGGTTACAGGAAATGGTCAAATGGTTTAATAAAGGAAGTGGTTTTCAACATCTGATCCAGAGGAGAAAGGAATTGTGGGCGTGGATGGCAGCCAGCTGCACAGACAGATCAAGATGAGAACAGCGTTGCTCCAGACAGATCAGCTGATAAACCTCTGCCAGACCATCAGTCAGTCTCCTTCTCGCTCTGCCTCTCCCAACACACACACACACACACGCACACACACTTTGGATCTGCTGAGATTATGGTCTGGATCCAACTCGCTGCAGAGGGCAAACTGAGGCCAGGATGTTTTCTGTGTTCACCCTCTTGTAAATGTTTCTTACAGTCAGTCAGCAGGAATAATCGCAGAGAAACGCAGCAAGAAATAAGAGACTGCATGAAAACTGAGCCGCGGAGTCATTTTTACAGATTGTGAAATCTTTTGCAAACTCCTCTCTCCTATTTCAATGTCGGCCTTATTCTGTTTGAATGAGTTATTTGATCTCAGGAAACAGGGGGTGTAGTTAATCGCTGCTGAAGTTGTACCAATGGTTCAGACTGCATGTTGCCCCTTAATTATCGTTTGAGAGTCGGGAGATGTTGGGTGTGTTTTACACTAAAGACAGAGGGTGAAGTGAAACTATTTTAAACCTGTACCGCTAATTAAAAGCTTTGTAGTAAAATATAAGTTTTCTACTTTTACAAGTGTTGCAGTCGACTCCTACAGGATGTAATGAAGGATTTAATTTACCTTTGGACTATTCTTAATTACTCATTCTGTTTTTTTGGGGATATTACACTAGTGGAAAATTACCACCCAGGGAGTGATGCATCTTTAGTTTTATTTAGTTTCGTTGAGCAGAAATAGAAAAAGAAAAATGTTGTGTTACACTTGTTTCTCAGTCCACTGAGCAGAGGCAGCGTTTGTTTATTGTCTAACTTCCTCTAAAGCAGTGGCTCTCAACATCTGTAGCTTATACCCTCTTAAAAGCCAAAAACGTCTTCTTTTTTAAACCTCGCGTTTTTTCTGGTAACATTTACATTTCATGACTAAATAAGCAACAATCGAAGACGCAGTTAGGCCAAAAAAAACATCCTTAGTTATTATTTATTAATAGTTAAACTCCAGCTAATGTGCTTCATCAGGGGTGTGGTTTAATCAAAGTTGAAAATGTAGATTTAAACATACTGTGGCAGCAGAAGTGAAGTAGTTGGTTTTTTTTTGCAACCACATAGATCTTATCTTCCCTCGGGTCATTTACCATATACCACTAGACTTATTTTATTTTTTTAACAGTTTAGTTAAATGTGACCTTTTATCCTGTGTCTGTTTGCATGTTAACTTCAGTCCTCAAAACCCAAAGTGAGCATCCCCCTGTCGGCCATCGTGGAGGTGAGGACCACCATGCCGCTGGAGATGCCTGACAAAGACAACACGTTTGTTCTTAAGGTAAAACTGCAACCACTTCACGACCAGATTAACACGAGTGCACCTCCCTCGGTTTCAGATATGATTCTATACAAAAACAGGTTGTTGGAAAAGGAGCTAGCCCGTGGTCTTGCTGAGTTATCGTTGGATTTGCCCTGTTCTGTACCCTGGTGAGCTCCTTTGAACAGAGCTCAGAGCGTGATCGCAGTGTTTGGTTGCTTCCACAGGTGGAAAACGGGGGAGAGTACATTCTGGAAACCATCGACTCGCTGCAGAAAAACTCCTGGGTTGCTGACATCCAGGACTGCATAGACCCCGGGTAAACCACCAGATAAATATTTGCTGTTGGCTGAAGATGGAGAGAAGAGAGGAATGAAGGGAAGGGTGGATGGGAAAGGAGAAACACACACAGTCATTAATCATTACATTAGTGGACTTTTTGACTGGTTCCTTTAGCACAAACACAGGCGAGCTTGCACCGCTGACATTCCTCCTCAGTTTCCTGGCTCGGTGCAGCTCAGGACATAAACAGAATGTGTTTTTTGTGTCCGTGTGTGAAGGATGTGGATGTGTGTTAGAGTCGTGTGTTAGCACACGTGTGTGCAAGTGTTTACGCTCTTGCGGTTCTCCTGACCTGCCTGCTTGTGTACAGTGACAGCGGCGATGACATCGAGCTGGCGTCGTGTCCTCATGGTCAGGCCTCCAAAGACAGCTCCATGGTGTCCTCGTGCAGCTGTGAGCTGCTGTCTGAGGGTGAGCAAAGACTCTTTTTGCAGCACCTGTTACATAACATTAAAACCTTTTGGTCCACGTAATTGTGTTGTAAAAATATATCAAAAATGTGTTTTAGGTGTGTATCGTGCTCCGGAGAGGTCGTGTCCTACAGCAGCAGAGCATTACAGCGCTCCCTCAGTCCGTTGCAGGGAACCCCCCTTCACCCAGCACCCATCCCACATGCCTTTAGAGCGCTTCCTCCAGTCCCCAGAGGCCCAGGGCTCCAACTCTTCTGCAGGTAACAACACATACACTCAATATCAAAGCATAAGAATACTCAAAAACACACAAAAAAAAAAAAGACAAGACATTGATTTGTTTTGACTCAGGTGGCAGTGAAGGAGCAAAAGAGTCAGATGGCGACGCCAGCCTGGCGGGTTACCCATGGTTCCATGGTACACTGTCCCGCGTGCGTGCGGCTCAGTTGGTGCTTGCAGGCGGAGCCAGGAGCCACGGGCTCTTCGTGATTCGTCAGAGCGAGACGAGGCCGGGCGAGTACGTCCTCACCTTCAACTTTCAGGGCAAAGCCAAGGTGAGACGATTAGAGAGCAGGAAAAATAGCATTATGTCATGTGAGTCATATTCACTAAGAGAGAGGGGGAGGTTGTCTGCTGTATATGTGTAGATTAGGGGTGCAACTATTGTTTTTATTATTTATTACTGTTTTGCCAATTTTGTGTAGTTTCTATATTCAATTTAGTTTATAATGACCTTGTTTTTACTACATTACAATACAGTAATCTCTCCTCCCAGCTGCAGTTAAATTCACTCAAGCTTGTTCTTGTGACATTTTGGGTCAGAGCCACAGCAGCTCACAGCAGCTCACAGCAGACCGAGTTGTTCAGGCCCTGGAAAAGATGCAGTAATGTCAACGTTTTGTGTTCTCTTATGTAATATTATCCCTGCACATTACATCCTGCCAGCCGGCAGTGTTGAGGAAGTGTCAGCTGCCGCCTCTTCCTCTGGTGTCAGCCTTGGCATTCTGTCGCTCTGCTCCCACAGTGAGACGCCTCTCAGATAATGTGCTGACCTCTGTCTTGGTGTGTCTGTTTCACACAGCACTTCTCTGTCTTTCTAACAAAAAAGTGTCTTTTTCTTTCCCTACCCTGTCTTTTGCCATTTATCTCTCTCGTCCTTCCTTTGAACCACACACACGTGTCTCTCCCTTGTTAATGTCCTCTTCCTCTTCCTTCTTGTTCCCAGCATTTGCGTTTGTCGGTGAATGAGAACGGGCAGTGCCACGTCCACCACTTGTGGTTCCACACCGTGTCGGACATGTTGAGACACTTCCACGCCCACCCCATCCCCCTGGAGTCTGGAGGCTCTGCTGACATCACATTACGCTCTTATGTACAAGTGCAGCGAAGCTCCACCGCAGGTACACAACGCACCATCTTACACAAGCCTAAAACACGACTGTCGCTTTAACTGGAGAGGTCGTAGATGTTGAAACAAAACGCCGCTCTAATTATTTTTAATTCAACAGTTGATGTCAAGACACTGAAGGTGTTCCTTTTGACATACAATGACATAATATTTCTATTAAAAGTTTCTTATACCCTGATTAGATTCTTAAATAGCACTTTATTAATTGCAGGTGCGCTGGAAAGGTCAAAGCATTCTGACTTTAGTAAGTTAAGGGCCCTGCACACACAATATAGGTGTCTTCAAATATTCTGTCCGATTAGACTTCTGCTCAGGTTGTCAGGTGCTGCAGCTGGTTTCCTTTGTATTGTATTTTGTATTGTATTTGTATTTGTAATGCATGCTGGCTCACTGTCACTGCTTTTCCTACTATTACAAGTCAAAATGTTTGTTGTGAAAAAGGCCCATTAGGCAATTTACAATAAAAGGTTCTTGTAAAAGTTAGAAAATCACAAAATATTTGCTTAGACCCATTCCTTATTTAAATTTTGTATTTTTATATTTCCAATGAGTTAAGTGGTCGACCGCTATTCATTACATTGTTTAAGATTTAAATGACTTTGTAACATTTGAAAGAAGAACTAACACATCCTTTCTCTTACAGATGAAAAGTTGAATTCATGAGAAATAAAACATTCTTTCACTTTCGGTGCTAAAGCCTTACTTGCTTGTGGTGGTTAACGTTAGCTAATGTCTGACAACTTAAACTACATATTGCCGTGTAACTAACATTGACACTGACTTGGTTTTAGCAACCAAGTACATTTACTTAAGTACAATTTTGAGGTACTTGTAATTAACTTGAACATTTCAATTTATCGCTACTTTATACTAAATATTGTACTTTTTACTCTGCTACATTTATTTGAAAACGCACTTTACTTTGAAGATTCAGCTGCATGTCATTTCTTCTCTCTCCTCCTTTCCTTGATCTCTTCAGCTATAATAGCATAAAAGGCCAAAAGATTATCTTTTTTTAAAAAAAACACATTAATGCACCAATAACCATAATTCAACAACATAACATTTATTCTGAATGGGCCACTGTACTGAATGAGCACTTTCACTTTTTGTCAGAAACGTCCAGTAAGTTAGATGTGTTGATGGATAGCAGAGGTTTGTATAGACGGACGAAGCAGACCTCAAACTCACTGACCCTGCCCCCCCCTCCTCCCCCTCCTCCCCCTCCATACTAACACTGTTCCTGCCCCACACTCTCTTGGCATGGGATGAATGCCCTCCTGTACAGGAGAGTGAGTGGACGATTATACCGCAGGAGTTTTGCATGCAGGCCGAGGCTCCGGCCCCAACACACCCTGCTGGTCACAAGGAGGCTCTCTGTTTCCCCCAACGCTGGACCTACACACTCATGCACTCACTCCCATATATTTACATAGAGTGAGGGTTTGATTCAGGGTGTAAAAGACTTCACTGATACACTGGTCAGGCGTGTCTTTGGCACCAGTGTTGTCGGTGTTATTGCCCACCAAGAGAAAGCATAATAAAGGAGGCCCACACTGCCTGTGCTTACATGCTCTATGAAGGAGCCTTTAGCTCGCAGCTCTTCAGTGTAAACCATCAATTATCAGCAGCACAGATTAATCTCTATTATTAATCTGTCTTTGATAATAATCTATCCTTGCTTTTTTTACGTATAAAGAAACTGTCCTTCTCCACGTGTCCCTGCACATTGCTCCCCGGGGACAAATAAAGTGTTTTGAATTGAATTAAATTAGATGATTTTTCTCTCTTTCCCACATTCTGCTACAGATGTGACTGTGCCTCCAGTCCTCACCCCACCCAGGGATGTAGGCTGCCGGACAGATTTATCCCAGCCTGCTCTCCACCCTCCTGGGATCGCAGCGCCTGCAGGGCCACCTCCTGATCCCCCGCTTGCCTCGAGCACCTCCTCCTCACCAACCGCCCTTCCCTCCCTCTCCCGCAGTGACCCAGGTACCGGAGGAGGAGTAGGAGCGGGGTTACAGAGCCGGAGCAACAGCTCTGAGCGCCTGCTGGAGGCCTCTAGTGGTTCATCCGAGGACTACCACGACGCTGATGGGACTCGCAGGGCCCGGGCGGTGGAGAACCAGTACTCTTTCTACTAAACGGCCCAGGGCAGGGTTCAGTCATGTATTGATGTATTGGAGGTGACATGGGACGCTCTGCTGATGATGAAAACGGTCCAAATCACTGGATCACCCATTGTTTTGTTTGTTTGTTTTTGTTTCAAAGCAATTTCCTGTTTCTCTGATTTAAGGGGAGGGGGGGGGGGGTGGTTCATGGCGCACAGCGTCTCCATGTGCTGATAAATCCATGATACTCTGCGCTTTCGTTTCAACCTCAGTTGTCAAAAATGTCAGTGCGTAGAGGATTAGAAGCCAACAGGAATAAACGGAGATGTTGAGAATGAGAGATGAGACCTAGATGCAGAAAATGCAGTGGGGTGAGTGTCTGCGCAGAAAGCAAGAGGAAGTTCTCCATATGGCTTTGATTCATGTCCTCTGACCACTTCCTGTTCACCCTTACCCACAGTTCCCTGGGAGCAGAGCTTGTGTCACCACCCCACTGAAGGATCGAGAGTTTGAAATGACCCTGAAGAAACACCCCCTCCCATTAATGTTTGTAAAGCTGCTTTGAGTCTGTCCCGGATATCCTCACGGTCCCCGCAGGGTTTCCCTACAAAGTCCTGCTCTGGGTCTCTGCTCTAACATCAGTACAGCAATCATGGGTGTGTTAGTGTTAGCTTGGAGATGTTTTTCTTAAAACGTGTACAGCCTAAAAGGTCTCAGTGCCTAAAAATTACCTTGGACGTGAACAGACTGTTGCCCATAGCGACAAGGAGACTTGTGTCGACGTCTCGCATAATCTCAAAAAGTTAAAAAATGAAACCCAGGTGATTACTTTACCGTCGGTTTCTGCTTAAAACACACTGAACGTGCATATCTCTACATACTGAAAAACGGTTTTGTTTTCTCAGTTTTATTGATAGCTGCAACACGCGCGCACACACACGCACACACACACGCACACACACACACACAGGTGGTCATGTGTTGTGTTACAAATCAGTTTAGAAATGTTGCAAGATGAACAGCACATGTTCAGTCTGTATGAATACGGCCGGGTGGCTCCCATTTTGCTGTCATCCCGGGTTATTTCTATGAGTGTGTGGTGGTGTATTAGAGTCCAAATATTTTTTAATGATCGGTGTGCTACAGTAGTGTTTCTAAAACATGGTTTTCGAGGTCCCTCCGTCTGGTGCTGGTTCTGTATTCAAGCTTATCATATCAATAACCTGTAGATTAGATATGCAGTTAATATAGGAGTTCACTTTGAAGTAATGCCTTGAAGATATTATTATACCAAATCCAGCATTTACCGGAGGGACTGGGGACTTGCTTTTTAGAAAGGTGGCAGTATTGCGTACAGTTTGTGCGGCCTGGTGTGGACCGGCAGTTAGGTAAAAGGTACTAGATGGCTTTGCTTGAATGTGACATTGTTGCTTGACTTTATGCTAAGAGAGTACTGAGCTTTTTAAGTTAATAATTCAAAAGAAAACGTTCACACCTCAAAATACTCATACAGTGCACATCACGGCCCTAGACATTCATTATAACACAAACTATCAGTCACAAAACATCTTCTTAAAGGAAAGAGTTTGACATGTTTTTCAAATACACTTATTCAGCTCCTTGCCAAGAGTTAAATAAGAACATTGATACCACTGTCAAATCTAGTAGAGTGGTAACAATCCTCTGAGCCACCTCATAAGGGTACTTCCCAAAAAGTCTAAAGCATTTTAGACACACCTGTCAACATGCACAGAAAAGAGCCAACTTTCAGCTACTGCATTTCAAACATGTGCAACACTTTCTGTCCAGCTAGAATAAACATATCAAGAGTAAACGTCTGTCTCTTCAAGCACGGCCATTTAGCTTCAAAGGTGAAATTGCGAATTTCAGTCGAGGAGCGGACGGAGCAGTTGATGTGCCAATTTGAATCCTATTTTTGAAACATATTTATTCCTCAGCTGTTGTAAATTACATTTTTCCTATCGAGTCTTATTTATGTACAATTGATTGATTCTTCTTGATGAAACTTCCTCAGCGGAGCCTGTCTGTTGCAAGAGCCCATCTCACATATCACAGATTGCTCATGCCTCCCTTTTATTTTCTTAACACTTCTTAAAGCTAAATTTTCTGTTGTCTGACTGAGTTTTGAAGAGTCTGTGCAATTTTGTACAAAGTGATGTACTTGACATACTACTTTATATTTCTGTGAATAAAATGTGAACAAACCATTGCACATTTTTCTGCAGTAATTCACTCATACAGAAAAGTCACAATCTGGGGGGGGGGGGGTCAGCCTGAGGCTCAGAAAAGTCAAAGAGTTTAGCCGTTACAAAAATAGTCTGAGTTAGTAGGCTATTTAAATTGATGGGTCATCGCTCTGTAGAGATCATTTGTCTTACCTCTATCTATTCATCTGTGTTAACAGAATGTGACTTCATGTGGGGTTTTTTTTGTTTCAGTTTATATTATTAGATAAGACCTATGTTCCATTCTCTCATGTGAACACACTTTGAATGTATATGACAGCGAGCGCGCCAAGTTTAGAGATCAGAGTTTTTGACCTCTTCAGTCAGTTTAAAGAGTGATAACCTAAAGGAACACTTCCCCCTCAAAATCTCCATTTGTACATCAATCACTCACCCCGTGTTACCTCGAATTCTTGAAGAAAACGTGTTGCCTCCACGTTGAACGAAGAATAAAATAAAAAGAGAAAAGTCTTGAATTGAAGGAAATGGGGGCAACATTTTAACAACAGCAAAACTATATCAAAGCAACCAAAGTCACAAACTCGCACACAACTCGTGCAGTGTAACCCAAGTCTCATTTATCCAGGTCCGATGCTCACTACTTCCCAAACACATGCATTTCCGCCAAATCCTTACTATTTAATGCACTTCTGCATAAACAATCTCACGCTTGTGCAGTTACGCTACTCATCCGGGTGAGTCAGGAAGTGTGTCAAATAGTAAGGTTTCAGTGAAAATGCATGTGCTTTGGAAGCAGTGAGCATAGGACTGGATAAATGAGACTTGGATTACACTGCACGAGCTGTGTGAGAGTTTGTAAACAGATGTTTTTGATATAGTTTTGCTCCTGTTAAACGCGGCGACCCATTTACTTCAATTCAATTCATTTTCTCCATTTTTTTTTCATACGGAATTCAAGGTAACACAGGAAGAGTAATTGCCAAGTGGTCATTTTGTTGTTAAAGTATTCCTTTAATCCTAAACATTTACCAGGTTTGAGGTTTCTAATGTGTAGCATCTTCAGACTTCCATGACCTGCATTAATATGGTCCCACAGTTTAACTTCACTGCCCTCAGGCCTCCAGCTGTAACCCAGACATGAGTTTGATGTACTCAGATGCCCTCTAGAGGTCAGATCTTATAACAGCAAAGATTAATGCTGGGTGATCGCAACATATTTACTTCTTCACTGATAAATAAAACTAGATTAAAACATAGAAATATATATCAAATGGTTTCATAAGTTACTTAATACAGTTTCCCTTACAAAAGATAAACAGATATAGTTTATACATAGCTTTAACTTGATTTATAGACATATACATCCTGAAACATCTGGAAGGGTTAAAAATGTTTATTCATTTCCTACTAATCTTAAATTTGCACATTTCAAAGTAATCTCCTAGGGATTGTGCGTTGTTCAGCATGATACAATTCATTTTCTCATCCTTGTGCAGTTTGGATTGAACAAAATTGAATTTGAGCCACCAACAAAAAAAAAAAAGGTTGTTTGGTTTCAGACCTGTCCCCACCAACAGAAAGTCAATAAATAAGTGTCTGCACAGAAACGTCACAACTGGTTGATAGCATAAAGACTAAACCTGCAATCACACGCCTACGCCAGCGTCTCGGGATAAGCAGGATGAACATTTTACAAGATTGTAATGATGCGACTCTGAAACCAATTCAATAATAAATCAAATGTTCACCATTAGGTATCAACTATGACATCACATAGGACATACACTGTGTGCTTTTGAGATTCTTGAATGAGCTAAATGCTCGAATAGTTGCAGGATTTGTAGATTTCCAGATTCTTGACTTTTCTGTTTTATAATCATCCAGCACCCCTTTCTAGGTAAGTGTATGCGAGTGTAATGTTGGTTTATTCTGCTTTTTAGATCTTAGACATGAAGACATTAAGAAAATGTATATTTTCAGTTGCTGTCTTGGTACAATCAGCCTGTGACACATGAACAACACGCCTCTCTATTACCAAACAAATGAGACACAGTGATTTAGCTTTTGTTTACTCCTGAAACACAGTAAAGATAATCATCTTCAACTGTCAGAACCGGTGCAACACTTGCAAAACAGTCTGAGGTAGCACTCAGATCTCCACCCGCCCGAGAGTCGTAACATGCAACCTCACATAGCGGCATGCCAAGTTGCTGCTTCTATTTCAGGGCTAGAGATTGACTAAAATAAGCAGTGCCATGGACAGCAGCATCGCCACAGTCATCTCGAAGAGTTTCGCCTGCTTCCACTTGCTAAGATTCTTCTTCTGCTGCTCCTGCATGTACTGCTTCCTGGCTTTCATGTCCTTCTCCTTCTGTAGCTGCTCCCCGTAGTGAGCCTGATAAAAGGCGTCAAAATCAAACATCACCTTTTTCCCAGTTTGGGAGAACCGCCTGGTTCTGTATTGATGCTGATGTGGGGAGCCTGAGGATCTGCTCGAGGTCTCGTTGGAGGACGGTCTCCCGGTGCTTTGAAAGTCTGTCCTGCTCAAAATACCACGGTCGTACTTCCTCCTCAGACTGATGTTGCCCAGCACTGAGTAGGCCTCGCTGATGTCAGAGAAGCGCTGCGTGGCCTCCTCCTGCCCCGGGTTCTTGTCAGGGTGGTAGATGAAGGACTGCTTGTAGTAGGCTGTCTTGATCTGGGACTGTGTGGCCGTGGGGGACACTCTGAGGATGTCGTAATAGGACGTTCTGCTTCTGTGAGGCGGGGGAGCATCTTTTGAGCTGTGGTCACTCCTCCAGCTGTAGCTTCTTCCAGATGATGGCAGGGCATCAGGATGAAGTTTTAGATGCCTCAGCCTCTCTGACCCCTGCTCTGCCAGAATGAAGATGACAGAGCTGAAAGCTCGCAGCTGCTGAGCGGACCTGCAGGTGTCAGGGTGGATGGAAACTGTTCCTCTGGTCCAGGATGTCATCCTGCCGGACAGCAGCTTCTCCAGGAGGAGAGGCTGCTGCCTGGCTGAGAGGTACAGGGCTGTTGTGCGAGCATGCGGGCTCTCTCTGATAAAACGGGATGAGTCCAGCTCCAATGATCTGACACAAGTCCCACTTTCCTGCTGACTTTCACTTGTCCTAACTCCGGAAAGTTTCTCTGATGTGCGTTGTGTTGCTCTGCTTCTTGTCACCGGCTGAGCTTCACGATGTTGATCCCGGGTGGATTCCTCTTTCAACCGTCTGTCACTGAGGGTGCAGTTAAACAGCAAAGATCGGGGACTTTCTCCGGTGCACACCGCTCGACTCAGGCTGTTTCTGAGAGCGGACAGCCGGTAAACTCCGCTCCCCAGCCGCTGACCTACCTCTGCCATTTTACCGAGAACGGGGCGGTGAGCCGGCCGGAAAATAGATGCAGCATCCGGCTCCGTCACGCAGCGAGGAACCAATCAGAGCCAATGTTTACAGGAAGTACTTCTCGTACTCGACCAATCACTTCGCAGAAAACGGTTCTTGGGTAACTCATATAAAATCATATCAAATCAAATGTATGTATCAAATTTATACAGCCCAATATCACAAAATACACATTTGTGTCAGTGGGCTTTGCAGACTGTACAGGATACGACACCCTCTGCCCTCGCACTTCACAAGGCCTACTGCTATGTAATAACCTTTACAGATTCAGATTATCAGTACAAAAATATAATCAATTATTTTGTCTAATTATGGATTTAACTTCCCGGCAGCGTTTAAAGTAATCAAAATGAGCTCCACCTTAACCAGCTGCAACATTAGTAATTCACCAATAATTATAATCCAATAATATATACGTATTATTCTGAAATGGGCTATTCTGCAAAAGGAGTTCTTTCACTTCTGGTACTTTAAGTATATTTAGATATTTTGATTTAGATTTTAGATTTTTACTTAGCATTTTGAATGCAGGAATTTTACTTCTAACAGAGTAGTTCTACACTGTGGTATTACTATTTGTTCCTTATGTAAAAGATCGAGTACTTCATCCACTCCTGAAATAATACATTGTTAATCATATATTTGATTAATTTAATATATATATATATATATATATATACCTGTGTGACCAGTAGGTGGCGATATAAGCGTCCGTTTGTTCTGCTTTTATTAAACTCGACGAAGAAGTACTTCTTACGTCGCATGCGTATGACGTCATTGCACTTCACGTGTGGACCTTTGGCTATCACAACATTTAGCTTGTTTATGAATTGATATTACAAATTAACTCTTCGTCTTCAGGTACCGACACAGACACCAGGACAACCATGACCTCCCACTGCCGGCGGCCTGAACACACAGCTCCTCCAGATGTGGTCAGTAACTCTGGTTATTGTAGTTTTTAGCTGCTAGGCTAATAGTAGCAGGAGCAGTTAAGATCTTTAAAAGTCCCCTCGATATAATGATATACCAGCGTTTTAACAGGCCACTGAATACAAGTTGACTGGTTTATGGTTTATTTTTCAATAGTGTAATTAACTCTAGTTTGCTCATTTGTGTCTTGTGTATTAAAGTCGTGTGTACTTACTGTTTTTAAAGGAAATGGTTCAAATATATCTTTTCAAGGAATCAAAGGTTGCACAGGGATCCTTCCTCTGGCACTTAATGTTGGCAGGTTTAAACATATCCAGAAGGACAACAGGTTGTGTGAACTATGCGAGTTAGGAGAAGTTGAGAATTAATCACATTTTCTTCTTATTGTCTTTTATTAGGATGAGTTAACAATATCTTTAAATGAAATGTCTGTTTAAGGTCCCAAAATGTGTTTGTGCACGGATGACTGAATTGAATGGTTGTTTAATTGTAATTC
Organism: Bovichtus variegatus; assembly: GCA_943593645.1. Taxonomy (NCBI): domain Eukaryota; kingdom Metazoa; phylum Chordata; class Actinopteri; order Perciformes; family Bovichtidae; genus Bovichtus; species Bovichtus variegatus. The sequence continues at coordinate 11,316,290 of CALSCE010009465.1, read as the reverse complement.
TTATAAGTTAGCTACTTTTGTTTCTAAAGCTTTGAAAGAATCATCAGGATGATTTAGTTGTTTAGTGTTATTTGTAATTTATGTTGTGACTCTGGTTTCTGGTCTCTGGTCTCTTTTCCTAAATAATAGTGTCTTGTAAGTTTCCTGGGGCATATTATTTAGGCATGACACAATAATAACAAAAATCCAATCAAATGTAATGAGAATACACGAGCGGCACACATTGGGCTGTCAGCTGCCAGATAATGTTGTGAACTGTTTTATTGAAGTGTTAATCTGATGTGCTCTCATCCCTGCAGTTCTACAATGAAGACGAGGCAAAGAAATACTCTCAGAAGTGAGTCTGTGTTATTTGTGCATAACCGTCCTGTCACTGTGGTCGCTATGTTTGTAGGGAAAATCCACCTCATTGTGTCATCATATGTTTTGTTTTTTTCCCTAACTGTCAGCAGCTCAGAAAAAAAAACTTAATTTTCTTGAAAAAAGCTTGAATGTGGAAAAAAAACTTAATTTTCATGAAAAAAGCTTGAATGTGAAAAAAACTTAATTTTCATAAGTAAGTTGGGGCTCTGTTCGCTCGGACATAAACTCAGTAATAAATGTAGTCTACGTTTCATATGATGTGTAAAATCTATCAGCATTTACCGTTTAGATGGCATATGAATGAAATGCTTGTAGAATCCGTAGTTGTATTTGTATTGTTGATTTAATGTGTGAACGAGCGATGTAGAGAAGGTCACATAAAGCTCAATATTAGCCTGTAATGTGTAATATACTGTTGGAGTGGTAAGCAGGCCTATTGTTTTTGGATTTTTGGATATTTAGGGTGTTAGGTGGTCCGTGAGTGTTTTTTAATTGGTTAAGTGGTCCTTGGTCTGAAAAAGTTTGAGAACCCCTGATCTAGAGGTGATAGTGAGTCACTGTAGCGCCAGTCTGTCCTCGATACAGAGGGAGAAGAAGCGCAGCTGCCCGACTATGGATGTATGTGCCTGACTCGCTTAAAAATATTACAGCCATGGTCTGTGTCTGTGTTTATAGTTTTTTTTTTTTTTTTGATCACATTCAAAGTGGCAGAAAAGACCCTGGCTGGGCCGCCACCGGGAATATGAGTCTAATATGTGGCTTGTTTTCTCGTTTCAACCTTGAGGTTGTGTGGTTAGAACGTTGCTTAAATTCTGCAAAATCCAACATCAAATGTGATGACACTTTGCCACATTTAAAGGTTGAGCTTGTTTGTTTAACAACGGCTTTCCATTGCCAGAAGTCACACATTAAACTGTAACTGAAATCTCTGTGTGTTTTGTTGCTTCACAGTTCTCGAATGATTGAGATCCAGACCCAGATGTCAGAGAGAGCTGTAGAGCTTTTAAACCTGCCAGAGGGACAGCCGTGCTTCCTGCTAGATGTGGGGTGAGTGAGTGACACTGACTGTGTTTACATGCATGATTACACTATTAACTTGATTTAAAGCAATACTTACAGAAATAAACTCTCTTTTTTTTTTTGTTCTGTTAAGCTTAACACGATTAAGATCCTCGTTAGACTAAGTATTGTCTAAATAGTATCTACGTTGTGTATCGTTGCATCATTGAAGACATGTTTAGAGATCAACCAAACTTTGAATTTTGCTACAAAATTAGCAATCCATCTTCTTGATGATATGTACTTTATCATTCTGAATGTACTCTAATGTGTAGGTGAAAAATAAACTTATTTGAAGCGCAGTGGTTTTACAAAATAAATATGAAGTTTTAGATTGTTGGTCAATGAGGGAGTTCTGTTGAAAGTACAGCAGTAGTCTCGCAATGTCACCAGTGTGGAACATAACATAACTCTTTCTAAGAGCCACAATAATACAGTAATGTTGTGAGTTTGTGATGTGAAGGACTCAGCTGTCCGTCCTCTGTCCCTCAGGTGCGGCTCTGGTCTCAGTGGAGACTACCTGTCAGAGGAGGGACACTACTGGGTCGGAGTCGACATCAGCACTGCAATGCTCGGTTAGTTTGACACTGTCACATTTAAACAGGAAGCAAGAGCTGGATGATGTACCAGTATGATATGGATATTGTGATATTGTGCTAAATATAATCTTGGATTTTGGTTACGTTAATAATGTGATATAGTTGGCTGCCCAGATAGCTAAGATGGGAGAACAGAACTGAAAAGAGGATTCGGCTTTCCCGCCTTCTCAAGGTGTTATTTGTTTGGTGGTCGTTGTTTCCGGTGTCCTTTTTATATACAATCATGAGAAGTCGTGTGACTTATCGATCACCATAGAGACCAAGTATGAAAAAAACATTATCAGCTTTTTATACCTTTTTAATCAAAAAGTGTGCCTTGTTTTAAGTTTGACAAATGAAATTGGAGGTTTCTGTTTTAATGCTCTCAGTGACATTGAAAGAAGATGTCGACGCATCACTGAAATATTGATTAAATCACGTCTTCCCTGTGACAGATGTTGCTCTGGACAGAGAAGTAGAGGGAGACCTGTTAGTGGGGGACATGGGCCAGGGGATGCCTTTCCGACCCGGCAGCTTTGACGGCTGCATCAGGTGAAGAACAAAGCATGCCTTATGTTTAAAAGCCAAGGTTTTTGAATTTCATTTTGAACAATTTCCGACTCCGTTTTTCATTAACCTTTTGCATTACTTCGTGTCAGTATCTCTGCTCTGCAGTGGCTCTGTAATGCCGACAAGCGGTCACATAGTCCTCCGAAGAGACTCTACACCTTCTTTAGTACTCTCTACTCTTCTCTGGTAAGCTTTTATCACTCTTGTTGGCTTCTTTGACAAACATCCAGATACCATGTTTTACGATGGAGACCTTCGCTTACGTCTCCTTGCTCTGTGTCTTTCAGTCAAGAGGCTCGCGTGCAATTTTCCAGCTTTATCCAGAGAACTCAGAACAGGTGAAATGACGTTGTGCATGGCGGAAGTAAAATCTGATGTTTTCTCCAGATTGACTTTCTTACCTCCACTATTATTGTTCCCTCTCTAAAGCTTGAGCTGATCACGACGCAGGCCATGAAGGCAGGCTTCGGTGGAGGCATGGTGGTGGACTACCCCAACAGCAGCAAAGCTAAAAAGTCAGTACTACTTATCAGAGGTTGGGCTTTTATTTTGACATGTTCAGCTGCAGCCTTCTGCAATTGATTTCTTCTTAATGGCCTGTGAAATTAGCAGCAGTGTACTCGCAACACCAGGCTAATTAGAGCATAATGACTGTTTGTCACATTAGCCTTGTGATGAATTATCACACATTAAAATGATTGGCCTGGTTTACTTTTTCAGGTTCTTCCTGTGTCTGTTTGCTGGAGTAACAGGAGCCCTTCCCAAAGTAAGAGACAAAGGAGTTTGTAGATATGATGGGTGTCTGTGTTTCATTTTAGTTGCATCATGATCACTGTGATCTCTTTTTGTTCTTTTCAGGGATTAGGATCAGAAACTTCAGACAAAGCTGTTTCAAACCAGGTCCAGTATTCAGGACAAAGGTAAAGATATTCCCTGCAGGCAAATGCTGATTATTGTGATGGATTAATAAAACTGTTTATATGGTTGGAAGTAGTGGAGTTAATCTGGATGCATTTGTTTGTTGGTGTATTTTATTCAGAAAGATGAAATGTGATGATGCAGCCTGAGGCCATCTGAGCTGCAGATGAAAATTGTGAAAATATGATACTTACTACTAAAAATTGGCATGCAAGGAATTTTGTAGATACCCCAAAAGTATGAAATGTGAACACCCTTACATTTAAATTAATTGTTCATAAATAGTATTTTTAGTTAATTGTTTGATTCCTTTTTTTTTTCTAGTCTCAGTTTCTCAAAAGTGAGGATTTGCTGCTTTTCTTTATCTTCTATGAGAGTATACTGAATATCTTTTGGGTTTTGGACTGTTAGCTGGACAACACGAGTCATTTGAATATTTTGGCTCTGGGAAATTGTGATCACCATTTTTCACTATTTTCTTTAACATTTTAAAGACGATTGATTCAAATGATTAGTCAAGGAAATTGTTAGTTGCAGCCCTACGTTACTCTAATTGTTGTAATCGCTCATTTGTTTATTGCTTTGTATTAAAACAGTCTTTTACAACAGGTCTTGGCCTTGACAAGTGCAGGTTCAGTCATACCTGCTTTGATGAAGCCAAAAGACCGAGAGAAATCTCAAAAGGGTCGTTGTCCTGCCTGACTTTACACCCTGCCAGGCAGCTTTTCCTACCTTTTACATAGTAATGTTCAAGTTGCTCCCCCTGGTTACACAAAGAGACTGGATGTGTGAAACGTTTTTGCATCAGAGGGGAGGAGGTTTGGATGTGGTTTGTCACAAAGGACAAGGTGCATTTTAAATACACTCATCAGTCACACTCTGTCTTTGTGAAGATGCCGCTTCAAAAACATGAAGGGGAAATCAGCAAAGAAGGGACGAGATTGGATCTTTGAGAAGAAGGAGAGGAGGAGAAGACAGGGACGGTATGTGCAAGACTGCGTTTTAAACACTTTCAGGACAAATGGCAGCTTTTATTATCTTGTGCTGCAATATTGATGCTCTAAATAATGTAATGTACTTAAGATTATCTTTAACTGAATCACCTCTGATTGGCTGTGTTGTGTAACGCTTGCTGACGCCTCTTCTCTCTCTGCTGTGTGTTTGTTGGCCTGCAGGGAGGTTCGAGCCGACACAAAATACACCGCACGTCAGAGAAGACCTCATTTCTAGCTCTGATTCATGCAGCTGTGCCTTCATTGGCGCTCGTGTGTACCACCCCGCACACAATCGCCCCTCGAACTGCAGAGTGTTTGGACTTCATTTTTCCAACTCTTTAATTCAAGTGGATGAGATAACAGAGTAAAAGAGTGAAATGCTATTATGGCCATTTCTTTTTTTACATTTGGTCGAGTGTTTGGCACTCTTTCACACAAATGTTGGTAAGATTGCACTTTGAATGTTTATGTTGGCTGGAAGGTACCAAGTACATGGACAGACATCTGCACTGCTTACACAGGAGACAGAGTTGGCATTGGCTGCACCAATAATGTCATAGAATTAAAGCAATTTTCATGAATTATCAAATGTCACATTTTCTCTGATCAGCCGTTTATTAAAAATCTACAAAAAAGAGATTTGCATTGTATTTACTGTTTGTTTTGAATATAATAGAAATCGAACTCACAACCTCCATGCATTTGTTTCACAATGTTAATGTTAAGGAGATATGGGATATACAAAATGACACATACAGCACATATGCAGATTTGTATGTTGGCCCTGAACAAACTGACGGCTCATTATGTAATGAAGGTTACAAAAGAGGAGTCAGTATGTACAAAAAATAAATTAAATGGGCAAATTAAACTAAATGAACATAACGCTGCAGCAACCATCACTAAATTAATAAGGATATTTAAATGGGTCTTTAGTAATAAAACATACTACAGCAATTACAATTTAAAAATCCCACATGGACATGTGAAGGTATCTCAAAAAAAGAAAACTTAAGAAACAAACCTGCATTTTATTTTTGCAGGAGTAAAAGCAAACGTAAGACACATTTCTAAGTCCCTCGTGTAGGTTCTTGTATTAAATTGCTAAATTCATTTCGAGGCTTTTTGCTGCTTCCACTCCAGTGTGCATCACGTGTAGCCGACAGAGGCCGCTGTGCGCCTTGGCACACTGGGAGCCACCCACCTGGGTGTTATCTCTGAACCTGCTCAATCGATAATCAAAACCAACAGTCACCAGTCAGCCAGACTCTCTGAGGAGGTGGTCACTTCTCGTCAGTCTTGCCTTCAATATGTCAGACTGACTTTAACGGAATAAAAAGAAACTTATAGCTGAGCTTCATTTTAAAAGACAGATCAATTAGCGCGGATTGAGGAGGAACTTGAAGGTGTGTAATGGGTTAACGGCTGAAGGCCTCGCCTCACCTTTAGTGCGCGTCACCCGGCTCCGTAAAGTGGTCCCACCATCCACACCAAAGGGGCGAAAACACCACCTCTCGCCGCCGCCAGACGCGCACCCTCGCCTCGGTCTGTCTCGCATCATCCTGTCGGTCTCCGCCCCGCTGCTCCATCACCACACACATCCACAAAACATCGGGAACTGAAGGAATAAGAGTGATTTACCGTAACCATGAAGGATCGCATGCAAGAACTTAAACATGTAAGTTACTGTTTGCTTCTTTTAAATGGGCATCATCCACCTGTTCGGGGAGTGGATGTTTTTTAAAGACGCTTTTTGGTGATATAAAAGCTGTGTGCGCTGATTGAGCAACAGTTGTGACTCTCGGGGGTCTGATGGAGGCTGAAATGTTGTGTTTTACCACAGGCAACAGGCGCATATTGCTGACAAGCATTACTGTGTGGGTAAAGCAGGTGGAAAGCCTAGCGGGGATAAATGATTTCATGTGCTTAATCAAAGTAAAAGTCATCTTTTTCCTTATTCTCCAAACGAAAAATCACTTTGATCTGCCTGCTTAAATTCTTTAAGCAATGTATAGGCTATTACATCTCTGGGACCCAAGAGGGAGATTATAGAATAGACACTTAGTACTTAATGGTATTTAATATGTTTAATTTCAGCATTTACTGTATTCAATGGTGTTGCCTGTGTGGAAACATATACCGATGAATTGAATTAATGTGTGTGTGTGTGTTTTGATCGATTTGTCCAGCCATGGGTGTGTGATTTGAAATAGGAAATTGGTCCCAGCTCGCCCATTTCACCTGTTAAATGTCAGCCCTCTGCGCGTCACAGGCGCTCTTATCCAAAAAACCTTTAACACCCACACCGAGCACAATGTGTTGTCCTCTTCTAACATTTTCATTGCTGTTGATAGAGCTCTGTGCGTGTGGAGAGAGATGGGAGTTTCATTCCGAAATAATTTTACCATTTATTTGTAATCTCCGAAATTCTACACTCAGCTATACATACTCTAAGTGGCCATTTTTTTTTTTTTTTAGATGTGTGTAATTGGCAGTTAACCTTAGGAAGGAGTAGGGCAAACAATTTACAACTCCTCAGTTTTTAAGTGAAGCTATGAATTGGCCTGAAGGGAGACAACAACCCAGCCCGTGTGTGTGTGTGTGTGTGTGTGTGTGTGTCTCGCAGTGCTCGAAGGATGTACAATGGAGAGAGAGAGTACCTAAAATACCTGAAATTTTCCTCACAACCTTCAGTGACAACCAAACCATTCAGGTTTGACAGAAATGTAATGTCAGAGTTGCTGATTCTATTTTCTTTTATTCTTTTTTTATCATATATTTCATGTCTGAGAAAAGGCAGCTGTAGCAGCCCCAGCCAGACCAATTCCAGGCAATCCAGACCAAATAAAATGGAAGTAAATTGCACGTCACTGACTGTTATTTCCCATCAGCACTAGATTTATATTGTTTTCCATTTGCAGCTTCTTGAGTCTCATGCAGATGTCTCAGTGGGTCTGGACAGCACATTACACAAGCACAGTGTCTGATACATGTGTCGCTGTATTTAATTATTTCCAATATTAATGGGGTGTACACCCAAAACCTGATAAGAATACATTTGTGGCAGGAAACTGGTCGTGCAGCCATGTGCTTGATTTTCCGTTGTATAGTTGTTATAGCTTTGAATGAGAATTGGGGGTTTGGCGACGCCCTCCAAGAAACGTCACCTTATTGAGGTTCAAGAGAACTTTGTTGTCAAATAAACACAGGACTTTCACTCAGCGGGCCGGGGATCATGTCAGATGTGAAAAAATGCAATGTTGAGGGTTTTTTAACTGTCGTAGCCTTCATCAAAACGTAGGCATACTTATTTGAACCAAAAGCATGATCTTTTTCCTAAACCTAACCACGTAGTTTTGGCACCTGAACCTACCGTAAACTGAAGGTGACACATAGCGAGACTACAACCCTTTCATAATGTTGGGTATGCACCTTCTCGCCTACTGGTGTCTGCAATGTGCCCCCTCTGAAGCATTAGAGCGGTAGTGAAAACAACTGATAACGGCCATTTAATGGCCTTATAACATTTGAAACGGGTGCTAAACGTATAATGTGTAATGTATCTAGTTGACTTGCCTGCACACATTCAAGGTAGTAAGAAAACGGATCCTTGCAAGTTAAGATGTCTTTTGGTTGAGCAGGGCAACATAATGGTGTCCCCAAATATCTGCCAGCTTGCTGTTGACCTGACATGATTGTTAGATTTTCTCCTGACACTGACTGATTCAGTAGGACTGGGTGTTTCAATCCCTGACGTTTCTACAGACCCGGGTGTGTGTCTCATGGTTAGTCTTCAGATGGTCACTCCGCTGCTGATGGGCAGCCCAGACAGCATCTCTCTTCCGCCGCAGCCAGTTCGAGTTCTTCGATTGCCTTCCCATGGGCCTGCCCTCTGACTCCTACTACTCTCTGGAGCCTTGCGGTGGAACTGGGTACAAAGCCCCTGCAACCCACTTCAACTGGACAGACTTTTATATTCCAGCCTCGCTCCTCAGCTTCGGCTGCAAGGTTGGAGCATCTCAGCCTTTTCGGTTTGTATGTCTTATCCACAGCATCCTCCCAGAGGACTGTCAGCTGAGCGATGAAGACACATTGGCAGGAGTTGGACCGGAGGACGAGGGGTAGCCCTTGGTTTCTCTCCTTCCTGGGTGAAGGATGGAAGTTGTGGGATCATTGTCTGGGCATTGATAGGCATGGCGTTGGTGGTTACTCTCTTGCACTGAAGTTCAGCTGCCTAACACCTCAGCACTTGGTTGTGCCGCAGGTGTATCTGCCTTGTTAGGCTGGTGTTACAGCCGTTCAATGTCCTTAAAGGTTCGCCGGAATTGCACGTACAATTGATTCTGATATCTCAGTGCTGTGACTTAATGAACGTGATAGTGGAAATATTGAATTTGATAGTTACATTGACAAAGAAACTGTATTTATTGCAGTTACATCTGGACAATATTGGTGCTCATACTCATTAGATCGTTGCATCCCTACTTTTTTATACTTGCATTTGTTAAATTTGGATTTGGTAATGTTCTCTCAGCAAAACGTTGTTTGTCCTCTAGTGTGAAAATATGCTTTTGTGCTACATTGTTGCCAGTTGCTTAAATGGGTGTAATAATTTCACTTCAAATAACATATTAGGAAGATATCACATCATTTTCACATACAACCAAGAGAACTGAGCTTTACAGATTTAGTTGCTTCTGTATGTTGTGTGTTTTGTAGAGTCACACTGCTAGTTTACTCACCCTGTGTATGTGTCATTTGGCAGGAAATTGAGTTTTGCTCATATTTGTGCGAGGGTGGAGGTTCTGCTCCAACATTGGCCATATGCATTTAAATCTACTTTATGAGCTCAGCACCTGTCTTCGACTCTTCTCTTCCAGAAGCTCATTAGCTTGCTCCCTAAAAACTGTCATTCTCAATAACTAAAATGTTCATACAGCCTCCACTCGCCTCGTCCCATCACTCCCAGTCGGCCAAGCAGTGATTTAGTGACAGATGGCGCAGATGAGATGCTTTTTCCAGCTGTCTTCAAGCTCTGAAACCTAAGGGGGAAGTCTAGTAATGAGGTTATTACAGATTTCACACACCACAGGAACTGTTATCAATCATATGTGATTGCTTATAGCCTCGTTTTTTTCCTGACGTTTTATCAGCTCCTTCTTCTTTTTCTTCGTCGGTCGTTTCTTGTCGTGTGATTGACCATATCTGCCTCTTTATCCATCTCCATCTCTTTTTAATAATAACCCCTCCATTTTCTCTCATCCTCTCGGTAATGGTGAGTTCCTCCGTTATTGCTCTTTGCTCTTGCCCTATCAGTGATTTATCAGATGGCTTCCTGTCCTCCCCTTTGCTGTACTTTCTCCCTTCTGTCCGCTCTGTGCAGCCTTGTTAGTCAGTGTTAGTATTGGTTCAGGCAGCTCTTTGTGTGTGTATGGCTGGGGCGCTCACTGTCACTGCCTGTTTGGCATTAGAGTGACATATTAACTAATAGGATGGATATGGGGTGCCGACACAGATGCTCTGTGTGTCTTTGACATCTTTTCATTATCCTTTTCTCTTTTTTCTCTGCTCACATCACTTTATTCCATGTCCTTGCCTCTTTTTCTTCTGTCCTTGACCTGTGTTGACACTTTGTCAGTGACACTAACATTGAGAGCGAAAAAAGCCGTGTTTGCTGGTGTTTAATTGAACACTGATCCTAGAGGGTCAAAGGTCTTATTTGTCCTCATCAAAGCTTCAAGCCTCTGCAAACAGTTCTGAAAGCAGCAACTTTCTGGTTGTGCTCTACAGATGAGCCTTTATTCTTACAGTCAGAGGTGGAGACAATGGATCAGCATCAAAATGTGCTGTCATCAGCCTATATTCTTGCTATTAACCTTTGAGAGAGGGACAAGCCTACACACATTATTCATCAACACATGGGGGCTGCATAATAGCATTAATGAGCCGTGAAATCAGTGTGTCTGATCTGGCATTTCACCAGGGACTTGCAATGATAGCCGATATCCTGTCGGCTGCTAATAGTTATTTTTGGAATGTGTGAATGGACAACCCATGGGATTGCCGTGCAATACGTTATCCTTATAATGTTATAATGAAAGACGTCTCTGTGTGCATATGTGTGTGTGTGTATCTGAGTTTCGATTATTTCGCCAACCCTTGGACCGATCTACTTCACGCTTGGCGCGTGTGTTGCTGAGGTCCCGAGGGGCTAGCAGTACCGCGTATGAAGGTATTTTGATCAGTTCTGTAGAAAACTGCAAAAACCTGGTCCTTTGGTTAGCATGCCATTACGTTACTCTGTGTGTGTGTGTGTGTGTGTAGATCCTGATAATAAATAGATATGTATCTGTTATCAAACCTTGTCCATCTGCTGAGGGAAATTAGCTTTGGGTCATCTTTGTTACCACTCCTGAAATTGAATTTGTAATGTGCAGACATCCCCTTTCACATCATTTTATGATCGATGTTTTGTTTTTTTTAGCAGTGCAGATAACGCCTTTTATCACAGATACTTGTTGGAGATTAAGACTATGAACTGTAACCGACCTCTTCAGGCCCTGAGTAGCTCTGTCTGTCTCTATAATCTTTCATAATAATAACATCTTGCCAACATGAGGCTGAACAGGGACTTTTAACTAATAAGTCCTCAACAAAATTCATTATTTCCCCTCCCCTGACTGAAATATATTAGTGCTCGATCGGCAGGAAAACATCATTTGCCAGTTCCCACAAAAACTGTTACCAACCACTGTTGCAAACCACAAAAATAACTTTGTTAGGGAAAGATAATGGTTTGGGTTAAAATAACTACTTGCAATAACTTTTGGTCTTCTGGAGGCAGCGGAAGCCGTGAACACCATACTGAGTCAATTTGCCAGACTACTAGTCGCCAGAGACTTTGACATTTCCCCGTTCTCTTTTTCTCAAATTACAGGATTTTCTGCTTTTCTTTTCCTTATGCCGCAGAAAACTGAATGAAGGTTTTGGACTGTTTGTCAGATAAAACAAGCATTTTAAAGACATCGCCTTGGGCTTTGGGAAATTGTGATTGGCAAATATGACTATTTTCTGACATTTTAAAGACAAAGTATTAATCAACTAGAATGGCACTATGAGAGCGCAGACCTCTGCCGTGGCCAATTTTACATTCACGTGCTCCTCGGATGTTCCCATTTGCAGAGTCAGGAAGTCGTTCTTCCGACTTCGGTGTGAGCTTCAAGTTATTTTGTGGAAACAACATGGACAAAGAATATTTGTTGTATTTTATTGCTCAGAGCCATCAGCCCAACATTTACTTACATTCGCCATGTGTCTGCGTAATATGACGTCAGCTCCCCTGATTTGGATCTGCTCCATGTTTAATGAGTTCTTCCGTGGCCCATGCTACACCCTTGCTACACCCTTGCTACACCCTTGCACCAACGGCCAATAGTTTTTTTTCGTCATCCTGCTGACCAAAAACAAAACCTCCCTGCCGGAGGTAATTAATTGCGAAAATGACTCAATAATTAAAATAATGTTGAGTTTTCTTTTCTGTATAGGTCTCTGCCCCTCTGTTTCTGATATTTATCTTGGCATTTTCTCTGCATTTCTTGTCCTACGGCTCTTTCATCTCTACCTCTTGCTGCCATGAATCTTTTTCTGCTATTCCTTGACATCCTCCTCACTCTCTGTTACATTTCCCCCGTATCTACAATATAATTGTGTTAGTGGCACACTGGTGCTGTCATAATCCTTCATGCTCAGTGAGGCTCTCTGAATATACCCCACAAGGGAATAAGGAGAAAGGGGCAGGGGGTGAGGAAAGCCATGGCATAAGTGGTGGCAGCACGTCCCTTTTCCCTGCCTGTGATCTGTTATTAAAGTTCAACTGAAGCTTTCCGACATTTTTTCACCCACTCCTGCAAGGCTGAACACTGACCGAACAGCCTCCACACACACACACACACACACACACACACACACACACGCACGCATACACAGGGGGAGAATAGTTTGTGTATGACCATCTTCAACAGCATGTATTTATGTATTCATATCCGATCCACCAACCCAACCCAACTACGTGCCAAGAAGCCAAAATGGAAGTAAACATCCACTGTTTAGTCTAAAAGGTCAGCAATCTCGTTTAAGACCCTGCAGCAGAAAGAGTTATCTGTGCAAGAACTGGCAGCTGCAGACATTTTATTTCTGGCCTGTAATTGATTGTCATTGATTTGTGGAAAGATGCACTATTATCGCGTTGAAAGTCATTATTTAACCTTTTATAGTGTGGCAGTTTGTAAATTGGGTTTTTAGGTGTGTTTAAATGGCATCACTTTGATGATTGCACTGTTGAAGTTCAGAAAGATGAGAAGGAAGCAGAGGGCGGAGAGGAATGAAAGACAGAGAGGAAAATGGGATAAAAGAGCAAAAGAAGGTTAAAATGTGGGATAAGTGAAGTGAACTCAAGAGGAAGATCAAGTTTATTTGTCTTTCAAACTATATCGGCATAAAAGTACACAGCAGCAGAGTACGATGTTTCTCTCAAGACCATCTAGATAATAACACAGACACAACATAAACACATCTAAAGTAAGTTTGGTTGAGTGAATGCATGTTGAAGTGGTCTTGAGGAAGCGTAATGAGATGTTAAAGAAGAAAAGACAAACACAAAGTGAAGGCGACAAAGGTAACTGAGTCCATGTTGTGTGGGCCAGCTGCTGCAATGATTCTGTAGTGCTGACGTCTGGAGGAAGGAGAGAAGCAGGCGAGAGGATGACGGACAGGGAGAATCAGAAAGAAAAAGGAAGATGATTAATGGGGGAGGATGTTGAGGAGGATTGTTAGGAAAAAGGAAATGATTGCACACACTTTGACTCTGTGCTGCTGTGATGGCAGCACTTCATCTCTTCTCCCACCCACATTCTTCCTCTTTGTGTATCTGCTGAAGCGAGCAGGGCTGATAACATTTTCCTGTTAACTTTGGCCCGATCAGTTTTTCGCTGGAATGCGAAGCAGGAACTGAATGCATGTTTATTTAAAAACAAAAAAAAAAAGATCCCATATAATAAGTCACAGGAAAACTATGCGCCTGCATGGTCATGTAGCCCCTTCAAGAGTGACGATTAAATCTCTGTGACCGTTATCGATGCGGATTCACAATAAAAGGATACTAGCAGTTGGCAATGAAAAGTTTCTTCTTGGGGAATATTAATTAATTAAGTTTGTAGTCTGACATTGCGTTCATGTTAGCTGTTTTCTGTTTTCTTAATGCCACCCACTAAGATCCAATTGGCAGAATTGTTTTTCCAACTGGGAAATAGCCGTCAGAGAGCACCAGATTTATTTGAACTGCTGGAAAATTCATCCAAATTCACCCAGAAATCAATGAAAAGTTCAATGTGTAATTCCGAGCCACCTGCTCCAAAGAAATAGGGGGCAGTATTTCACCTCTAAACTGAGTCCATACAATCTCTAATGTTCATATTTTAGTTGTAGTAGTTTGGCATATTTATTGTATTCTAATTTATTCTTTATATTGTGTATTACATTTGCTCCTGTGTAATGTCTGTCAGTCCGTCAGTGGGCAGGAACACCAAAATTCGACCAAACTGAGCAGCACTAGTCGGTTAGATGCTAATTTCATTAGATATCTCTGCAACACAACACAACACAACACATAGACGTCCACACTGTAGAACCTCGTCACATTCTGTTGATGATGTTAGTTCATCGTTTTACTGTTTTAGGTTTAAATTCTGGCGCATCTGAACCTTTAAGGCAGGCTGAAATTGATGTCTGTAGAGGAGCATACATGTGTACAGACAACAATGGAGCTTTTCTGGCAAGTACTCAGTGAAACACATACATATGTATTTTGGATTAAAACAAAAAGTATTGATCTGTATTTTTATTAGCTAGTTATCCAGGAGTGCATTGATCAGATATAGTGCGCATTATTTATAGCACATTTCAGCTGACTACATCTGCAAACATTCACACTAGCCGTCAGTGTGTGCCCTGAAACAACGATGGAGACTTGTTGATTTTCTTCAAAGATTGCTCCCGGTTTCGTTGTCAGAGAGGAGACGGCACAGTAATGTGAAAAGAACTGAACGAGTTTTACATTCGGCTGGCTTAATCTATCACTTCCTGTGTCCTCCCGTCACCCACCCTGCTCCTTGGTTATGTAGTTATTGTGTCTGAAATAGCCCCACACTGTGTCCTCCTCTTCCATCAGCCAGTTATACACCGATATGTTGATTTGTGGTTTTGCTGCGTCAGCATCAGCTCCGTGCTCCATTTTGTCGAGATGGGAAAGTTGAGAGCATTCACGTCATCAAAAAAAAATCAAGTTGTATGAAGATTGCATGCATTGACAGTGTAGCTCTATATCAATTTAATGTTGGGGGTGAATGCCTTTAATGTCAGACTTTGGTTCATGTGAGGCATCTTATGTCTGACTTTTCGTGCATGTTCGTATGATTAAGTTTAATATATCAGAGCTTTCAGTGGAGAGCATGTAACCTGAGCTTGAAACATCACTTGGTCCTGAACTACAAGGAGATTTACAAACCGTGGGAGCAGCAAGGCTTTGCAAATGGAGCACAAAAAAGTCTGCAATTCAGTTTTTATTGTTCAGATCTTTGCATTTGTCCGCTGTACTAAACATAAAAAAAATAAGCAAATGTTCAAGTAAGTGTGTGTATATGAGTGAGCACACATCCATAAGGAATGCTACCTCGCTGTATTAAGATAATAAATCTGGTTACGCTCTCAGTATTCCTCTGTGCAGCTGACACAGATTTTTATCAGTCATTTCTAATGGGACTGCAAGAAGCTGCTTGACTTGGCTGTAATACAAAGATGCATGAAGCAGGCCTGCTTTAATATGGAAACACAACAAGATAATAAAGTACTGCCCACATGGGTTTCAATCTTGACTTGAACTGTCTCTCACTGCTCTTCTCTTTCTCACTCTCACATGAAACCGTGAAAAGAGTCTGAATGCACTCGCATGATATACTTCCTTCCTCTCCTGTTAACCTGATGAACCAACATGTATTATAACAATACAGTCAGGTAACATTCATTATGGATGTTTACTCGCATACATTTTATTATTTATTCCTGTTTCCTACAGTAGACAAATGCATAGATATGAACAATAAATATGTGCAGAGCCTTGCTGCTCCCACAGTATGTAAATCTGCTTCAGGACCAAGTGATGTTTCAGGCTTCACACACACACACACACAGACACACACATTGTGACTCTATGTCGCCTTATTGCACATATAATTACAAAGCTTTCAATAATTGCTGTGTTGCCCTGTTTCTGCCCCTCTCTTTCCTGCACTGGCAGCTGTGATTTTGCAGCCTGCACACTACAGGTCTGTTTTATCTCTCGTTCTTTCACTCACCATACTTCCTGCTCCTCCTGTTTACACTGGATGTGCAGGCACTACCTTTTGTCTTTATGGAGCGACTCCCTGCTGGCACGGTGCCTAGAACAACTCTCTAATCTAATAAACTGCATAATCAGGCCCCTATTCCTGCCGGGGTGTTTCACCCGATTGCGACTCCCAGAGGCCTAATGGGGACCGGCTTGTATAGGCCTTGATCTCTCAGTGTGTTAACCGTCTGTTGTATATTATCAGTGTGTCAGCTGTTGTGTGCATGTATGTTTGCAAGTCTGGCTCAGAGCATCTGCTATGTGTGGACAGTGAAGTCTGTAGGCTGAGTCAAGAACGCAGCATTGAAGTCCTCTCCCAGCGTCTGTGTGGCTCAGCGGGAGCTTCAGATCTGGAGGTTTTGGGCTGCACCGCTCGGCCTCCTGCCCTCCTGGCCACTCAAAGAAAGAACCACACCAAAGCCCTCCTCTCGCTGCAGGAGATTCAGCATCTCCCTGTGGAGGCGGAGCACATTACTGGTGCTGTCGGAGCTTATTCTGATTCCCTGCTTGTCCTCCTCCTCCTCCTCCTCCTCCTCCTCCTCCTCCTCTGCCTCCTGCTGCTGCCGCCTCTTTTCTCCCTGCTTCTAATAGTCTGCAGTTCGTCAAATCCACCTCATTGCCATACCAACACCAAACTTTTATTTATAAATACCATGTGAGAGGGTTTTGCTCCACACCAAGAAAATTACACCCACTGACTGTTGTCATGACAGCTGAGCTCATTAAAGATACGCTCTCAGATTGGGAATCTTGAGGCAGTTCATTGTTTTGTAATAATTTTTGTTTTCCAAATGTTTAGTTATGATGAATAACACCAGAGAGCTTCAAACTATTCAGTTTTTGTTGGATTAAATATGCTTTGAGTGGGTTTAAATGAGCGTGATCACAGGCTCTGCATTCCTCTCACTTCTCACTTAGTTGTACGCCGATTGCCGCGCCATCTCTCGCTGAAATCTGTCCTCAGACAATTTTGTCAGGAACTGGTTCCTCTCCCACTGTCACCCCCCCCCATTTCCCTATAATTCTACCCTGCCTCCACCTGCATAAGGACCCATTATAATTATATATTATATAATTGCTAAGTACTCCCAACTTAGAACATTTATGTTACACAAAGTATATCTTTCATTGTCAATATCAATTTTGTGATGCACAGTAGAAGAAGGAACTATTTTACATTCATTTTGGGATTGTTATTTGTTTTGGTCAAAACTATTTTGATCTGCTCCAGTTTATCTAGAAAACTATACTTCCTCTCAGACTTTTTTCCGGATGTTCAAAAGAAAATAAATCCTTTCCCTCTTATATACAAACATATGATGATGATGGATGATTTGATGATGGGAACATTAAAAAACACAAAACAACAGCCAACCCTGTTTCCAAAAAATTTGTGTATGAATGACAATTAAAGTTTGGAAAAACTTTGCTGTAATAAAATGTCGTCATAAACAAAGGTGGTGTCATTTTGGCCTTTTGCTTCCTATTTATTTATTCTAATTAAACTTTTTTGTAGTTCTGCTTTGTGATTATTTAGGTCTCAGTGGAATCTGCTCTAATATTGAATGTCTTTCTTAATTTGTTGATTTGACGATGCAAAAATGCAAAAACAATATTCAAACCCTCAGAGTTACACTGCCCTGTCATGTTGCCAGCACACACGTAGATATGGATATAGGGAGCCATTATGGATGTATCAAACAGTCAAAGAGGATTCAACTGTTAAACACAATTCATGGCAGCCTATTACTTCTATTGAAAATTGCTTCACTAAGTTATATGATGATATTTTCCTGCTTCCTGCACTCTGCCTGCCGGACTAATGCGTGCACATTAGTGTCTTTGTGAATTAGTTTGACAGAGGCTAGATGAATGAGATGACGTCACATGAGATCCCTGCTAATGTAGTGTAATGGCTAATATGTGATTAGAAATGTATTTCAGAATTAATCATTGGATGGACTCTGGAAACTTTGAGAAAGTGTAACTTTTTAAGATGAACCCGCTCACTGTAAAGTTTAATCTTTGGATTTTGGCATCTGACAGGCAAGTCTTTTTTATGACCGTGTTAATCTATTTCTGTTTTGATATAAGTTAGAAATAGAGAAGCTACATATTTTTAGAAAATAAAATAAATACCACATTTGCTGAACAATTTCAGATCCTGCTGGCGTAAATATACCATTTTGCAGCAGCAGAAAACACTGCAAACTTTTTTTTGTTGTCATCTAGTGTTACTCCTTGTATTCAGAGACCTGTAGTCATTTTGATGAAAGCAGATTCTTTAATTCTCTTTAATACTGAGCTATCCTCTCGCTTATATTCGCTTCTTATCTTGTACATTAATGGTTGGACTTTGTCGCTTGGCACATAACTCCCTGTAAAACTTTGTTTTCTGTTCAGAATACATGAATGTGATGTAACGTGTAAATGAGTGAGCTTTAGAGCTGCCTGTTCGTGGATTATGCTACGTTTGGACAGAGCCCGGCTAGCTGTCTTCATTCTTTTCCAGTCTTTATGCTTAACTAAGCTAACCATCTCTTAGCCGTAGCTCGATATGTAACGGACAGATATCAGAGTGGTATCGATGTTCTTATCCAACACGCTGCAAAAAAAAGGAAATGAGCATATTTCCCAAATTATTCCTTCAAGCTGAAATGTGTGTATGTATCTGTACCCGCTGGTGCATGAGTGTGCAGGCTGGAGTGTGTAAAAGGTTTTCCCTGCCCCTAGGTCCTAATTCAATAATAACTTGCTAATCACTCGACCTGTGGTTCTAATTACAAGATTTGTTAAGTGCTCCTTGTTTCTAATCAGTTGATGGGTGTAGAGGGAGGGAGAGTGTTAATACTGTTCTATTTAACCTTGAATTATGCCCCACGTGATCCAGTCGTGGATCATGTGACCAGTGTTACAGTCAAATAAATACTTCTTACATTTCACATTGACGTTTAAAAATTGTGTTGATTAATTAATCTTCCAGCTGTTTTTGAAATAATTCCCAATTGTGTGTGTGTTTGTGCAGGGGAAGGAGACGGCAGAGGAGGAGGATGAAGTCGCTGTGGGGATGGACAAAGGCTTTATGGATGAATTCTTTGAACAGGTTTGTTTCTCAGAGTCCTGATCTTTCCTTCTTCTCTCTCTCTCTGTCAGTCACTATTATTCCCTTTCACACATTTAACGGGTTGATAATAGGCTGATAACTTGCCATCTTAAATGTTGTAAATTTCCCCGCTGTGGGACGAATAAAGGTTTTCTGATTCTGATTCTGATTAAATAAAATTCCAGGTCACACTTCAATTTTCCTGGGTATCATTTTTCTCCTGATATTGAATCTAATCCTGTCTGATCCTCCTGGGCTGCTGCTACATACTGTACATCACCCACAGTGAGTGGTTTAGAAAAGCAGGATAATTTAGTACATAGTAAATTAGACTTTATTATCCACTTTTATCATAATTTACCATGTCTTTCTTCCTCTGTCACCGCCATATTTCTTATATTTTATGAGGCCGTCCTTCTACTCTTCATCTGCCAATTTATGTACATTGAGGTTCAAACTTTGAAGTATTTAAATCACCATTGCAAATGCAGCTACGAAGGTAGGTCGAGTGAGGTTGAATGCCATTTAGCAGCATTTGTGAGTTATGAAAGCGCTCTGACAAACAGCACTTTGATATATGAGTTTTCAAAGCAACATGAGACAACAAACACAACACGAAGAGAATCATCTGTGACCGAGCTGCAGGTGCATCCATCAAAAGCCCTGTGTAGATATTCAAAATATCAAGGACAACGGTCTCAATAATCATGACATGTGGGAAATACAGACAAACGGCATCAACAACAAGAAGAGAAATAATTGTAAGCGTTTCATACACTTTCAATCATCCATGACAACGACCACCATAATTGAAGCAACTGGGCATGTGTTTCCCCCGCCTCCTCCTGCGTTAGCATTTAGATTTCGCGATTCATTTCTGAGTTCATGTAAATTTAAGTGTCCGACCCAATCTGCTCGGTGCTTGTGAGCTTATTTTGAACAGAACCACACCGCTAAGCCAACATGTCCACTGTTATTGTAATACGTAGTTAACACTAAGAATGAGTTCCTAATATGACTCGCCCCAGCAGCCCAGTCCGGCTGGTCCAGGGTTACTAAGACATCATTTATGGAGACAGAAGCATGTCTAAAGGTGCTGATTTTCATCTTGACAGCAGCTTTTTCATAGTACATCAGATATCAAAGTCTAATAAAACCCAAAGGACAACCTCATCTGCACATACAGTAGAGGAGATGCACTCTAATATCACCAAACTGGACATTCTCCAGACCTCAGCTGCACCTTAATATTCTGTCTATGAATATAGAAGAAGAAGAGATGACAAAGTAGATCCATGAAAAGTGTAAGAAGTAGGTTTTTATGTCCGAACCCAGGTCTAAATCTGTTGAATTTGAGGTTTGACAGTCATTACAGTGGTAATGCATGGTATAACTTCAAAAATGACGTGGTGTGATGTTTTATTTATCAGGAAACACTGCAGTCATTTGTCTCCCCTCATTTCTGTTTTGCAGCTGCTTGTCACCTCTGACAGTCTGTCTGTATCGATCCTAGATACTGAAACGTGCGTCTTTTTATCCGTCTGGAATTTCAGTCTGTTACATCTGCCTCAAGTGGGAAAGTGAAGAAAGAAGAGGATGAGTGAAATGTGAAGATCAAGATCAACAGAGAACAGTTTGAGATCGAGAG
>CALSCE010009465.1:11249286-11295516 GCA_943593645.1 Bovichtus variegatus | reverse complement strand
GAGAGAGAGAGAGAGAGAGAGAGAGAGAGAGAGAGAGAGAGATGATGTGGAGAAGTTAGACAGAAAAAGGAGGAGGAACGGGTACATGTGACAGAAGGAGATATAGATAGTGAAGGGAGCAGAGGGAGAGAAGGAGTATTCAGTCTCACCCTGACTGCGTGCATTAATGTAGCTTTCAGTAGTGAAGAGTCGCCTGCTGCCTTCTGCCCTTCACTCACGTAAACGTCAGAGTCTGGATATTTGATTTCATAATGTGGTTGTGCAAGTGCGCCTGTGGCTGTGTATTTCACTAGCATGTTACTCTGTGCAGCGTGCGTGAGTGTGTTTGTGTGGATGTAATTTCCTGAGTTGGAAAAGCTTGCATTTCATAATTTTCCAAAAAACATTCATGAAGAAAAACCAAAAACAAGAATTACTTCATCCTTTTAACATGATCAATAACTTTATAGGTTATGCCTCAGTGTCTGGAATTATAATGTCAATCTCAAACTTCGCAGGTGGAAAGGGAGTCTAAGATACGAGAGAAAAAGTGACAATTCTTTTATGAAATCTTCAACATAATCTCGAAATATTCTGGTATACATAGTGAATGAAATACGCGAATTCTGCGCTCACCAAGTGACATTCTAGTCTATTAGTGTGTTTTGTCTTTGTATGCTTGACGCGATGCTAAAAGAAACTCACCATCATCACTATTAAAACACGAGGAAGAGCTTCGCTGTTGCACATGGTTGACATATTTCTACACAATGAACATGGCCAATGAAGTTTATTCCTCTCAGCTCATCAAACTAGAAAAGCAATGAACAAACACAACCTGGGCTGTGATGGAGGTTGAAAATGAACATTTTCTGGAGTAGTTGAATCGCTTTAGATGGTGATGACGCCTTTAGTCTGTGTAAGAACAAAGCTGTACCATATGTTGTATGTGGACTTCACACTTGACAGAAGTGTGTGCGTGCACGTGTCTGCAGTAGTCATGCTTAGTTGAGGCTCCAATCGTATGCGGTCATGGACTAAGCTGCAACAATGACATGCTTAAGTATCTATTGAGTGTCAGCGTTCAAATGTTGATTGAATAATTAAATAAATCTTAAAAATGACAACCTGATATACTCTCAAATTGATTGGGATATTTAGCAGAATTGTTTACACCTCAAAGATTATGGTACAGGAACAATCATGAATGTGTCCTTTACCCATTGATGATTGTAATAAATTGTAAGAGTTATATGAAGGTGATCGAATGATTTTCAGCCTTATCTTTATGTGTTTGTCGTACTTTGACACATTAACACCATTACATTTGTCAGTACATGGTGTAGCAAGGCCCCCAAAAACCAGATGATGCAAGAACGAAGTGAGCAAAAGCAAGAAAGTCTCACTGTGGCCTCAAGCCCTCTAATCATCATTCCTACCACATAAGAATTAGACTTATTTCGGTAAAACTAAAATTAGATGACAAAGTAGGAAACCAGCCCTTTTTCATTCTGATGACGGCACCACCAGCACCAGCTGTGGGATTTGGTCTGGTTAACAGGGCATTTGTACAAGATACCGACAAAATGTCTCGGTAGATACAAGCATATCAAGTTCATAAAGAAATGTTATAAAATGGGTGAGTTTATGTGCCTGTTTATTTGTTTATGCATGTCTGAAATTGTTTTTTCCCCCACACTAATAAAATGTGCCTGATGTCTTATGAGACCTGAGAGATGCACTGTGACTCACTAACACGTGGTGTCTAAACCGAGACAGCTTTAAGGTGTTTCATCTTCTGCTCACTTCCTCCTCCCTCTGCTCATGTCTCAATCTTACTTTTTAACTTTGTCCTCTCTCCCCACCTGTCTGTCCCACTTTCATTTAACTCTGTACTCTCCTCACTGTGCCTTCTGGTCCCTGCCCAGTGGTCTTCCAGAGCCAATTATGTTGTTATTAAAAAGAAAACAAAAACCGGATCCAATCAGCAGCTAATTAAATAGATAATGGGAGAATAATGACCCAAGCTGAGAGCTCAAGAATGTGTAGATGGAGAGCTGGAGGGAGCGCAGAGCTGTGCGGAGTGAAAGGTGGGCTGCAAATGGAAAAGTCAAATAACTACTGAGAAGAACGACGGGAGAACAGGCTGGTCTGTAGAGGAGGAGAAAGTGATCGGTAGCTGACAGACTGAGATGAAAGTAGATATTGATGAAGTCACTGACAGACATGACCAACTGTTACCTGAGCGAGAAGCAGCACAGCTGGTGACAAGGCAGCAGGGAGGAGTGTCAAACGGCGGCAGATGATGGTGTGAAGTGCAGAGGATATTTAATGGTGCACTTCCAGGGTTTTCTTCAATGTATTTAATGATGTGCTTCAAGGAGTTGTTCAACATTTTGGGAAAGATGTTTGATCTCTTTCCTGCCGAGAGTTAGATGAGAAGATTGATACCAGTCTTTTATGTCTGTCGCTAAATGTGAACTGGAAACAGGGGGAAACTCACGCACATGCTTAAAGGAAAACAGTCCCTTTGGCCTCTGTAAATGTGCTATTTCTATTCTTGAGTATATTTTATTTTCACCTCTTTAGTATGTCGTTTTTCTGCAATATATGTATGCCTGAGATTTGGTTAATAGGCAGGCACCAAGCCAAGAAACAATTAGGTAAGATTTTGAGGGATCCAGATGTGTGTTTTCTTTTAGAGGTTTTCTTATGAGCACTGATAGTTGCTCCCAAATGTGTTTTTCGTGAAATGATTACTTTTGTTTATTTTTGGGCTAAGCTCCTTAGTTGCCATTAGGGCGCCTCTTACCACTTAAGCACACAATAATATTTTGGAAAATAGTTAACTTCTTTGTGACAACATTTTTGAGGAGGCTGTTTCCCGTTTCAGCATAAATATGTCCCTGTATGCAAAGATGTAAAGAAATGGGTTCACTGAGTTTGGTGTGGAAAAACCTGAGTGGCCTGCACAGAGCCCGGACCTCAATCCCATCTAACACCTTCGGGATGGACTGGAACTCAAACTGTGAGCCAGACCTTGTCACCTAACATCAGCGGCCGACCTCACTAATGCTCTTGTGGCTGAGTGGGAGCAAATCCCTGCAGCCAGGCTCAAAAAATCTTATGGAAAGCCTTCCAGGAAGCATCAAGGCTGTTGTAGCAGCAGATTATTGCCCATGGCTTTGTAATGAGATATTCAACAATCAAATATGGGTGTAATGTTTGATTATGGACATGCTTTTCGCCATGTAGCTACATCCTCTTTTGGTGCTTTGTGCAGCTCTTTAGTCCCTTTCCTTCTGTGCAGTCTCATCTAAGCCCTACATTCACACCCTCACAGTCATATCCTGAGCTACATCACAGGTTGTAAAGATTCACGTGACCAGTGGCTTTCTGAGTATCAAAAGTACAAAACTGAGTCATTTTCACAGCAAACAGTGATCAGTGATCTATCCTGCTAGTTGTTGTTGACTTCAAAAAGCACTCATTTGAATGAAGTGGACGCGGCTCCATTTGTATTATTATCAGCTGTATATTGACGAGGATGTCAGTGTTCAGTCATTAGCTACATTCTATGATGAGTACAGCCCTGTTACGTGAGCCAACACACCACACACACATGCACAAGAGATTGTTCCAGTGTTTGAAGAATCACAGAGAAAAGATGATTGAGCCCGGATAAACATGAAAATGATTATTATTTTTTTAATATCTGTGTGTTCTTTCACTTAAGCCTGCTTCACTCTGCCTCTAATGCGATAATCACATCTTCAGTTTGGTTTCTATCAACATCACTCATGCTAATCACTGCTACTTCCTGCCTCAGCACTGAGGAGATCTAAAGTGCCTCTCTCTCTCTCTCTCTCTCTCTCTCTCTCTCTCTCTCTCTCTCTCTCTCTCTCTCTCTCTCTCTCTCTCTCGACAGGTGGAGGAGATCCGGGGTTTTATTGAGTCTCTGGCAGAGAAAGTTGAGGAGGTGAAGAGGAAGCACAGCGCCATCCTCGCGTCACCGAACCCAGATGAGAGTAAGGCTGTTTGCTTTTTCCGTTTTGTTGTTGTTTAATCACCTCAAACAGAATTCTCTCAGGGTGCCAGGCTCAACACAACGGGACCTTCACAACTCTAAAGCCCTCCAAACATTTTTTACATTTGTTACAGTACTTGAGTTTTGCAGGGGTTTTATCTGATAGCGTAGTTGCATTTCACGTCGGAGAATCTCTGTCTCTTTTGACCGTCTGTGCTCTCACTGTGAAAGCTCTTACACTCTTGTTTGGCCATTTTTCTGCACTTTTCTGCTCCCTCTTCATTACTTTTAATTTCTGTCTTTACCTCTTCGCCTGCCATTAACACCATCTCAGTTTCTGTCTCTTCCCTTTGCCCATTTCAGCCACTCTCCTCTTTATTTGGTTAAGTCTGTGCTGGATGCTACGATCCATCTTTCCTCCTCTCTTTCTACTCTCCCATCCCTGTCCTCTCGCACCTCCTCCTCTCTCATTTATGTTGGGGCTTTGATCTGGACCCCTGCTTCCACAAGGGGGGTGTTGCTCACACTAGTACAACCGCACAGTCCCTTTTCCTCTCCCTGATTTCCGATACTTTCCACCTACCTGAAAAAGCATCGATGTGCTTGCAGCAGCGTGCATCAGAGGAGTCCTCTAACTAGCCGGGTGTGCAGATGACACAGAGCGGAGCAGCATAAATTCTTCCTCAAGTCGTCTCCTTTGTGACTGAAATCGATACTCAGAGTGTGTGTGTCAGTGCCTGATAAATGCACAGCAGTCAGCAGCTAATGTAAATGTCAGAGTCATTCATTACACGGATGTCAGCGTGTTCTTTGCTGGTTGCCTGTTGCATTGTGACCACTGATGGGGACAAGAATTATCTGAATACCTTCATCAAGGAAGCTCTCTTATCTCATGAGCAGCGTTTTATATTGTGTGTGTGTGTGTTTGTGTGTGCGCAACTCTTGCTCCTATAAATCTAATTTATATGCAAACTAATTTGCATCAACTAATACATTTTGTTTCGAAAGGTAATGCTGCTCAGATTACATGTTAATCAAGGACTGCATGGGCAATCAGGCTCTCTAAATTGTGAGAAAGAACAACAAAAAAAAAAGTATGACATTGAAATGTTCATATTGAGAGCATCTGCAAGACTGAAAAGAGCTTCAATGTCAACGTTTCCCATTGCTTTTCCTGTCAAATATACACCACTGGCAACTAAAGCATGCTTTATGTTTTTAGGCGAGTCAAAGAGGGAAAAGTCAGGAGATCAGCAATTCATTGTGGTTCATCTTCTGCGCACCACGAATATCTGAAACACATTTCATGGCCCTGTATCCAATAATTGTCAGGATATTTCATTAAAAGCCAAAAATGTCAACCTTCAGTAGTTGTGACGTTTATGCTGGGCCAAAGCGGTTGGACCTGCCACCCGAGATTGCCATCGCTAGAGCCAAGCAGCTCCCGAGGCTTAAGATACACCAGGAATACAGTTTCTGTGCAGCTGGAGTACAGTAACAAATTGCCCCAAATGAAATATCTACAAAAAGGCAACACTCACTCGAAGAGACGGGATACAAACTCCTGTCGCTGGTGTCAGTCATGTGCTTGTGTGTCCAATCAATCAAACCCCCGAGCTCCTCCATACATCTTTCATTTGGTACAGTATAATAATGGTGACAAGCCGGCAGTCAGAACATCTTAGCCGTTGAAAATGTGTTATATAAAGGAATATAATTCATAGAAAATAGGGTTGGTGTGTAGATAATATGAAGTGAAGTGCTGTTGTTTGCAGATGTGTGTCTGTGCGCTTCTGTCTCTGTGACTGCTGTCGTAACAGTCACATTTCTGTGCTTCAGCCTCCACTGGAGTGTGTCACCAAAACTAATTGCACAATGACATTTGAATGTGAAGTCTAATGTGCTTCAGGATCGGCACTGATTCATTGTTGTATTGAAAATCTTGCTCACATGATAGGCCAGGGCGGTCATTTTTATATAAATATTCTGTTTGTTTTATAGCTTTTTCAGCCAATTGTTTTGCAATATAAAGTCTTCGCCGGTATTCTTTTATGTTCTCCCTCGGTGGTGAGAGGAGCCTGTTGTGTTTCTGTTCCACCTGCCAAATCAAACTTCATCTTCTTTATCTAAATCCTCCTCTCCTCAGTCTTTCTCTGAAAATAATCGCTGACACGTTGGGTGTGATACTGAGAGCGAGCAAGTCTTTCACAACTCAGCGTAACATTGTGCGGCGGTAAACCTTCTGTTTCTGTCACGGTTTCATAATCGCATCACATCTCACCAGCCACCACCTGGCCATCTTTACGGCCCAGACCTGACCCCTCTTCGCTCCTCCTCCTCCTCCTATTACTCCTCCTCTGCTGGGGGAGCTTTTGTGTTCGATGACTGAGACGTTTCCTGGTGATCTCCGGGGGGGGGTTAACTTCAGCCCACTAGTGTAAATACACACACACACACACACACACACACACACACACACACACAAACACACACACACACACATACTGACACACATGCAGCTACCTATGTGTAATATTATTACCTTCGCTCCTGCATTACATTATCCCATAATACAGTTTACCCACTCCCCTAAAATGAAGCATAGCTAATTTTCACCAGGGAATTGCAATATACAATGTGTGTATTTGTGTGTGTATTTGTGTGTGTGTATTTGTATTTGTTTTTACTTGGTGAGTGTTAAGGATTTGTGTGTTTGTGTGGGCTCTGCACAGCATCTGTATACATTAGGAGGTTCAATAATGATGATAGATTAGGTAATAGCCATCAGGTCGTCGGGGTATTTAACCTGTGTTCCCTCATGAGCACATTCCTCTAATGCAGGGAGGGAAGACACAAATGCATATTATATTTAGAAGCATGATTGAATACACATTTCCCTTTAAATAATTGCATTATTTGTTTTGTTTTCTAGCATTGCTTATTGGCCTTGTGCAGTGCTGCTGCTCGTTGTTTTGATTGATGAGATTGTACTTGATGGATTTCATAATGAAAGGCCTAAAGTCAGTGATGATTGCTTCTCCTGCAGGAGCATCAGAGGCCTTTACACTCTGCTTTTCCTTCGGAGGGTGTGAGGATGATATATGAAATGAAAGAAGACATTTGGAAGTCTGATAACTGGGTACGGATAATCTCCTTCAATCTGTCCTTCCCGCTCACTTTAGTTGCAGGTTAGATGCCTATCAGCATGGTGCTCACTGGAGGAAAGTGTAGCAGAGGAAAACTGAAATTGTCACCTTTGTGATTTGGATGAAGTTACAGTCTACAGTCCAGCCTTTGTTAAAAAAAAGCCATCCCAATGTATTTGATGGATGAACGTAGACTACACTACATATTTACACACAAGGTGTTTGGCTGGGAGTATCATGTTTGTATTCTATTGTATAATGTAAGTAGTGACTTGTGAGGCCATGTGAGCTGGAGGAAGACACTTGAATAAAAATACTCATCCAAACATACGAACAGATTTTGCTCCTTGAGACAAGTTGTACATTGTTGAGTAGTAAAATAGTAAAAGCTAGAAAATATAGTGCTATAAATGCTTGTGTATCCATTGTAAAAGACAAAAGGGATTTTATATGGGTTTTATCTTCCTACAGTGTAGCTTATGCTGTTATTTTACAAACTAATATAGACATAACTACTGAACAACCGCACAAAAATGCCGTTTTGCAAATGAAACTCCAGTAAATTAATAACATAAAACACGATAATCCATCAACACATTGACATCTCACACATGAACATTACAATAATCACACTTTAAGGCAATTTTAGAGTCTCCAATCAGCCCAACGTGTTTAACTTTGGACTGTGGGAGGAAACCTGAGCCGTGATCATGAAAGGTTGATCTCAGTGCACTTAATGTGCCTTCCTGTTCTATACGTTAAAACCATTTGAGACAAGCAGCCTGGAGCAATACCTTGCAGTGCTGTCTATATTACCTAGAGGACGCGAAAATCAATGCCAAACTAACAGAAAGCCAGTAGAGGGTTATGTTTCCTCTCATCACATCTGACTGCAGAGTGTTGGATCAACTCCAACTGCTGCCTGCTAGAACATAAGTCCACAAATGAATGTTAACTGAGATACTCAATCTGAGCATGTCACACAGAGAAGAGAAATGAAATGTTAAATTGCTTTTGTTTGTTTTTTGTTATTATTAACGTTTGCATTTTTACTCTGGACCCGAGTAAACAACACAAATCTTTTGGGACAAAAAAATGGAGGGAGTGTTAATTAAAAAAAATAAGAAGAAGGCAAATTATATATATTTTGGGTGGTGCAGTTTAATTATATACCTCAGAAATGCTATAGAATGAAGCACCAAATCCATTGTTGGAATTTTTCTGATCTACCACCACGATACAGCAAAATGTACTTACACTTCCTGTTTAATTGGACGCATAGAATCGGCTCCTTAACACTGATACTTGGGAGTTTATTTAACAACATTTCTCAGTCTGTTTTTCCAACCACTTAGTTTTTGCTCCCTCTGACATCTACAGCCTCCTGTTTCTAAAGAGCATCTTTCCTCTGACTCTTAAAAGTCCTCAACTCGCAGCTCTGGAGATGCTTGTTTTAATTGCACCCTGTGAGTGTTACTATTTCTAGTATCAGTTTTTGGCTGAGTGTGTTCCCACCCTTGGAGTGCCGTTTGCCAAAGCTCCTCCGCCCTCAACCAGAATTTGAAGGTGTTTTAAAGCTCTCCGCACTCCTTTTGTTCTAACTTAACCATTTATTTTTCTTTGTTTCTCTCATTTATCTCTATTTTCTCTTACATATCCCTCTCATAATGTCTGAGCTGATGTACTTTTATAGCCATCGAAGACACAGATTTTTTATACCGTGTAATAATAGTATTCCTCTTAAAGGGAGGTAATACGATGTGGAGGGTCAAGGCCAAGGCTAAGGACACACACATTTAAGAACATAACGGAGGTCAAATCTAATAAGATAAATCCGCCCCTGTCCTCCTGAGCCAGCGGTCAGCGAGGGCGTGGGGTGTTAGTGCTCTGATCTAGATGTAAATGTCAAGTGTTGGGAGGCATGGGGAGGTTTCAGAGTGACAGTTACTCTGTTGTACTGTCTTCGAAGATGTTACAGGAGAGTGAAACGGACAGGGCTGTTAGCAGAGACTTAAACATGTACACACCCACATCTGTTTTTTGAGTGGGGCCCAAAAAAAGATATCATGTACTGTGTTTTACTTGCTGCAGAAACTATGACAACGATAGATATTAGTCCAAATGGATTTCTAAAGTTTGAAACATTCTTGATGAATTGATTGACATATTTACGTGGCAAAGTCCCAACACCTTGTACTTTATGGCTGACGGTAGATCAAGGTGTTTTATTTAATTTGAGTTTGTCCTGGTTTTTGACAATAAGGGAAAAAAGCGTATTTGAACAAAATGATAAGTTTATACCAAACACTGTTAAATTAAAACAATTATCAAAAACATTAAAACACTAAAAACATCAAACATTATCATTATTCTCAAAGTTTGTGAGAATAATAATGGCTTCTTTGAAGTAACTACTGAATATTTATTTGTGCTTGTTTGCTTGTTTGTATTTATTTACTATTCATCATGGAATAAATAAAAACTCTAAAGTCTAAAAGTCCATAACAAGGATTTTAAATAGTATCACTCGTCATTAAGACAAAGGAAGGTAGGGATGAGCGAGTGTGTTGTATCGAGTTTAGTGGTTAAATGTTATCTGTGCTGTCATTACCTCAGTTCATCCTGTATTCCTGCTGTAAGGCAAATATCAGTAATGTTTGAGGGATGAGCTCACATTTTGTCTCTCCAAAACATCAGACAACTGGACTCTAGACGATCAATAAGCAGCGCAAACACTGGTAATATATTTACAGAGAGAGCAGAGGGAGGAAGAGGGAGTCAGAGAGATGTGCGAGATGGAGTAAAAGATAAATGGCTCCAAGTTAGCAGTTGGAGTGGCAGCAATTGACCCTGAGGTAAAGTGGAGGAAACAGAAGTGGCTTGGTGTCTTGTCAGTGTCAAGGTACCCTGACATCAGACTGACACACACACACACACACACACATTGTATCGCTATAATAATAGAAATGCGAAAGACAGACTACTGATTGTGACAGTCAAGAAGAAACCTGGATGGTGTTCTTATACGAGTTATAAGAGGATAAAAGCTGCTGCTGTGGTGTAGGATTGAAGCTTGAAGAATTGACCAGGACTTCCAGGATGTTCATCTTTTAAAGTCTCGGTAAAATGCTTCTAAGTGATGTAGGCACCACCCTGATCGGCAGACATGAAGGCTGGCAGTATACTGCAAGAGAATTCAGATCTGGCACAAAGGCTGTCAACATGACGTCAAACAAATACCAGTATACTCGCTACAAGTTGGCATCTTTTTGGTTAATGGTGTCGGCCACGCTACATGCGATATTGAGCTTTGTTTGGTGCAGTGTTAGGTGCAGGTTAAAGGAAGAGTTTGACATTCTGGGAATTATGCTTATTAACTTTCTTGCCAAAAGATAGATGAGAGAGAATCTGTATCACTCTCATGTCTGTACTGTAAATATGAAGCCAGCAGCCCGGCTGACTTGGTTCAACACAGAAACTGGAAGCAGTGAGAAACAGTTAGCCTGGCTCAGAATCGAGCGACCAGCACATCTAAAGCTCACTAATTAGCGAGGGAGAAGGGATGTAAAAAGTTGATCAACATTTACGTGACATTTTACCTCCCCGCCTGCACATCGTTCCCTCATCAGCCATCTCTTTCTATACCGGCCCAGGTCCTTTGTTACTTTGCCAGATTGTCTCGTGTGCGTTGCCTAGCGTTTCAGTCTTCTGGTCACCTGACCTGCTTATTTTGAACCTTATTGCCTGACCTCTGCTTTTGACCCTTGCCCGTCCCGCAAAAGGTCCCTTTTGCTACTTATTTTTGTGCCTTTTTTTTGTGCCTTTTGTGATTTTTTTTCCGTAAATAAATCTTTGGGCTGCACTAGCTCTGCCTCTGTCGTCAGCATTTAGGTCCTATTCCTATTGCACCCGCTCACTCCAGCTGTGACAATGCTATGCCGTGACTATTAAAAGAAAACATTGGGGATTTTAGCTTTAAGTTGGAAAGGTTTCATTTAAACGCATATTTAGTAATGGCTGCTGATCTACATGTGTAATAAGTGCAACATGATATTGACTGTTGCAGGCGACATATGAAACGTTCATGCAGAGCTCTGGGGTGAATGAACTTTTTCATACTTTACAGTCATTGGCTCAATCATTAGTGTGGAACGCAGCCATTATAACATTGTTCTGTTTATTGATTTCACAACGTTTTAATGTCAGCTCTTTCCACCAAATCTGTAACCATCTCCTACCAACAGTCAGCTTCTTAACTGTTAACTCTTAACTTCTTAAGTGTCTTTGACTGAAATTGGGAAGTGTTGAATGAACTTCTGTCTATCTGATCTGCTTCAGTTCTCTGCATTGTTGTCATTCTGGTTAAATATTTCTGGGCAAAAATGGCAAAATGTAATTGTCAAAAAAAAGAAATCCCATGAAAAGACCAAAACAAACAATGAAAGAATCTGTGGTTGATAGACCCGAGCTAATTGGTTCTTAAAGACGACATAAACCTTTTACATTGTTCATTTTTTTTCAAAGGTTGGGTAACTTCCAAAAACAGATGGCCAATTTATATTGTTGTCTTAAAAAGGCCATCATTTTATGGCCCTTAAAAATAAATTTATTGCATTTTGATAAATATCCTGGAATACCATTTATTTTCTGCCCTTCTTGTAGCTTTCCCATTTCTTGCATTTCTTCCTGCCTCATAGCATCTCTTTCCCTCTGCCACTTTGAAACAATCCGACGCTGGCAAGAGGACCGACCGCACTCATCGCCATAGCAACACAGTCTTAATGATGGCAACAAGCGTGACCTGAAGATTTTGTTTGAGAGCATCTGGGAGAGGGATGGAGTGTGAAGCCACAGCTCAATTGACTTCTCAGTTTTGCCCTCTAATTTGGTTCCCTCTCACTTCTTCCTCTACTTATTAATCAGTGTCTGCTCACATCCTCTTTTTAGACAGCCAATAATGAGGCTGAATAGACACTTGATCTAGCAGGTTGGCCTCCTCTGTTTGGTAACCACAAGGGGGAAATCTAATCTAACTCCTTATCACACATACACAACACACACACTCCACGCATGGCCCCAAACTGAGCTCAGTTTTTATGTCATTATCTCTGAGATGCTGCTGCGGCTGACCTCATGGAGCAGGTTACCAGAGGTTGCTATGGTTACACAGGAATGAGAGCGACACGTTCCCTTACACATCTACGTGTTTCTGAAGTTGCGCACACAAAAAGTGGACACGACGATTAACATTCAAAACAGCGTTAAGAAAAATATCCGAAAATGAAATGCCTTTTCATTTACAATGATGTGACCCTCGTTTAGATAAGATTACAGTGCACCTGCATTCCTAAACAGGTAATCTATGATCTATTACTGATACACTTATGAAGCAACTCTCGCTCTGCACAAACACACACACACACACACACACACACACACACAGAGCACTGCTTATCTTGCCCTGAGGGCCTCAGCCCACCTATTCAGCTCATTCTCTGACCCTGACTAACTAACTGTATAACTGAATACATTTTGCCATTGGCAGCACAGTTATTGACAAGAGACATATTTATTCAAATGTATGCCAATAATATGGTAATACAAGAAGTGTTTGTTTTAGAATTACTTGTGGAAAAAACTATATTCTTTCTTTAGAATTTTTCGTCACATTTTTCAAATACTTGATTTAATTATTGTTTGTGTCCTCTGTAGTTGTCCAATTGGATTATCTTGTTACCATTCTTACCGTTCAAAGTATATTTATTTGCATGTTATAATAGGGCCTATACATTACATTTCAAGGGACCCTGAGGAATTTTCTTCACCAAAACACATTGTGTGTATCCTTGAGGCCTGACAAATGTGTTACATTCATTGTGTTGCTCTTAAAACATTTGCAAAGCCGGTCTTCATTAAATCGTGCATTGTTTACATCTTCTTTAGAGTTGAAGAAGTGGACGTAGCCTCCGGGTCTGAAAAGTCAAGCCAATGCTTTAAATGCTTAAACCTGAATTCTCTCTAATAGCCAGCAGGGGGCGACTCCACTGGTTGCGAAAAGAAGTCTAATTGTATAGAAATCTATGAGAAAATGACCCTACTTCTTTATTACCTCACTAAAAATGTTCCTGCCGAGTTTATTTGCTCAATCCCTAGTTTCAAGTCTTCTTCAATGCAGCATGATGTTAATTTAGTAATTTCTGGTCCCATTTAGAGTAAAATAGACGATAAAGCAGGGTATGCTTTATGGACGTGGCTACCTTGTGATGACAAGTCCCATGTGGGCACTCATAAAAAAAACATTGCTTTATAGCTGTACTAGTAGTCAAAATATCCATAATGTATCTTTAAGAAACAATACCTGCCTGGGCGTCCTTGTGGCCTAGAGATTTCAGAAGCTGATGCATGTAAATGCAACTTCCCTGGTTCGAGTTGTGTCAGGAAGCTTTGTTGCACATCATCCCTCCTTCCTGTCATCTCTTGACTGAAACACATGCCTATGATCCAGCCATCTTACATTAACCTGTCCTTTGCAGCCGGGTATGAAATGATGTAATTTATCTGTGAAGAAGTCTAAAGTTATCAGTTAGCACATGTCCACCTCTTTGTCCCGCTGATCTGCATGTACCACAGGCGGATGTTATCTGATATGGAAATACGACTGTGAAATAATCTGACAGCAGATTAAACGTTTGTAATACTTTGCTGATCATTGTGTAATAGGTTCTCTATCTCCACTAAGCTGTTATAGTTGTATGTAATCGTACAAGCTTGTCAGAGGATTTATCCCAGCTAGTGTTTGGTACAAACGGCTGATTAGGATTCCTAAGAAATAAATTATTCATTTTGAATAAATATAGTGGATGCTCCACTTTTAGTCTATTTGTGTTTATGAGTTTTAAACTGCCAAGAAGAGAATTCATATAATGTAGATTTGCAGTGCAGCTGTAGAGAAAGATACAGTATGATTTTCTCATCAACTTTTAGCTTCTTTCTTATCACGAAATATTTCAAAATACAATAATCAAAAATGGAACAACTACCAGTGATTGTAGTCTTCCTTATACGGTGTAATGAAATGATCCGTTGAAGCTTTGTCTGTAATTGGATGCAGATGTTTGGTATGGTCTATTCATCTTTGTGATTTATGCAGCTTTAAAGAAGCAGGTAACATACAAAAACAAAATCATTATAAAGACGTACTTCAGGCGGTTTGGTTTGACTGAATAGTTTGACTTGAGAAGACCATCTTTTATGTCTGATGACTTCCCGGGGCCTTTTGACATATGGAGATTTGGTTCTCTTATGGCATTAATATGATAAATTACTTTCTCAATTTTAATGTGCTAAAAATGGCAATCAATGCTCCTGGGTAATATGTAAGAGAGCTTGAGACAAAGAGAGAGAGTGTGGAAGCCATTCTCTCCTCTTATTTCCTTCTTCATGTTCTTTTCTCAATCCAGACTCACTCCTAAAAACTAAATCGATGGTCGAATCCTTACTTTAACCCCTCGTTCGCATGTGTAAGCAACGAGGAAGGCAGTTTGTAGTCGTGAAGATAGCACGTAGGAAAAGTACTGATAATCTATTTTCCTCTGTTCCAATTTTCTATGCAAATATAAAAGACAATCTTCTACTGATTTAAAAATAAGGCTCATTTAATCTAAGGGGTTTACTGAAAATTAGCCTGACCTACAACATTAGATAAAAATGTGTTTTCAGTGCAATCCCCCATGTGTAATAATCTGAAGTGTCTGTGAAATATGATTACGAAACTGTTGGTTTGGCTGTAGCTGTAATGAGCGACAGAAGGGAGAAAAGATTAAACGGAAACTTCAGTTTGTCATAAGCAACATGGCAGCGTAATGTGACTGTCACTCCAGCCGTCCTCCAGAGCTGCTGCCTTTTGAAGCTTGCAATGATGAGAAGAAACGTCTACTTATGCACAAACGTGGAAGATACGAATGTTTGTGATAAACAATCGCTAACCAAAAACAGAAAAGCCACAAATAGAGCCACCGCGACCTGCCTCAGCATTTACATTTGAAGTTTTTAGATATTATGTAACAGCTTTTTCACATATTTTGGCTACGCGGGTAATGCTCACGAAGCAAAGCAGTGAAACTAAAACTAAATAAATCATGCAACACCGAGCTCAAGCTAAATAAAGGCGTCGGTATGCTTCAAACTATAGGTCTCCCCGCTCTCCCACCTTTTCGATATCAGTGAAGTAGGCACTTTTCAATTCATTGTACAATTACTTCTGTTTTATGAGTGCAAATGAGTGCAACACGATGAAGGCCACGATGAAGGGACTGTCAAAAGGGGTAATTAACAATTATTTTCAATAATCCATTGTTTGATTAATGGTGTTATCTATAAAATGTCAGAAAATAATGAAAAATGCCTGGTAACATTTCCCACAGCCCAAGGGGACAAACCGTCCAAACCCAAAGATAATCTTTTAACTTTCAAATATGACAAAGAAAAGAGTCAAATCTGAGAAGCTGGAACCAGCACATTTTTGGAATTTCCGCATGAAAAATGACTAAAAGTTTAATCAATTAAAAAAACATTGTTGCCAATTCTTTTTTTTGTCAATTGATTAATGTATTAGTTATTTGAAGTTCTTGTGTTAACTGTTTGGACAGTTATCACGTGTCATGCATCTTGAAGGCAGCAGGATATTCAAGTGTGGCCGTTCTACAGCTGTAAACACTTTGGCCTTCAGACGTGTTTGCACGACACGTTGGAAGAACTAGTTTGTTGCAAGCATACCCCGGCCTTAATAATAAATTCAAAAACGTCTGTGCTTTATTGCAAACCAAACTAGTAAAGTCTTCCTCGCTGATTCTATTTTTATCCAAATCAAATCATCAATAGCAGAGGAGCCAAGTCATTTTTTTCAATTGTTTATTCCTCAAGATGTGTCCTGACTTTTATCTTAAATGTTTTAATCTGCTGTATACTGTGTATATTTTAGCAAACTGTAGAGTTGTTGTGCTTGGGGAATCTCTTGAGCTCTTGTGTCCCCTGGACAGCAACAGTTTCCATTTAGAAACAGTAGTCAGTATGTCATGCTGGAGGAACATTTGATGATTAGATTGGTAATCATTGAAATCTGCCCATCTCCATCTCCTGCTGCTAACAATGCATTCATCCTGTTGTTGCCCAGATGGTGCTGCAATCCATCGTGGGTCACCAGAATAGCAAATCTTACTTGTCAGCACCCACACGTATCCATCAGCCCACATGAGTGTTATCTTTATGTCTTTACAGTGAGTATGATTTAGGGTGTGGGCCTGGATGGAAAGAGGAAAGTGGACTGTAAAGGGAAGTGAAGGATGCTGGTACTCTCTATACAAAACAGAAAGCGCGAAGGAGGACAAGACGTGCAGCTGTAGACTGGAGTTAATTGTTCAGATTGACACTTCTTGTGTGTCAGTATTGCTTCTCTCTCTGTGAATGTGGCTGGTTTATGTGAGTTAGTTAAATCCACTAATCTCTTTTCTGCCCTTCTCCTTTCTCTGCTGTTCCTCAGAAACGAAGGCTGAGCTGGAGGATCTTATGGCAGACATCAAGAAGTTTGCCAACAAAATACGCTCCAAATTAAAGAGTGAGTGTAGTTCTTCTATTTTCTCCTGCTAGCGCGGCAGCTAATTATTATTTTCTGTGTCAGTGAAACCCCTTTGCTTGTTTGTGTTCAAATAATTACATGTTTAGTACACTAAATTTCAAATACTGTCAAATTGCCATAAATTACAGCAGCTGATCAGCAGCCAAAAATATGAGCACTGCTGTTGTTCATTATATTCCCCAATATCTCTCTCCCAAGCCAAATTAAGAGCAGGTGCATTGGCATCTCTGATGAGGTAATAGAAAATTGATGCACCACTTTTTATATAAGGTTTACACGTTAGGCTTTGAATTTCAGTCACTGGGTCGTGCTGGAGATATTTCCAGAACTCTATATTTGGCAGATTGTGATATTCTTTCAGATTTTCAAAGGAAACCATAGGTCCATTTTCATATAGGTGCAGGGTTCCTGTTTTAGCCCACTGGGACCAGCAGAATGTTTTTTGGCTATTCTAATCCTAGAGTTAAGCCTTACTGACGATTCAGACGTCAAAGAGGGATTACTTTTAACACGACCGTGTGCCATTTTCCAACTTTCCCTTGAAAATTCTAACACCGGGAAATGAAAAGACAAAAACCAGCCTGACTGCGTCCTAAATGTTTCAATCCTAAAGGGATCGAGTATATCTTTTTCAATTTCCATTCAGGCGGGGGCTCTGTGAGGGGGTAAATTACTTTTTGAGACTTGTGCAAGTGAGAATGAGCAGTGATACCAATCTAATCTAGGTAGGAGAGTCCCCAGCTGTTAAGTAGTACGGTTAAAGAGAGGGGGTTTTTTTACCGTATAAAAAATATTACAGAACTTGTGAAAAAATACAGTTTTTATATATATATATATATATATATATATATAGGTAAGTAAGTTAATCGAGAGAAACTTAATCAGCAATGATTTTCAGAATATTATGACCATATCCATAAGCAGTGTGTGCAGCTGTTTGTCTTTTAGGTGCTTTCTCAGGAGAGTAGAGGGAAACAAGTGAGACATGTAGAGACAGGGAAGTGTATAGCATTTGGCAGCTAACAGACAAACTGAGTTTACACTCGTAGACTCTGCACTGCAGTGGGCAGAGGGATCAGCGTCACTCGCCTCAGAGGTGGTGGCTTTGATTCATATGCACGGACGTACACGAGTTGTATCCTCACTCGTGCACACACGTAAGTAACTAATGTCACAGTCACATACTGTGTGCAGGCATTATGGATGTAGCTGGTCCTGGATCATACTCCCTCACATGGTTATTTATCCCTGTGTGTTTATATGTATGTGTGGGTTTGCCTGTAATCCTCTTATTTTCTGATTTGTCTGCCACCCTCCCACCTTTTCTGCTTTCCTTTTCATTTTATAACACATTACTACTTTTACACATCTTTTACACTTTCTTGTTTTCACAGATTTCCTTGAGTCTTGAATTTCCTCTTTCTCCATTTTTTCCTGGCATATATGAAGATTTTCTCATATTCACATGCCAAACTTCTGTGTCCATCATGTCACACAACTAATGTTCTACTACATGTACTGTACATAAAACACTCTCCTCCCTGCTCTGCCTCCCTACAAGGCTCAGTGTTTGAAGAATAGGGGTCAGAGATAAAATATCTGTATAGAGTACCTTTGAGGAAAGTAGATCACAACCTAGTGCAGAGAGCTAGAAGATAACCCCTATCTCTCTTCCTGCGTCAAACTGTGTGGAAGAAACCTTTGGCATACTGTGGTATACTGTGAGTAAAGACACTGTGGACAATAAGATTTCTAACTTACTATATGTATATGTATATAAGTACACTCAGGTTGGAGGTGACACCAGCCTGAATCTGTGAAGACACAGATTTAACGAGCTCAAGGGGTGGCTTTAATAATTCACACAAATGTTTTGGCACCATTTTAATGTCACACATATAGATTAGATTAAACTTTATTTTCATTGCAAAGAGTACAGGTACTGACACAACCAAATACATTTTATGTAGAAATGAAAATTCTAAATTATATACAGTAAGAACATTATTAAAAGTATGAATTATATTAAACCCATTGTCATTTTCCTGGAACTATCACAATATAATGTATGCTTTATGAAAAGGCCCACTGTTGCACAAGAAAAAGGCTGTTGCTATTTAGCGACGTTGATGTCAACGATTGTAGGTATGTTTAAGTGTCCGATTTTTCAGAGATGCCGGAACCATTGCATGTATCACAGATTACCATATTCTTGTACTTGAAATTGCTTATTAATTGTAAGTAAACATGTTTACTGTTGGCTCAGGCTGTTTGCATAAACAGGAAGACGTACAGTGGGTACAATAAAAGCGGCCGCAGGTGTAGACATTTCACAAAAGATCTGTGAGTGTGCAGGAACTGCTACAGCCATCTCATCCCAGTCTAAATTACAGACACATGGGAATGTAAATGAGCAGGCTCTTACATCTCTGTATAATTCACATTCAAATGATGAGGGCTTCACAAGGCCTCACATTGACAGTCTTTTATTTGCGTTATTATGCAGAAAGGGGCTCTTCTACAATGCCTTCCCGAGGTGTGAATGTAAAGGAGCAGTAAGGAAAGTGTTGTTTGTACAGGCAGGTGTTGAATTAGTTTTCGATTCTCTAAAGTTGACAATGTGGATGATCTGTTTCTCAGTGCGTCCAACACTTGGGTTAGCAAGATATTTTGACAACTAAAGACCAGATTAGCATGCAACCATCAGTTAAATCTTTCACTTGACCGCCACATAACACACAACCTGTTTACATTACTTCTCTTTATATTCATTTACTACATTCCTGTTCACGTTACACTACATCTGTCTACCAAAAATATATTTGGTTTTATTTAATATTTTATATGTTATATTATATCCCTATATTTTAACTTCTGCACTATTTTATGTCTTAGATTCTCATTTTTACACGTGTTTCTTTTCTTTTTGTACATATCAGTTTAAGCATTGTTAGAGGGAGCCTGAGATACAAGAATTTCACTGCCAACGACTTCTTCTCCGTAATTGTTGTGCATATAATAAATAACTTTACAACA
The DNA here is from genome assembly GCA_943593645.1 of Bovichtus variegatus. Lineage (NCBI taxonomy): Eukaryota > Metazoa > Chordata > Actinopteri > Perciformes > Bovichtidae > Bovichtus > Bovichtus variegatus. The sequence goes on along the minus strand of CALSCE010009465.1, from coordinate 11,275,694 downwards.
AGGTATCTCAAAACAAATGTGGATGCCCACAATCTCCTGAGATTGAATCGTTTTGTTTCGGATGATATTTCTGATAACACCACCCTCAGGTCAAAATGTCAGTTTTGCACACAAAGTAAAATATCTTATAATCCGTTTGGCAGATGGCCATGAGGTTTTCTGAGCACATTTCTCCCCTCATGAATACAAACCTTTTTTTTTTTTTTTTTCAACCTCATCACCTTTCCTAATGTAAGTGTGCCACCCTCAGATTTACACTTTTAGCTCTGGGACTCTAAGGACACTAAACCCCTCAGTACATAGCTTGTGTAATCCAACACTTTTATTTTGTGTGTCGTAATGAACCTCTAGAGGCAGCCAACGGCACTATAGTCTTCATTTTTTTTATTTTGCTTGGTGTTAATCTCCAAGAGGAGCACTTACCCTGTAGTTAAATGTAAATCTTTCGTATCTTTGCAGGTATCCAGCAAACCATCGAGCAAGAAGAAGGCCAGAACAGGTCATCAGCTGACCTGAGGATACGCAAGACACAGGTACAGTTCAATTAAACCTCTTTAAGGAAAAGCTAAAGGTTTCATAGAAATGTAATGCCTGCCTGCAGCTCCTCCATTTCCTCCAATTGTATCCATCAACATTCAGAAATCCATGTTTTTTTTTAGTATGCTTACTGACTGCTTTGATTTAATGTTATTTTGTCACTTCAGTGTGAACACACTACATACTCAAAACTGACTCGGAATTAGTATGTATTATGAATTGTGGACACGGCTACACTGACTGTCATTGGATGTTTGCACCTGCTGCTAACCGTCTGTTCATTTACAATTTAAATGAAAACAGTTTGAGCCGGTGTCTAATGCTGTTGTCCCTCGCTGTGTGTCCAGCACTCCACACTGTCTCGTAAGTTTGTCGAGGTGATGTCAGAATACAACACCACCCAGTCGGACTACAGGGAGCGCTGCAAGGGACGCATCCAGAGACAGCTGGAGATCAGTGAGTAGACCTGGGAGACTAAGCCCTCCACCACTTTATGTTAACACTGTATGAATTACAGTAACACATCTGCATCTCTTGCCACCTCTTGAGTGTTGCTATTGTGCAGTTTTCCAGTTGTTTTTAACACTGATTTTGAGTTAGAGATTCATTAAACCATTCTAAAAAACAAGGTGTTGTGTGCAATTTTCTAAATGTCTTTTGTCTATTTCCGTCCTCGTGAATACGATATCCCAGGAACACCGGGAGGAAATCTCTTCAATTTTGGCACAAACGTCCACTCTGATGAGAATTTGGGGGTCAAAGGTCAAGGTCACTGTGACCTCATACAACCGGTTTTTACCAATAACTCAAGAATTAATACGATAATTACGATAATTTCACGCAAATGTCTAATAGCATAAAATTATGAAGTGATGACATTTTGGACAAACATGGATGTAAACTGTAACTTGACTGCATGGCATACAACTGTGAGGGAGTAGTTTTGACCTACTACATACCTCCTATTCAAGGGTCACCGTAAATTTGGTGAAACTTTCGGTCAGCTTTGGTCATTTCAGTCCAAAACAGCTGTTCATGATTTCTCTACCTATTCGTTAAGGGCCTTATCAAATCAGTTAGCATGAGACAAAAAAGTATTTTCTCCTCAGCCGATGCATCATCCACTTCATTTTAATCCTCCCCCTATAATTAGTTAGTTGTTAGTGTCATGTTAATTAGACAAAAGAATATAGGCTGCGCCCCCACTCTCCATCACTTTGTGAAGTGTGAAAGTTACTCTACCTGCTCCGTATCATTATCATACCTTTGACGTACTGTTAAGAAAGTGTAAGTATGTGAAGTAAAGATGTGCCAGTACTGCTGTATACTATCTACACATGTAGGATTTACTGTAGACTCTTCTATGACTCGTCCACGTCCACATGTTCTGGCCAATGCTCAAGCAAAAACAAACCTTTTTGTTTATAGAGAAACGGCAGTTTATCCCATCCATGCAGTATTTTATTTCGAATTTGTCTGGTGTAGTGTACCAAAACAACCGCTCTCACACTAAAACCACTTTCCAAAAACACATGCATCACCAACACCTACACCCATATACATGCACAAGCCAGGTTGCTGCAGCTCCTCACACTCGTGTCACTCTGTATGCGTGATATGATTTGACAGATTTTATGTGCAGGCTTCGGGCTCCTGGACCAGACACTGACAGGGCCTCTGCCACGGCATCCGGCAAGGCTGCATCGTGCCAGCTGCCCCTAACAGTCACCGCGACACAGTCACCGTAAACACAAAAGGCACACACACACACAAGCATTGCAGAGAAAAACACTATGACTAATTTAGTGTTAATAGAAGAGGGGAGCAGGGGCAGTTATGTAGCAGGGCACTTGGCACAGACGTAATTTCCTCTGGCCATCTGTCGGACACATGCAGCAGGTCTGTGTGTGGGAGCACCGCCTAATACACACTGCATGTTGTCCAGTCAAAAGAACAGCAGGGACCACACACACAATACCTTCTGGGGTTAATCAAAAGACAAACACATCCTAGTGGAATAAAAACACACGCGCACACATCTGACTCACTTTTCTCTTGAGCTCCTCCAGATTCATTTGGATTTGATTTGTCAGCTTGTAGAGTCACAGGAGGCCTTAGCTGATACCACCTGTCGTCAGGGAAGGGATTACAATACGCAGGGAGAGTACGGAGACCGAGTGAGAGCACAGAGACGAGGGGAAATTATGAGTATTAGGGTTTTTTGAAATTATTATTACATTTTACATTTCAAAATACAGTACATGGCAGTCCACCCTCCACTCCCCATCCTCTGCTGGTCGTTTTTATATATAAAAATAAGAGGGTATATAAAAATAGTAATAATAAAAATAATAATTATAATAATAATGAGTGGTAAGCTTTCATTACAATAGCATATACTTGCATTTAGGACTGGGTACTATGGGGGCCAAAGGGACCACACATGTACAGAAGTTTAGTACAGAAGAAAAATGAGTCAAAGGGCAAAAATAAAACCTTATGAATGACATCTCAGGGACCAGACATCCTGCAACAGAGTAAATGTAGAGGACTACACTAGGACTGCACTACTCCGAATGAACTTTTGAGGGTTGAGCATTAAGGGTTAGAAATGGACCCCAAAAATTTGGCTCAATTACAGTTAAATTTAGGGTTTTGTAGGAAACAAAATCTCAAATTTGCAGTAAAGCTTTTCCCCTTCAGATTACATTTGTGTTGATTTTGATCTGAATTGAATTCCTTTCCTTATATGGCAAGAGAACTGTGTTTCTGTTGTGCCAACCCCTTTGACTTGTTTATGTGCGAATCAATACGAGTGTGTCAAACACACAGAGACACCTAGTCTGGTGTTTAGAGTATCGATGTTTCCTCTGCTGCTTCACTCCTCTGGATACAGAGATAAGAGGAAAAGGGAAACTGTGACACATTGTGAGACAGCAGCATTGTTGCCCCTATATACATGGGAAACAGTGCCACGGTAACACAGAGCCCAAATAGATTGATAAGAAGATGGATACCAATAAACCAGGAGATTATTAGCTACATTTAGCACAAAGACTGTAAGCAGAGGGAAACAACTAGCCTACCAGCACCTCTACAGCTCACTAATTAACACGTTTCATCTTGATCCATACAAAGCATCAAAGCGTACAAATGACATGTTGTGGTTTTATGGGCAAACATTGGACAAATAGGGGTTGGACTCCAAGAAATAGTCTTGGAAAAAGTCCAACCCATAACCGCCTTTTAAAACCACATGACCTTTTCACAATTTTCTTTTTCATACAGTTCAAACTAACAAGAGAAGACACGTTACTTAGTGAGTTTTAGGGGTGATGATAGACTGGTGGTTTTTGCCCCTGCTCTCAGTCATCATGCTAAGCTAAGCTAACTGTCTCCTAGCTCCTGCTTCATATGTAACCAACAGATATAAAGAACAAATCAATCATCTTATCTAACTCTCGGCAAAAAAAGCAAATAAGCTTACCAGTATTACCCAAACTGTGAGACTATTCCTTTAACTGGCCCTGATCTTCCTTGTTCATAAAGTGTCTCATTGGAGCTTACTAACAGTGACACATCTGTTTGAATGTTTTTTACTTTACAATAACGATTTACATACATATTAGTTGATTAATGATTGAGAATATCACACATGTATTTGCTTCCATGAGCAGTCAGGCAGGCCCAGCAGGATGGAGGGGATGTTGGTCACAGGCGTCGCAAGGCCTCTTTGACATTTGATTGTTATGTTTTATTTCCCTGTGGATGCTCCTTTAGCCAAGAGAATCACACACGCTATGCCGGGGAAAAAGACAGAGATGTACATCAACACATTCCTCCTGTATAACAGGTTGACCTATACATGTGCAGATAAGATAGACTTTCTCATTCCTTTGAAGGTAAAATTGCAGCGAACAGTATGAAATAAAATAAATCCTCGCCTCTTTCGCTCTGCGTACGTGAACATTTGTGTGGTTTGCCTTTTCACTCTGTTCCTTGGGGGGCTCACGTCATATGTGTTGCATAACAATGGCAATTAAGCAATACTGTTACTAGTAGCAACATAGTATGATTGATTTAATAGCCCGTAAATGCTACGGGTGAAGTGAGACTTCTTGGCTTCATATTAGGGTTCTCAGGGTTGGGGTCTCCATGGTAACAAATAAGAGCCTCCCTCGGAGCCTGTCAGGGCTTAAAAAAAAGAAAAAGCAATGGGCTGTGTGCGTGTGTGTGCGTGTGTGTGCGTGTGTGTGCGTGCAGGAAGTGAGATAAATAGGGTAGAGTAGCACTATAGTGCCTTCGTCTTTTCTTCTTCACAATTATCCATGACTCATTGTCACTCCTCTCCGTTCTTCAACTCTGACTGTGACCCTCTTTAATGTTGTAGTTTTAGCCTTAATGATAAAGAGATTATTTATTATCAGAGAGGCATGGAGAATAGGAAATTGATCAGTGGTGCGGTGAAGGTGGTCTCTCACTCCTCTTTGTCAGTTTGTCTCATTTGTCAAACTGCAAAATGTCTGAACATGAGTTAATTCTCAAGCTAATGAAAAAGCGGGACCACTTAACCACAACTAAATGAAATTCATTGCTTTGATATGGATATGAAGTTTGGATTAGACACGATTGGCCCGGTATATGTAAAAGTGCTCTCTGAAACACACATGGACACACGTTCATGCACTGCTAAACATTAGAGAGAAGCTTCATCAGTATTCTGTTCATGAAGACAATCATCGGCTCCGACTACCGAGCATCATCACTCACCATCAACCTACCAGCTCTGCACTGAGGCCTTCGTCACACATAAAAACACAATACACTGATTAGGTCATGAATAGAGGTTTTGTACTTGCCTTCAAAATGTCATAGGAGCCGCAGCTTCTGGAGATTCAGAAAAAAGAAAAGGCAGAGCGACATCTGACAAAGCTGGATCCATTTAGTTACATTATGGGTCAAAATGATTTGTTTTAATCATTTTTACATTTTAGGATACACACTTACTTGTTTTTTTGCCATGAGTTAGATGAGAATATTGATACCACATTTGTGTGTGTAAGGTGAATATGAAGCTACCACCGGCGGCAGTTTGCTTATCTTAGCACAGGTAGATGTTTGCCCCCATTTCTGCAAATAAGCATATTTCTTAAAATAATGAAAATATTAAGTGTCTTTCCCTTGTAGTTGTAGCTCGAGTGGTTTCGACTTTTACCTTGACTGTTTAGATGTCACTAGCTGCAATAACTCATAAGCAAGCTAATTTATCAAAAAACTAAAGTACTATTGCATCCAGTAGTTTTTGTGTCTTTTCTCTTTTGCCTTTTTTACCTGTAAAATATTCTTTAACCTCTTTACGCCTAAAAAAAATCCGTCAAATGAAACAATCTCAAAGGTGGATGAGAGAAAATGTCTTCACATGCAAGTAACATTTCTGTCCTCGGCTAAAACAAACAAGGACAGAAATGGTCTTTCTAAACAAGGGCAAGTTCAGAACTGTATTTTCAGCTAGTTTTGACCTGAAATCTCCTTTCACATGAATTGGTTGTGATTGGCTGAACTTTACCTATTTAAATTGCTGAAATTTTATAATATTAGCTTCCTCCCTCCTATATATTAAACTCCTGCTCCTTGTCATGCTGTAGCTTTCATATTACTTTTCTTTAAAAGTTTTGATTTGTTTGTTAACTGCTCAGCTCATACTGTACACCAGGGAAAGGTGTGTGCCGGACGGAGGGTGTCTTCACGGGGAAGAGATAGTACTGTACTGTATACTGTATCTAGCCCCACAGAGGATTTAATGTGCTGAAAGATTGGAAATGATACGGACAGAGTCTGACTGTCACTTACAGCGTCAGTGGGGCAGAAATTGAGCCCACGAGATGCAGCTCTGTAGGCAAAGTCAGCACTCGTACACAAGAATAATAATGAAGGTGTAGGAAAGAGGGGTAGGGGAATGTTTATGAAGTAGGTCAACTCTCTCTGGGGAAATAAAGATGGATGAGGAGCAAACGCATCAGCAGGAAGGAGCAGGAGGATGTGCTGTGGTACAGGCAGGGACAGTAGATGGAGAGATATGAAGTTTGTTGGGGGAGACATGGATTATTGAGGCAAATGTAATAAGGTAGTGAATAAGTAGGGGATGTCACTAACTCTCCTTTACTCTCAGAAAGCTACACTCCCAAGCATTATGAGGCCTGTTTGCTCACATGACTGTCCTGACTATAGGAGGGGAAATGTCAAAAGATGATCTGCAAGCATCAGATTTAATCTAAACCGCTACAAATGATGTGCAGACTGACCCGGGCTGTTCGGATACTATCAAACTCTTGCATAGATATTTGTGACTCAGTATTTTACACGTCTTTGTTCTAACACCCCAAAATGTTACCTTCATGTGTTACTGGTCCTTTTAAAGGCCAAACAAATCAGGATTTAATGTTCAAAACAGAACACAAAACATGCAAAATATTCATTGATCCTACTTCTAACAGGATTGAAGGTTAATGGAAAAATGGATCAATCCACCATGACAAATAGAGGAAGCGAAAAAATAGTAAATGTGAGCCTCAGTAGAAGTTTAAGTCAGTCATTTTACACCCTTGATTATACTCATAGTAGTCGGACAAACAGCTGGATGTAGAAGACCTTTTTGGGCAAGAAAACATGCCCGACTGGCATAGAGGTGGTGATAAGTTATTGTTAGATGTCTGAATGTGGAACGGACCATTTCAGGCTGGAGTTCACTCAGTTTGTAAGCCTGCAAGTGTTTAGACAGGGCCGTGTTTCTATGGCTGATGTTGAAGTGTGCGTGTGGAGGCTAGTGTTTGTGGGATTCTAACTGAGCCCTAAACTTTTGAGATGCTTGGTTGAATACTGACAGATGCACAAGCACACACAGATACATGATGATATACACTAAATAATGGCACCTGGTTTTTGTTACATCACATCCACTGCTGTTCTGAGGGATGCGGAAATAAAAGCATGAATGGAGTATATTATACAGGAGAGGCAGATGGATAGAGAGAAAATGAGAATGTGGAAAGGAGCGGCACACAGCTCTTGTTTTAATTAATCCTCAAACAGACATGAAGGGGGATGGGGGGGGCTGCTATTATCACCCAAGTCTTTCCTAATGCTGTCTTTATCCACTGTACTTTGGAGAACCTTTCCTAATCAAATATCATTGCACCTACACTTCTTAAATCCTGGGCTTAAAGTGGTAAAACTCTTCAACACCTACAAACATGATTGCTGTTATTGATGCTTAGTGGTGTGTGTTTGCTCTTTTAGCTGGGAGAAACACAACAAATGAGGAGCTGGAGAGCATGTTGGAGAGCGACAACCCGGCTATCTTCACCTCTGGGGTAAGCGATACAACACAGGCATCATGAATGCACACAAAGCACATTTTTGATCTAATTCTACTCCTCCATCAACTCTTTCCATCTGTTGCGCCATCTTAGATCATTATGGACAACATCACCGAGCAAGCAATGAATGAGATTGAGACGCGGCACAATGAGATCATCAAGCTGGAAAACAGCATCAGAGAGCTTCACGACATGTTCATGGACATGGCCATGCTGGTGGAGAGCCAGGTGAAAACATCCACCCTATCTCAGTACCTACAGCCATGTGGTTTGGGGCTCAGGCAAATGCATGTGAAAACAAACCTGCAAATACATTCTTAAATTGGAAATCCATCTGCCAACATGGGGCGATATAAAGAAGAGATACAATTCCAGTTTGTAGATTTAGATTTTCTTCTTCAGCAGCACACTGTGTTTACAGTGGTAACATTATTTACCAGCCGTCCTGCTGCAGCAGCTGTTGCTTCTCCCCGTCGTGAAAGTAAGTCCGCTTCAGACAGATGGCAAGTGTCATTTACTTCCAAGTTGTGTAGTGTATTTCAATCAGGATAAGTAAGAGTTTATTTTAACAGATGATATGTGATGATAAGTCATGACAGAAAGTCTTTGGCGTTTAGACTTCACGGGGAGATTTGTAATCGAGGAGTGTCTGCCCTGAGCGAGATAAATCCCCCCATGGAGTGCAGACATCTCGTGGTGGAGGTGGCTGATGAAGCTAAAGAATCTGCGAAGACCGGGCAGTGATGGGGAGGTGGAGGGGCGTGTGTAACAGCAGCATGAACGCACTAAAGGCAGATAGATAATCCTTTTCAAAAGGAGACAGCAGCAAGATGATAGGCCAACAATGGAGGCGTGTCGCTGTGCTGTTGGATAGATGTGATGCTGATGAGAACGGCTGATAACACGATTGGAAGCCTCAGACAATGACAGCGAGGACATTATGAGTGAGCATGCGTGAGAGGAGTATATGGCAGGATATATGAGAAATAAAGTACAGGCCTAAGCATACAAAAGAATAGTCTTCCTGACTGAATTTACACTGGAGCTTCATTAGTAGGGAGTTGGCAGGAGGTTATATTTTCAGCTCCATCTGTTTTGCAAAATATCTCAATTTAGACAGAATTTGGGGCACAGATAATTAGTGCCTTAGAGATCAGTTGTTTGGAATTTGGTCATAATCTTAATTTGGGATTTCTGCCATGAGACCAATTTTTATAGGAAAATCTGACATCTGGGACTTCCAGGTTGGCAACTAAACAGCATTGCATTTACTTGCTGTTTCGTAAAAGACTTAAATGGAAAACAAACCTTAATTTTTGTAGGGCTTTGTAAATTGAGTATTGTTGAGAATTTGTCACTTCCCTGTGGTAGAAATGTGATTCTGTGGGAGAACAGAGACGCTGTATACGATGTATACGTTGTACTGAAGAACATGCATCATGCAGTGCGCAGTGAACATGCTTGCTCTGGTAATACGCAGTTCTCTTATAGCTTCTTCAAAGCCACATTATCCTCAAGTGTAAGAGTTGCCTTTACTCTTCTCACTCAAGTGTCGAGCCTGCATGTGTGTGAGTGTGTGTGTGCAGGTTGAACCCCCAGAGAGATTAGTTTCCCTCAACAGAATTACTGAATTAGGTGAAAGGAACTGTGAGCACATGCATAAGAAAATATGCTGAATGACGAATATGAAAGTAAATTGTTGCTTTTAAGGGATTTGAAGTATGATGATGTAATGTGATTTGCAATATCAGGCTTTCCCTCATAATTTTAGTGTGGGAGTGATAGTTGTTTAGATGTCTAATAATTCGGTAGAATTGTGTGTGTGTGTGTGTGTGTGTGTGTGTGTGTGTGTGTGTGTTGTCGTGGAATATAACCGATACAAACTATAATAATAGGTGGTGAGGAGCAGATCCATTATACTGAAATAAAGATACTTAATTGAATAAGTAATATTTGAATTCTTTATTCTTGCAAGAAGGAACAACGCTGCAGAGTGTCAAGCAGTCTGCAGCGAAGCCCAAAGTACGGAGATTCTTCTTCTACTCTTATAGCTTTCCTGACCACATTCCTGAGTCAAGACAGTAGAGATCAAAGAGATCGAAGTGATTGAAAGAAAACATGATTAAAGCCAGAACTCCATTTAGTCAGAGTTCCTGTTTGTGAATAATGTCAGAGGTTAAAGCCATAAAACGGAGGAGATGAGGTTAGTAGAGGAGCCCCCTGGGGAGGGGCAGTAAGTCCTTCACTAGATAAACATGTGACCCCCATAGAGTCGCTGTCCTGGTTACATCAAAGGACATACAAATAATTTGAAGCTTAATATAAACAGTTGAAGTTACTACAGTATGATTAAATTTTCCATTACAGTGTGTGTGTGTGTGTGTGTGTGTGTGTGTGTGTGTGTGTTTGTGTGTGTCTGTGTGTGTGTGTGTGTGTGTGTGTGTGTGTGTGTGTTTGTGTGTATACTCTTTCAGTCTCTTGTCACGATAGGAATGCTCAAAATGTAAATAACTCAATTAACTAACCCTTCATTTATTAACGGTGTGCCACATCTTTTAAGATTATACTTGATTCTGTTTGTTAATTTTGCCTTTTCTCAGCTTTTGCACTCTATTTTCCCTCTGTTTTCACACAACACCGTCACCACCACAATCACTCTAAGCTCTCGAGAACAGAGAACAGCGCTCCCCTTCTAATGCAGAAAGGTAATTTCCTGTGATTCCTCATTTTTCCTTTCTGTTTTATACTTAAATCATTGTTGCACTGGATGCATGAAGACCTGTATACACTGTTTTATGTTCATTTTCACTCTAATACAAAAGGGTTGATTTTTTTCAACAATCCTGGGTCAATGCTTCATTTGCAATCTTAAGCTTTCTTTGGTGATGAATATTGATTTAAACATGGTTAATGACTTCTGTTGCTTTCATAAATTAAAGTAAAGTAGTATCTTTTTCAAAGTCTTCACAGTCTTGCCCATTAGATGATCATATAATAAGTATGAAATCTAATTTTTACGTGGTTAAAGATGGTCCTCGATGTGAGTTCTCACCACTACTGCAATGACTGCGTCTCTTGTTTTCTGTTCAGGGTGAGCTGGTGAACAACATTGAGCGAAGTGTGCTGAACGCCCATGCATATGTGGAGCAGGCAAAGGAGAACATCCCGAAATGCAAAAAGTTCAAAAAGACCGGCAGACGGGTGAGACGCAAGTTGCACCTTCTACCAACTGACTCATTATTTCCTCTTTTTTTTCCCCCTTTCCCTTTCTCCGTTTCTGCTTCCCGTTTTCTCCACTTCTCATTCGCACCCATTATTCCTCCCTCATCCCTCACCTCCTCTCCACCTGTATCCACTCCTCCTCCTGCCTCCACATCTGGCTACCTCTTTCTTCTTCCTGTCTGCATGTCTTCCACATCTCCTCTCTAACTAACCTCTCTAGGGGGAAATGATAGACCGCATAGAGTACAATGTGGAGCACTCAGTAGACTATGTGGAGAGGGCAGTATCAGACACGAAGAAGGCGGTGAAATACCAGAGTAAAGCCCGGAGGGTGAGTGGCATATACTACAAAACAGTGCAAACATGCTATCACCTGAGAATGTGATAAATACCTTCAGATCATTGCATGTACGTATTTTAGTGTGCAACTGTCGTCAGTGTGTGTGCATGGATTCTGCATGTGGAGCACGTGTGTCGTGAGTGTATTTGACATTTTCTATAGGAGTGATTTCAAACCAGGGGTATGTGTTCCTCAGGGGAGTGTATCTCTAAAAACAAACAAAAAACAAACCAACTAAAAAACCCACCTGAACACCACCTGCTGCTGAGAGTTTGGGAAATCTGGTAAGTAAGCAGGCAGAGAAGCTAAAATAGATACAAGGTAGTGGATACATTACTCAAACTCCAGCTCTCTTAATCCATCCACAAACCCACCTAAAAAAAAAACGAAATTATGTTTTTTACACTTTGTACAGAATACACAAGACATGTTAATTAGTGAGCTTTAGAGGTGCTGGTAGGTGGATTTTGTCACGTTTCCCCCTGTTTCCAGTCTTTATGCTAAGCTAAGATAACCAGCTGCTGGTCCCAGCTTCTCATTGACCGTGCATGAGTGATATCGATCGTCTCGTGTTGCTCTCGGCTAGAAGCGAATACATTTATCTTCCAAAATGTCAAACTATTCATTTAAGAACTCACACATTTGGAACATCACAAGTGGTGTCGGTGAATTGGTACTTGAGCTCGTCTGACTGGGCTGTAGGGTTACGGCAGACAAAAATGACTGTAAACAAATGGTCAAGAATTCATGAAGAGGGTTATTCACTGGGTTACCTTCTTCTAACAACCTGCACCACAGTGGAACAACTCTGCCACCTCTTGGTTAATTTCTATAACAGCACTGAAAAGTAGAGGAATTTCATACATCACATGACCCCAATCTACTACAAGCATCATCTACATGATTATTTCCCCCACTTATAGTCTAAGACTGTGCACCGGAAAGTTTCTCTTTCTTTCATTTCCTCTCTGTTTCTCAGTACTTCTCTCTCGTCATCCAAAGAATCATTATCTGATACTATGCCTTGTTTCTCCACCCATCCAGAAGGTGATCCTGATAGGTGGTTGTATTGCAGCATGTCTGACCGTCCTCATTATTTCCCTCGCAGTTGGACTCAGTTAGGAACCCAAGAAATCCCTACAGAGCAGACAGGGCAGGAGGTGAAGCCTCCCTCTCAGGGGCATATGTGCCTAGTGGGCTCTGTATTGTGCAGTCAGTAATTGGTCGTGAAGCAGGTGGAAGGCTTACATTACTGCTCTCAAGGCAGTCCAATATGTCTCTGTGCACTCAAATATTTTACATGAGATTTTACATAAAAAAAAATTTTTTATATACGTTTTTTATTCACGTCAAAAAACCTTAAGGATCTGACTTGTGCTGTGTGTCTGTTTGTGTCATGATTCACATACTGTACCTTTGTCGTGCGCATGTTCTGCCGCCTGTTGAAGATCGTTGCATGTTTTTTTTTCTACAAACGCAAAGCTGCAGATATGTGATTATGTGAATTGATAATAAAAAATAAACGTGTGTTGAATCAAAGAGCAAAATGATTTTCAAAGCGCATATACCTCAGCATAGTTCATGAACAGCCAGCCTCTCATACTTACAGACGTATCTAACGTTGAGAACCCTGATAATGTTGTGACGATGTGGGAAATACACTTTGAGCAAAACGTTGTTTTTACAATTAGCTTTTTGCTCGGATTAAACAAGATAAAACGTTAATTTGTCATTTTAAGAGGTGCTCGTAGGTGGTTTTTCTTACCTGTGGACATATTCAGGATAGCTGTTTCTGCCTACTTTATTTATGCTAAGCTAAGCTGACCAGCTGCTGGCTCCAGCTTCTTATTTACCGTACATGACAGGTATCGACCCTCTCCTCTAACTATTGGCTGAAAGCGAATTAGTGTATCTCCCAAATTGTATTCCTATAAGAATTGACTGTTGAGTCCACAGGGTTTACATGTTGGACATTGGCTGTTTATGAATGTGAAGGAACGCATGCGCAATTGACGTGTTTTATAATTGATCTTTGCTTTAAAGTCACTGTGTGGATTTTTTACAGGAAAATGAAACAATCCTGGTGAACATGGACTCAGTCTATAATACATACTGCTCTGAGTTTATTTCTTGAGGTAGCTCCATGCATTGCTGTCTGCCACATTTTCCTCTTTGCTGCCACTAGCTGGCGCCAGAATTGAGGATTCCCATATTCTACACATAGTGGCTTTAAATATTAGAAGGCTTCGCGTTTGTGGCATGTGTGAAGATACTGTATGTTGTTTAATGTGCTATGAACAAAATGCATGAACCAAAGATTTATGGTTTTAAAAGTAGAGGATGTGGAAATGCTTCTTAAACACAGTCACACTCCAACAACATCATCCGATACATTAAAATCAAATAGTCTTTTTCAAGATTTCTGCAAATCTGCTTTTCTTCGAAACTGCATTTTGTTGTGATTATTATACATATTGTAACGTGTAAAATTCAAGTCATATATCTAACATGTTTTCCTCTGCTCCCCATTTGCTGCCAATGGATCACTGTTTATATGTTCTTGTTAACATTGTACAGAAGAAAATTATGATTATTATATGCTGTGTGATTCTGGGAATTGTCATTGCCTCCATTGTTGGGGGAACTCTGGCCTAAACCTCGACCACAGTCACACTACAAGACACACAGCCGCACACACAACAGTGCAAACACACCACAGTCACATTTTGAGTTTCCTGTTTCCATGAATGCAATCTATTACGTGTTTAGCGCAAGGTGCGTTACATACTGTACGACCGATTCTACGCACGCCGTACAGGGCCAGAGGTGTTTCCGCATGAGTTGCTATTTTGTAAATGTGTGGTGCTGCAAACTGTTTATCTGAGTGTTGAGTGTTGTCAACGATATAATGATGTTTCCAAAAGTGAATTTGTGAATGGAAAAAAGTTACTAAATGATATGTAACACTATACTAATACATTCCAACTTCCAAATAGGACACTTGTTCAGTTGTAATGTCTATTTTGTGTTGTACAGGCAAAGTGACGGGACACTAGTCTGCAGTGTTTTCAAAGCCACCTTATCTATACACCACTGTTCATTTACCTCTTTTCTGTTTACGTTCTCCCTCCGATGTGCTCTACCTCCCTCCAAAAGCTCTGCATGGTTTAGTTCACCGTGAAGTGGTGTTTTGTTTTCTAATGCAAAGGGGAAAGAAGACACGTTGGATATTTTTGCTTGTAGAGTCATCACACTGCCAAACTTTTCTAATTCTATCCCTCATAGTTTATGGAAGCAATGTTACTGTACTAAACTTCATCTGGCCTTACCAGTTGTGCAGCATTTCTGATCGTTGCTCCATTGTTGCGTGTGATATGGATATGTGTGTGTTCCTTTGTAGCTTCATGTCTGAACGTGCTGAGTGCGAGTTGTGGGGTGAGAACGTGAGTGCTTGATATTAGCCACCTGTGTCTTTGTTTTGTATAAAGTGTAAACGGACACAGTAACACTGCCAGTACGTCCAAATAAGCTGTTAAAATGGAGTCTAGTCTGGTTTGGATTGGTAATTATGGCCTGTAAGTGACAAACCCTTGTTGTTTTATGTATTTTTTATAAACCCCAAGCTTTAAACAGAGCATATCCTTCTGTCAAGCTACTTCACTGTTTATTTTTATGAGTGAACATGATGAGCCAGTGAAAGCATGAACTCAAAGTAGCCCAGTAACAGACTCTCATATCAGACGTGCGCAGACTGCAACCATGTTACCATGTTGCCTACTCAACGTGTTGCCTTTGTGTTGTAATGTGATGACATGCTTTTGTTTGTTTGATTTGAGTTTGTTTTGTTTTTCCAAGTAAAGTTTGTCTGAAAAATCAAATTCAGAGTGTGTGCGTTGCTTTCTACAGAGACAGGATTTTTATGTAAGTCCACTAAAGGGAAATTCTATTTTACAACCTGGTTCTTATAACTGGGGCCGTTCTGACCAGCCGTAACTTTGCATTTGTCACCGCCGTTGCAGAGTTATGCAAAGATATATTTCATAGTTGTTTACACGTTAGCAGTTACATTTATCTGGTTTAAACTGTTAATGTGTTATCGGTAAAAATAGATGAGAATCATCGTGATTGTGGGTTTGTGCTGCAGCGCTGGACAGTTCTCTGAGCCCAAGAGTTAGAAAATGTAGGCAACTGTTCATTCGAACCTAAACCCAGTTTGCATCATTCTGAACAGGTTTGTAATGTCTTGTTTGGTGTCTTTAAGTGAGTGAGCCTCTTGTGCATTTAAACACTTGTGTATTTAAAGTATGCCACATGTTTCAGCTGAATGTGGATCAGTGCTTGGTGCAATGTGTACACAGAGAAAGATATTTTATTTATCTTCTTTTCAGAACCCTGGTCAGTTTATTTCATCAGATCTTGTTCTATAGCTCACAGTGAAGAAAAAACTAAACTTAGGCATAGCTACCTTAAAGTAAATAATGAATATATATGTTTTTATAGACAAATTGGACTTTCTCATTCAGTACATTGTTGAAGTATTCAGCATCTGCTCCTATGAGGACAGTGCTGATAAGATTTTCAGAAAAGTAAGTTTTGGTAGGACATTTGCAATCAAAAGGACACTCTTTATAATAGCACTCATTAATATGATCTCATTTTAAAATGCTGTGGTGGAACAAGATGACAAAGCACATTATTAAGTGATCCCCACTATGTTTTATGATTCACTTATTAATGAATACATAAAACTAAACTGTTTTATCTGTTGAGCTGAGGGCAGTTGTGTAGTTTTATGGGATAATAAAATGATGAAACAAATGTAATGTTTAACCTCAGTAGGTATAGGAGTAGAGGTAGTAAAGTAAATGTTCAGTGTGCTTTGACTGTCAGTAAATGGGAACTTCAGTCACAAGATTTGATGGAAAGTAAAGTGCGTAAAAGAATAGCCCCTACAAAAATGGAAAGTTAATCCTTACACTACAAGAAAGAGATGATCCGAGTTGACATTAGATTCATGTACAAAGATGACTGAAAAACACTGAGTTCATGAGCGGGACAGAACTTGGGATATGGGACATAAAAAAATTCATGTTTCTGTCATCAAAAGTTTACTCATGTAGCTCTAATGTGGGATGTCCAAACAGGGGCAGAGAAAGTAAATATATTAGCCGTAGAAATTTAGAGAAATAGATTTCCAACTGATGGCCAGAGAAACCACACCAACCAGAGAGAAGAAGTCGGTGTAATATGGTGTGTATGCTGAGCTGTGAGCCGTGAATACCAGGTAACATCAGATATATTACAATCAAAATCCAAAACTTTTCTCCAAACTACATTGTGTGCTTCTGCTTTTCTTCTAATCCGCATTACGCTCATCTCGTGAGTACTGTTAGATTTCTGGGCAAAGTCTGAGTAACATTTGAAAAAAAGTTCATTGGGTGGTAAAAATCTGACGTACCAACTGCTAAGCTCACGTTTCAGAGTCTGAACTTTGTGCGGTTAATTGACCTAGTTACATGCTTTTATACATGCTATATGTGCATATAGCTACAAGCCAAGGAATTAACTTCAGTCAAGTTTATTTGGCCCAGTGTCACACATTATGTAAAAGAGCATAACAGGCCCAAAACAGCAGACATTCCCAACCGGGCCCAACTGTTGGTAAAAAAAACACACGTGTCATACATGATTGAGAAGTTTTAATTTGTGATTTTAAATCTGGGCAAAATTAATACAAAGCAGAATAAAAGTTAAAGAACAATTCAATGTCAATATGGCACATTAAGAATCAACATAAGCTTCTAGTGAGCTAAATTATTCACTAAATCCATATTATGGTCCCCGTTTAATAACTGCCACCACTTATTTTAAAATGTTATATTCATACAAAGGCTTACACAGTCAATTGTGTAATATATATATATATATATATATATAAAAAATATGTTTTACATTATACTACATTTCATCATGGATAAACTATGAGACTTTGTCTTTTCACTCCGCCCCTTGGGCCCCCAGTAGGCCCATTCAGTAATTCAACCATAACAATTTATCTATTCGCCAAGTAGCACCTCAAAAAACATTGCATGCATATAATGTGGCTACAAGGCACCACAGTGGATCAGCAAGGAATCCTGCCTCACAGTCCTGGAAAGAAGTAGAAGCGCCTTGTCAGAGTGACTCTGTCTTTGCACGCCATCTGTCTTTTGCTTTGAGCGGAAAAGTTTTCAAAGCACTGCATGACCTGTGTGGTTCAAACAAACAGTGTATGGAATTAAGCAAGACTAATAAAACGAGAGTGTCATCATTACTGCTCACTATGTGGTGTTGCCTCACACACTGATATTACTTTCCACTTACTTTTCTGAAAAGTTCCTCAATGTCATCCTTATGTGCGTTGGTGTTCAATACCTTCACAACATACTGGATGAGAATGGACCCAAGATTAGTTTGTCTGTACGAGACAGTGTCTGGAGGGGAAACGTAGATTTTGTTTTTATTACATAAAAGTAAGTATCAATCACTTTAGAATAAGATCTCATAATGAATAAAAGTTAACTGACCAGGGGTGCAGGAAAGAAGAGAAATGAAGTCTTTTTCTTTGTTTACAGCGCGAAAAGTGTCGTCCTCGAAGTTTTCTTCAGCAGCAGACTGTGACGCGTTGTCACCGAACAAAGCATCGTTAACGAACACCGATCCTCCCTTGTCTGAAACACATGTGGCACACTTTTAATACAGAGCATGGGAGCCTGCCTTAAAGACAGCAATCAAGACATTATCCGACTGCTAAATTCATTTATGTTTATGTTTGTGTTTGTTGTATCTGTGGGAATAGATGAGAATCACCTCCTCTGCAGGCCTGGATGATGATGATCTTGGGTTTGTTGAGCAGCGCGGGACATTTCTCTGAGCCCAAGTGCTGGTAAATGTTGTCGATGGCGAACTCATCTTGTTTCTCATCACCAGATATATCTTTTTTGCAGTTGACACCGAAGACAACTCCCAGTTTCCCGTGAGACATGATAATCACCACCACGCTGTCCGTCTCTTTGAGTTTCCGATGCTTTGAGAACTCAATTACAGCATCATCGATTGCCTGGGAAACACAAAATAGTCAGACATCAGTTACTGTATTGCTAAAATCAACCAGGCAAAAATGTTTTTATTTTATACAAGTACCTGTCCTGTGAGGTCTCTGTGTTTCACCACCTCGTATCCCAGAGTGTTGAGCAGTGTGTCCACGTTCTCCTCGTCCCTCTCAGCTCCATTCCTGTTTAGAGTCTCATCAGTAAACTTCACATTAGTAATTAGCAAGGCCACACGATACCTAACGGACCTTTTGGACACAGGGTAAACCTGAAAAACAAAATTTAAAAAAAAAGGAAAAACATAAGACAAAAATGTACCATACGTCTGGAATTATGTAAAGACTTTAATAAGAAAACTATTTTTTCCTACTTGTTGAACGACACCTTTCAATCAAGGAGAGGTAAACTGAGATCTACAGGAACCAACATAAGACTCTTGGTGTGGATTTCATGAAGGACTTACATCGCTGTCCTTCATTTTCTCCACCCAGAAGGCCTCAGTGGTTGACTCTTCCTGCTCCATCGGTGACTCTGCAGCTGGGAACAGCGAAACATTTCTGCTCAAAACGATGCATACTGTACACCTGTATTCATGAACATGTCAAAGTATAATAAGTGTTTGAATCAAAATAGGGTGACGGTCTCTCTATAGCTGAAACATGTCAGCTCACCTAGCTGAGCAGGTTGACCAGAGGACAGACCCAGTTCAGAGTGAAGTGTAGAATCTCTGTCTTGAAGGTGATCGATCATCTTCCTGCTGGCTAAGTTTCCTTTCCTGATCACCGTGTCAATGAGAGCGCGTGCCTTGTCTGTTCTGCTACTGTTCTCCTCAATTATTGAGTCCTTCTGGCCGTTATTCAAGACACCATCTTCTAAAAGGTTGTCCAGAAGCTGGTTAATCACTTCTCTGTGCACCTTATCCACAAACTTACTCCTCACCCTGGCAAGTTCCTTATCTAGAAGAGGCAAAAGAACATCATACAACTTACAAAGTTTGATTTCAACAGGGGTACTGACATTGAATAAGACATTAGGAATATGTTATTTAGCATACCGTCATTGATATACATGGGGTGGACAGAATAATAGAGACACATGATTGTATAAGGTAATACAATTCAGCAGCACCACAAACTACATCCTCCAAAATGATCGTAAAGTTGGATCAACACCTCTTTAAAGCAGTTTCAACAAAAAAACTGAACGTGAAGATGTGCAATGAATTTATTGCAGGAGCGTTGTATTAAACTGCATTACTTTAAGCTAGTTGTACCTATAAACTGGCAAATGAGTGTGAAATAATGTGAGTTAAGTAAGTGGGAGTTAGAAATAATTAATTGATGATCCATTAAGCTTTAACTAATCATATAAACTCAGAGACTTGGTCCTTTTTTTTTTTTTTTTTAAAATAGTGACCAACCCAACCTCACACACCATAGGCCATGATGAATTGGGAGAAATGTGGGGTTCAGTATCTTGCCCAAGGACACTTCGGCATGTCGACCGCAGAGACCGGGGATCGAACCTCTGACCCTCCGACCGCTGGACCACTCTACCACAGCCGCCCACTACTTAAATACAATACATCTATATGTTTTCTGACAGTTAAAGTACACTAGAAGACAGTGAACTCTAAGTATTGTATAGTCTATATTGTGGTTGCGCAGGGTTGACTGCGCCCCTGCTCCTCACGATGTAAAGATTGCTTACAATACAATTACAATTAGTATACATTATCAAACCATCAGTGATGTCTGTATAAGTTTACAATCAGAGGACAGTTATGGGCTGACCATCGTTCCTTGGACATTTCAGCTCCAGAACCTCGCGTTTATAGTTTGCCAGCTTATTCTGAACAAACCCTTGAAAAAGGACAAACATGGAGCCGGCTACAATGTAAAACATATCACAGTCGTCTCTTCAACAAACGAGATCGAAATAATGGATACTCAAAAAGACTGCATCTTATTGTTTTTTGGTCTACAAATGGGCTAAACAAGAGCACTACACAGAGCGGGAATGCGCGCCTTCAAAGTGAAACTAATACGTGGCGGCACGCGAAACAACATGAGAGCCAAGACTTTTCTTTGACACACTTTGTACAAACAAAAGAAGTGTAAGAAACCCAGACCGTGAACTCTTACCTGCCATTTCTCAAATGTCGTTTCACGCAAATTGTTTGAACTGAAGTGTGCAAGTCACACGTGAATGCTCAGGATGTGCGCAGGGAGGGACTGTGGTGAACTGGCTGAGGAGAATACCACGTTTCCTGTTTTACGCGGAACAATCTATTGAACTCATTCTGTACTACAGAGGATTTAAGGTTCATTAAGGTTCATCACTGCTGCTGACTAACACGGTGTGGCTCAACCTATATCAGGTAATCAATTACCATGAGATGAATTACAGTTGTTGCTTTATAACATGTTATTGTTTTATCATTTCAATTGATAGGAGACATCCTGAAATAAGGGTCGATGTTTTCATTGTACTTCTGTCTCGCTTTTCCTGGCCTAGAGGACAACGTAAGCAAACATTGGCTCATCTTACCCCACTCTCCCCCATATGAAGTGCATTTAAATGCAGAATATTAATTTAAGACATCAAGGCATTTATGAATGAATCTCGTGTAGGGACAAGAGCCAGCTTACTTGAATTGTTCTGCAATAAACTATATCTATTGTTTTACATTAGGCTGCAGACATACTCCTAAACTTGCTTTAGAAGTTGCATGATAGTGAATGATGAGCATCTTCCTTCTTCTTTTCTCGGTCCACAATGCATCAGCAGCATGTGGATGACCAGTTCTGCTCCTCACTGAGCAGTATCTTTATTTTTATTTATTTTGTACTGTCAACAAATCCTGGGAAAAGACCAATGAATCGAAAGATGAATATCTTGGTTACACTGTAACAAAAGGACACGGAAACATCTGGCTTCTGTGCCCAGATGTTGGCCAGAGGACAGTCATGATATGATGGTGTAGGCTGATGTATTTCTCCCCATCAAGAAGGTTATCCAGGAGCTTCTTTTCACAACAGCTTAACTTCACACCGTGGTGAGATCTAAAGGCTACTAGGGTTTAGAATAGAACAGACTTTGGGAAAAGCACAGGTGTAAATAATAAAATGAATAATGGTTGAATTCCAATTAGCCGTTTCAGGGTTGTGGTATTATAGCTTACTGTCACACTGTCATGACCTACAAGAACACTTGAATAAAACATGTTATTGTTATTAATAAATGCCTGCTGAAGAAAAAGGTCCATTACATGACTCAAGTAGTGGCCTTGTCTTCCATTTCTCTCCATCTCTCCAGCTGATTTTCACTTTGCATTGCTCACATTGGCCTTTTGGTTTGGTTTTCACGTGAACAATAAAAGTAATTTAGCCACACACATATCTGAACACTTTGATGATCACAACATGATCAACCCTTTTTTATATATAATTTTGTTTACCTGATTGGTTATCTTTTTTGTGGCTTGTTTTGTTTAAAAAAACTAATATTTTGTCTCCTGATTTTCAGTAGGCTATAATGATAATAAAACATTATGTTATATTAACCATACAGTATTATAGTATTTGTAGTATAGTTTATTTTCACTTTTGTCTTATAGCTTAATTTCCACCCTTGTTGTTGACATTCTTCGTCCTATATTATATATTCTATTTTGCTTGTGCTTTCCTTGTGTTTTTATTTTGATTAAATAAAACCTTTTCATGTAGGACACAGAACAGGACAAATGGAAGTTTTACAGTAGCACACTTCACCATGACACTTTAAACTTCAGCTCTTATAACTTGCAGGTTACTTCACCCTGCAGACGAGCCTTGTTGTAATTTGAGCGAACAAACCAGCAAACACATTTAAGGAGTCAGTTTAATGGAATTGAGGGTGTAAAACGGTGTTTTCCATGAGGTTATGTTTTTGAATGCATATACATTTGTTTTGAAAGGGGAAAGTCATCATTTGTATCAAACTAATGCCATTTTATTTACAATCCGAGTAATACCGTTGTGTAATGCCATGTGGTAACGCTAGAGGGCGGCACTGCATACAACCTGATTCGCAACGCACCGAAAAGAAACACCGAGAAGGAGAAACAACTGACAGACAAAATGGCTGAGGGACGCAGCTAGCGGCTCGGCTAATGTAAACATCCAAGAGTAGACTTGAGCCGGAGCGACGATAACGTAACGCGATAGCTTCTTGACACTGCGAATGAGAGTGTATGTTGACACACAATCCACGTAGCCAATGTTGCATCTTTATTAACATAACGTGAATTCAGCTAGTTCGCTTAGCTACATAGATTAGCTCTGTAATTAGCTTAGGTAAACACTGGTTGCTAGCTGTAGATTAGCTAGAAGATCGCGTTTTTGAGTAAACTTTGCCGTGCGGACAGACTTGTCTGAGGTTACAACAATATAACAGTCTTTGAGAATGATATGTAAATAAGAGACAAGGCTGTTTTGAGAGGATATTCAGTTTTAGGGTTACTGCTCTGTCAGTTCAGTACTGTGAGAGAAAGCTGTCAGCTATTAGCTAATGCTAACAAGTAGATGGGTCAAAGCTGGAGACATTCCGTTTCACCACATGTATTGTCCCTAAAAAGTTAATGAAGTTAGAGCCGTAAGGGCCTTAATTCACGTAAACATTTTGGACCATGCTACAATGATTTACTGTAGCTTTACCCCAAATTAGCTGGATCTGATTAACGACGTGTGGTGGGATTTGGACTTGACTTTACTTACGAGTCAATGCTGAAGAAAGTCGCAATCTTGAATGGCACATTTAATGGATTAATGAGCAGCGGGACATGTCTCTTTTACACACGACAATGGACTTTCTTTTCCCCCATTGCTGTTTGTACTTACTGTTTTAAAGTTTTTTTGTCTTCTCTAGCAGTGTTTCTGACTTTGGTGAAGAATGACGAGCCAGCGGCGTGGGATCCATCTGGACCAATCAGAGCTGCTTTGCAAAAAAGGATGTGGTTTTTATGGCAACACTGGCTGGCATGGCCTGTGCTCAAAGTGCTGGCGAGAGGAAAATCAAAGAGAAAAGCTAAAACAGATTCGAGAAGACTGGGCACTTGCTGAGAGGTTTGTCTGTCCCTCTGTGTCATATGTACGATTATTCCTAACAGATAAAATACTCTGTTTTTTGTTCCTTTACCGCTTGATTTGTCTGTCCATCTGACAACTACTACAGTTATACTGTCTTTTCTCTCCCCCCCCCAGGCTGCAAAAAGAGGAAGAAGAAGCATATGCAAGCAGACATCAGAAGGCCCAACCGCAGCCTACCATCACACCCTTTGGCAAGTTTGAGGAAAGAAAAACTAAGGAAAAGTCCAGCAAAGTCAACACAGTCACAAAGTTTTTTACTCCTTCCATAAAAACACCAGCAAAAAAAGGTACATACTACTATGCACATGCTCAACTGATTTCTAACGTTTTCATTGCTCTTCTTGACTTTACCAATAACTGTCTTTATCATGTGGTGGTAATATCTATATTCATTATGCATTTTGCTTTATGTAGGCTGGTTCTGATGACCTGTTTAACTGGAAATCATTAAGAAACAAAACCAGACTGAGGTCACCGATATGTTTGCCGTTTGTGTTTTCAGTTCAACCACTACCCTAGATTTGTAGCTCGATACCCTACACAGAGTCTGGTTAACATAAGTTATCCGCGTGTGGTGCAAAGGATATTAACAGAAAATGCTTAAAGTGTTTATGGTTTTGATTTAAAGCAACATTAAATGTCATCCCCAGATTCTCATTTTGACACTCACTCCAGCCCAAGCCCAAGCTCCTCTACAAGCCGGCATTCCTCTGTGGACAGTGACCATGCAACGCAAAACTTCATTGATTTTCTTAAGCCCCTGAAGTCTGGCAGGGAGATCTTCAAGCAGTGCCGGGCATTCACTGAGAGCATGGTCTATAAGCGAGTGAGCCAAAGTGGATTACTCATTATGTTTTTGTGTGTGGGTGAAATGAGCTTGTAGGAACTATTTGATTCTCACGTATGAATAGTTGTGCAAATCCGGACAACCTGTTGACAAAATACTTTTGCTTGAATAACATTTTGGTTTAAGAATGTGTTTTTACTGAAAGTCAGACACCACTGTTAGCAATGCAGATTTGCAGGTCATTGCAATTGCTCCATGTGTCTACTTTCCACCAGTGTTACTCTCAGTGATACTGTTCCCTGTGAGATGCTGTCACACATTGTTGCCTCAAGTGAAAGAAGTTTTTTCTTAATATATAATGGGGAAATATGCACCTTCAGTCATTGCAGAGGTTTTTCAGAAATTCACTTAGTTAGACATTTAAAATTGTCTAATAATTGACACATTTAAACAGATAACATGATTAACATCTAAATTATGTGTTTGATTTTGATATCTGTCCCTTTACCATTAGTGTATTTTTAAGATGAAATTAAATCTGGAATTGTTAATTTCCATTCCTTGCTCAGGACATGGGTGCTGATGAGCTGTCAGAGTGTGTGCAGGACTTCTACCAGAATCTCTCGGACCGCCTCCACACCCAGTTCAAAGGTACTGCCTAACTCTTACACTTTAGAAGAATACAAGCAGTGCATGTCACCAACATTAGGCAGTGTATAATGCTCTGTTTATCTTTGATCTCTGTGCTCCAGGTTCATCGGATCATGTAGAGAGCGTAATGGATGAAGTAGAGAAGTACATGATGACTTGTCTTTACAAAGAAGTCTTCTGTCCTGAGACCACAGACGATGAGAAGAAAGACCTGGCCATTCAGAAGAGAATCAGGTAATGCTTAAATAAACTTTCTCTGCATTCCCCCTGAGCGCAAGAAACTACAATTGCAGGTAAAATGGCGACATCTTACCTAGATTGAAATCGTTATTGTGTTCTGTTACAGAGCCTTGCATTGGGTCACCATTGAGATGCTGTGTGTTCCTGTAGATGAGGACATCCCTGAGGTGTCGGACAGTGTAGTCAAAGCCATCACAGGTAAGTCTCATTATTTATGCAGAAGGATCTTTATCTTGGCAGTGGAAATCCAGTAAGATTCTCAGATTAAACCATTTTATAATCTTCTCAAAACTCTGCATCCTTTCAGATGTGATTGAAATGGATTCAAAGTGCGTGCCCAAGGAGAAGCTGGCGTGCATCACTCGCTGCAGCAAGCACATCTTCAACGCCATCAAAATCAGCAAGAAAGAGGCTGCGTCTGCGGATGACTTCCTCCCCACGCTCATCTACATTGTGCTGAAAGCAAACCCTCCGAGACTGCAGTCCAACATCCAGTATATCACCCGCTTCAGCAACCCCAGCAGACTCATGACGGGAGAGGATGGTTACTACTTCACTAATCTGGTGAGGAAATTAGTACATTCTTATATTTATGTGGTTTGTTGTGTGAGTCTCCATGTTTCCGAATTTTTTAAGAAGTTGTGGTGATATAAAAATGTGCGGCGGTGTTGTACTGACATGCTATGCTTTTTTTTTTCATCTCATTTGACTAGTTCCCTAAATAACAGAAACGCTGCTCTGTATAATTTAATACAGTTAATAATACAATACAACAATGTTAATACAACATTACCACTAACTATATCCTCCAAAATGATCATAAAGATGAATGAACATCTCTCAAAAAAAAAACAATTATAACCTCCTTGACAGTAGTTTATTGCAGAACTATTGTATTAGACTGCATTCGTTTTAGCTACGTGCACCTATTAACTGAGTGACCTATAAACATATTTTTGTATCTGACCAGCTCCTATAGAAATCCATTTTAGAAGCAGCTGAGTTTCAAGTCAAAGATTAGTCTAAACAAACCAT
>CALSCE010009465.1:11189294-11237915 GCA_943593645.1 Bovichtus variegatus | reverse complement strand
GTCTGAGCAATCTGGTGATATGTCTGAGCAATCTGGTGATATGTCTGGAGAATCTGGCGACATGTCTGAAGAATCTGGCGACATGTCTGGAGAATCTGGCGAATCTGGCGACATGTATGGAGAATCTGGCGACATGTTTTAGGACTCTCCTGACTCTGTCCTATTGTGACAAGTTGTCATACATTGCAGACCATTGCAGAAATAAATGACCTAAATCAGAGTAATAACGTGAGGCTGCCACATCTTTATCTATCTGATACGTTGTGCTGCCAGTGCAAACTTTTTATGTGATTAATTGTGTAATATTGATTTGACATATTACCAAGTGTCAACTTCATGATCTCATCAGTACAAAACAAACTGTATCAGTAGTGTTGGGAATAATAACTAATGCTATACTGGTTAATGGAAATAAAGCATGCCACAAACCATACAGTATGTACTACTGGTTTTTATTTTCAATAAACTCTTTTTACAAGCCTATGGTACAACAATACTGCTTACATATTAGAAGTATTAATATAATAACATAGATGGTGGATTTACAGTAGTTAGAATAATACAGTTACAGGTCACAGTGATATTTTCTGTATAATTAGCACATGCATCATATATTTGTATATTTGAATATTTGTGTATTTTTGCAGTTTGATATAGATAGCTTAGTTCACCAGTGAGAGTGTAGATGGACAGGAAGCAGAGGTCAGCGTGCGACAAAGACGACAATGTATAAAGAGGACGGGAAGAACAAAGAATGAGGTGGTGAAGGAACTTTTTTGTGAAGGGCTGACATGGGGTTGTATAGTTTAATTGAGGGCAAAACTGCAGGTAGACCGTCGATAAACACTTCAGGCAAAGTATATTGTTCAGAAACACTGTGCATGGATTGGAGAAGGTAACCTAGGTGTCTTTAAAAAACAGAATCAAATCTCGTCACACCTGAATGCCTAATGGAGACATTGGTGGAAAACACAATTTGAATAAAAAAAAATACTTTTTTTTTTTTAGCCCCTGCACATTGTACTGCTTATTGCTGGTATATTTATCAACAACATTTTGGTTTACCAGTATATGCACAAGCATCACAAGTTTAATATGTGTGCATTTTATTATTATTATATATCATTATTATATTATTCACCGAGCACTGTTGTTTTTTTAATACATTTTTTATTCGTTGACCATCAGTCGGGTTATATGGATGCTGTTGTAGTGCTCTATGTATTGTAACTAAGATTTCTATTCATGATAAATATTGACACTTTGCCCTTATTTAGCGTTGTCATTTTGCTAAGCTTTTCATAGTGTGTGTTTTTTTTAATGCCCTTTTCCTCAAATTACCAGGGTAGCAATGTTTCACTCACCAACTGCCTTCATTAATGTGGATTGGATCATTTACCTTGCATCTATTTATATATAAAGAACTGTTGTGATGCATGTTCATATACCTGATGAAGGTTGTGGGGATCAAATCGTAAAGAAATATACCAGCAATAAACAAGACTTTTCTTTTTATTCACAAGGTGACAGGTTAAAATAGAAAAATAATAGTGAGGGGACAGTAAAATAAACATGATATTGATATTGCCAGTCCTTAAATTTTTCATACTAGTGTGCAGTACAGCTTTTAAGCAGTTCATGGGTAATGAGTATAGTGTAGCACCACCAGTAGTCCTTCTCAGGGATAGAGTTGGTCCTGTAGAATAAGATCTTTTCAGTAGAGCATCAGACCATGTCTGAGTAAAGCAGGAATCCAGAGAAGATGCTGTCATCCTCACTGCTGGCGTACGCCCCATTCCAGTCTCTGAACGTCTCCATCCACACCTGATCACCCACCGCCAGCCGCAGCACCACCAGAGTGGACGCCTGGTCGATATCTTGACCATACAGAGAGTCCCGCGTCCTTACACGCCGTGACCCATTTACTACCAGTGTGGCTCTCAGTGGCTGATTGCGTACGGTGATGTGGAAGGAGAAGACGTAAACCCCGGCGTGGACGCATGTGAAGCTGTTGGAAGTGACATTGAAGTGGTTGTCTTCGTTGTAGAAGACTTTGTCGAAGCGGATCGGGAAGCCAGAGGGAGGGAAGGACTTTCTTGGAGAGATGCCTACACTGAAAGCTGAGCGTTTCTGGGGAACCCCTGATCCCTTAGCTCCTTTCATTCCACGAAAGCCCCGATCACCTCTCATTCCAGGGTAACCTCTGTCCCCTTTTGGCCCAAGCGGCCCTCTTATGCCTTGTGGTCCCTGAGGTCCTCTAAACCCCGGTTCTCCTTGCGGTCCAAGGGGTCCCTGATCCCCTCGGATGCCTTCAGGCCCTGATGAACCATGCTTGCCGTTCATTCCTGGAATGCCCATCCCTCCTGGGATGCCAGGAGAGCCGGTATCCCCTCGATCACCCTTCTGTCCTCTCTCCCCGAATGTGCCACACTCCCCCTTATCCCCCTTTTCTCCTTTAGGACCATTCTCAATAGTCAGGCCTGGAGGTCCAGCTGGACCCTCTTTTCCCGGTTCTCCTTTCTCTCCAGCAGTCCCATTCTGGCCAGTTTCCCCTTTCACCCCACTATCACCGTTGACACCCTGCAACCCTATTTCACCTTTTGAGCCTTTTGAGCCAATATCACCTGCAACGTAAGGGAAACTGTGTCAGAACTGTTGAAGTCTGGAGACAATGTAAAATAATTCAACAATCATTTGCACCTTTTTGTCCCGGTTTCCCTGGGATTCCCGATGGCCCGCCTGTCCCACTGTTTCCTCTGTCTCCTTTATCCCCTAAGAAATTGACACAATAAAGCTAATGTTTAATACACATTGTCCAACATAAGCAATATAAATATTTCTTTTTTTTTTAACACTACTAGGTAACGAAGAACAATATAATTATTGTTACATAGGCATCCAGAAATAAAACAAAACTAAGAAAGTGAAATAAGGGGGCAGGCGAGGGGGTGTCTTTTTCCAAGCTTTGTCTGAGGGGAGGACCACAGTGTCAGATTTTGAAAAACCCCTAAGCGTTAATAAATGTTCATTTAACCTTACACTCACCTCTTTCTCCTCTTAACCCCACAGGACCACTCAGTCCCGGTGGTCCAAGTAAACCAGCTGCTCCTGTAAAGCCTCTTTCACCTGGTGGCCCTAGATAAGCAAAGTCCAAAATGCTGAAAGCAAAACATACAAACACATTTGTTCCTTTATTGCACTTTATCATTGAGTCTCATACCTGCCAGGCCTATGTTTCCCTTTGGCCCTCTGGGGCCTCTCTCAGGCGGACAGCACTCGCAGAAGTTGAAGTAGCACTCGTTGTAATCTAGCGTGTAATTCTCGGAGCCGGCACCAGGGGGCTCGGTGCTCTCTGTGTGGTACTGTGAATAGACTTGATTTTGATAGGTGGCCCTCTCTGTCGTGGGCAGAGGATGGGGCTCCACAGGATTTGCGCTCGGCACTATCTTGACAGTCTTGGGCACGCTGGTGGTCACAGGGCTGTGCACAGTGATCTGAGGGACGGGCTTCTTGGTGTACTGGTACTTTGGCTTCTGTGTAGTCTTAGCTTCAGCGCACGACACCACAGTGAGTGTAACCACAAATACAGCCACAAGGGTCGACTGACAGGAGATAATCCTCATGGTTGACTGGGATCTAAGAACAGATGAGATTATAGGATACCTGACTCTTTTCTTCTGTTCGTCTGCACTCATTTCATTTTCAATTCACTTTAGGTTTAAAGACAAGATGTTACAAAATAGCACATGCTGATTAGAAGTCTCTGCACTATCGAGCTGTATCTTTTCTCATCTATCATTCACAATAATGTTTATACAATTCTGATTCTTTTCTCTCTTTCCCTATGCTAATTTCAGGTTATTTCATAGTGACGTGCAATTGTGACTAGATAAGTCTACAGATTTTATGGCTGTTTATCAGTAAATTCAGCTAACCCTACAATGTTAAACTGCAATGGAAACCTGAATCTTCATCATCTTCAACAAGTTCAGTATGCTGCTCCTCTTACATATGCCATTCTTTACACATAAATCAATTATTTAAAGAGGTAACCCATCATGCTGACATTCATCTTTCTGTGCTAAATGTATCATTTAGCAAAATTGATAAGACTCACCCAGTTATGCATAAGTGGTATGGTCATTTATCCTCTATAGCAGTGGCTTGGAGGCAGCACCAGGAGCTCCAGGTCTTTCTGATATCTCTGCCAGGCTTGGGCGAAAGAACATCCACACCAATGAGGGTGTTTGCTGGAAGCACAGGGGGAGGTCTGAAATCCAACTACAGCGGGCTGGAGCCGACCCAAGGAGAACCACTGTGCTGTGGCCTATTCTCTGTACCCCTGTTGTGTAGAAAGGTGCTTTTGTGACACGGGATACAGCGCCCGCCAGGAGCACTCCCTCGCTGCGAGCAAGGCGAGGAGCAAAGGCCGTGGGGCAATGGGTCACCCGATATGGGAGGCATTCCTCCAGCATCCAACCTACTACCCAGGCTCTTACGGTGGGACAAAGCCAAGCAAAGAGGGTTCTATGATAGAGGCCAGGGCACTACAGCAGCCTTTTTTCAAGCGTAGATTCGGTATTCTGCATGAAGCTGCATGCGAGAAGGTGCAAACCAAGATCTTTTTTTACGCGGATAGTGCAAGTGCAAGCTTGACATTTTAGAGTATACCTAGATGACAATATCTGCAGCAATTAATTTCAAATGATTTACTACTAGATCTGCAAAACTGGCGCGGACTAGAGGAAGCTCAGTATTTACAATCTACTGGTACTTGGTAAACATCCAGAAGAAAGCTTTAGCCTAAAGAGCACTGATAATCTCCTCACTCAACAGTTACTAAATCTGAGCTCTTTGTCAAGGGAACCAGTTTATCTCCTTTAAATCAGTGCAGTTGCAAAGCTTGCCTGATCACTGTGACCGACTTTCTGCAAATGAGCCCCCAAGACTGTTGGCAGCAACATTTGCTTACTATGATCCATGCTGTGTTGCTGGACAATGATTCATTCTTACTGTGTAACAAGATAGCGTCGGGTTTTTGTAGAAAAGTGATTTTCTGGTAGCTTTCTAGGCGAAACTCTCGACCGTTCAGTGAATGAATGTTCGAGCAGTGGACATGCCTCAGTTGTCAAAGACCTCACGTCCTCAGAGGGATCTATGTCCAGCTATGAGTGAGCAGGAAGAAGGGAAATGAAATTTGGGAAACAGAGAGGGGTGATGGTGGGATGAGGGCTACTAAATAGGAGAAGATTGTGTTTATTTAAACCCTTTTTTATCTTCTCGCCTATACTTTTACCCCTTTACCTCCTCACCTCCATTTACATGCTCTTCTTCTCCCTCCTTCCCAGCAGCTCAGGTGAAGTGTCCCCGACTTACCCCTCCACGAAAGACAAGTAGATGGAGTGTAAGATATGCAGCTGAGTCCTGAGAGAGGGGTTCCTCTGGGGTTCTCCATGCCCGATCTCGACCCCATCGTCTCTCAGCTCCATTAAGACCACACACAACAGCAGCGGTCAGCTTACAGTGCCCAGCTGGTCACAGAGGACCCAGGCGCCGCTCACCTGTCCGTTCATTTAACACTGGCACCGGCCCTGCCCTCAGCCTCTATCCACACACACTATAGAGTAGGGGATAAGAAAGAGTTAACTTACTCAACGGGTGCAGCCGAGCAGAGAGAGGACCTAAGATGACTTGGATGGAGGGAGGTGTATTGCCTTACATTAACCCTATTCATGTAAAGGAGATCTTGAAGCTGCAGTGAATGTGTATAGAGAGGGTGAGAGTGAGACAATAAGATAGACTTGTTTAGTAACCAACACAGCAACCAGTACCCTCTGTATGATTATTCCAGTAGGCCGTAGACAGGTTTTTGTTCTTTATTCTGGGATCTTATCAAAGAAAATCTAGATCCTGCAGAATTAGCAGCTAATGAGTTTGGCAAGAGATTTGCTGGCAGTGAAGACGCATCTCATGTAGTCAGACAGAGTACAAAAACACTTTCTCCTGCCACACTTTCCCTGACAAGCCTCTCCGATGTTATAGGGATTGGTTTCTAATGCGCTCGAAGTTGGTTGTGTAAACATGATTTCTTCCACAAGAGAAAAGCTGTTTTAAGGAAGTCTAACAAACACAGATCAATGTTGGATATAAAAAAAAGAAAAATAGATTATATCATTTGATGTTGATTTTGAATAAATGTTTGGGTTTGCAGTTTTGGATTTTTTGGTTAACCATATTGGGTTTTTTGTTTGTACTTCATTATTGATTGAGTTCTACCTTAGCTTTCTTGTAGGAGTAATTTTCTTATACTGATGAAAGCATTGTAGCTTCAAAGCAGTTAGTTTGACATTTTTTGACTTTCTGAAAGATCGCTAGGTTATTCACATTTGTCTGTTAAATGTCAAAGACTGTAAACAGGGGGAAACAGCTAGCCTGGCTCTGTGCAAAGGTAACAAAAATCAGTAATTATCACCTCCAAAGGTCACTAACTAACAAATCATATCTCCCCATGTGGCCTGGCACCTTCACAATGACGGTTGACAAGACTTGAGGAAGTGACTGCAGTCCAGCACATTACCCGGGTTAAAACCTTTTTAAAGAAACAGGTTACAAATGTGTCATTAGTGAGCTTTATAGGTGCTAGTAGGCAACTTTTGTTACCTTTGGACAAAGCCAGGCAAGTTGTTTCCTAGTCTCCAGTCCTAATGCTAACTGCTAATGCTAAATGCTTTACTAGCTGTGTTTGCTTACCTCCAATGTTTTAACTTCTCAGCTTGCTGCAGTGATGTACTGTTGACTGTGATGACTGTTTTGTAGGTGTGGTTACATGTGCAACGAAGCAAACTTCTGACCAGACAAGGCAGAGGTGCAACACATTTGAAATTCCCACTAGGAAGATCTATAAAACACCTCTTTCACACCCGTATGTTTCATTATTATTTAAATGCAATGTGAAAAAGTTACTACAAACAGAAAGCACTATGTTCCTTTGGTCAGTAAACGTCATGCCAAGCTGACTGAATGCTGGCCTGTCTGTTTAATTTGGTTGTTGGGAAGAAGACAGGATAAAAAAAGAAGTGACAGTATAGGATGCTAGAATCTGTGGACATTTAGAAAACAAACGTCTTGCTTCTTTACTGCTCCTACCCAGAGCTGCTACCCCATCCAACACCTCCACAGAACCTACCATAATGTACCGTTCTGCTGCCGCCTCATTGTATCTTTCCTACCTCAAACCTAACAATGCTGCCATGCCTAGTACACCCATATGCGCCTAAATCAATGAACACCCCTAAAAAGAAATGTAAAATGAACAGCAATCTTTCCTTCTTCACCACTCAACTACGCTCTTTGCACAATTCTCTCCCCAGTGATCAGGTGCAGCTCCATGACTCTGTGACGATCAGGCAGGTTTGATATCAAGTGAAAAAGAAATGAGAAAACCCTGTCTTACTCCCTCCCTTGTGTGTTTCACACTGAGATTCTTGCTACCCTGTCAAACATTCCTTCACAGCAGCTTGCACACATTGATGAAAATGTCGCTCTTATAATATACCCCAATGTAAATATATCACCAGAGAGCGTAAACTAAAATATCATTTGTATTACTAAAATGCTTACTTAACTAGATTCAGAGGCTTGTGATGAGTTTCACATATTTACTACTTTGAGCAAAAGATCATTTCTCTACTTGACCACTTGGTGGAACACTTGTGTTTTCGATTGAACCACAAGGATCCTGCATGTCCAAACATAAATATCAGATCAAACATTTACAATTACAAGATGTTACTCTCACAAGTATATTTAGGAGCAGTTCTTTATTAAGCTACACTGCTTATCACCAACTTTAACTATGGGCCAAACGTAACACAACATGTTTTCATTTCAAGTGAAAGTCCTTTGAACATGTCAGGGTTTGGCTCCAGCTGTGGTTTAACGCCTTGCTGGCCTCAGCTTTTTATCAGGCCAACCACTCCTAGTCTGATATTGACTGATTCATAATTCAGATATACTGTGGCGCTGGGGCTGTGTCATGAGGTGAGTTCCTCCTCCATCTTTGATCAACAAAGAATGGCACAATCACTCTAAAGGCCACAGGACAAACCATTTCTGATTGCAGTCTACGTAGAAATGATCTGGTGCTGACATTCAGTAGAACAATTATTCAACATACTAATTTATCATCAAACCATATAATGATAATGTGATCCTGTTCCTGATCTCTGTTGTGGATGTGATTACATTTACAAACGATGTTACTACTTAGGCCATTGTGTCAAATCTAATCTGTGCTTGTTATTTGCTCAGTGATTTTCTAACAATGTGCTTACAGCCTCTTTCTCTGAATATGAAGAGTTTCATTTCAAAATGAGAAATCACACAATTGAAGAAGAAGAATTTAGAAGCACAGAAGTGTGTTTGCAAGCAAAGTATTCCTGGATTATGTTGTAATGGGAAAATGTATTTATATATCCATAAAAACATCTACGTAGTATGAAAATAGAAGTTTCCTTTTCCTTCAAAGGAAAATACGGTTAAAAGAGTGTTTAACCAAGAGAGGTTAACAACAGACACAGAGACACACCCAACACAGCAAACAATGCTCTCTCATAGCAAGCCTTATAAATGGGATTTTCTGGTCCTGTTTCTTTCTGTTTATTTAGGGAGGGGGTTTTGTTACAGATTTTTACACAAGTGACTCAAAAACTCTCAAATTGTTGGAACATTTTTTTTCACAGTGAACCACAACACTGAGTCCCACTGACCAAATTAATTCTATTTCACTACAGTAAAAAAAACAAAATCTCGCAAGGTGCTTATTTTAGGTAATGAAAAGAGTTTGCGTAGGTATGTGCATTGGTGTCAATATGATGTGCATTACTGTAATATACCCAATACATGTGTTAAATGCATCTCTGAAAATCAGATTTATAACTGTAAAACATATTTTCCGTACTTGATGTACACACACTTCTACCAAACAGGAAACAAACTGTTGATAAAAACAAAAATAACAAACAAACAATTGACTTTTTAAACATTGTATTTTCTGAACATAAAATATGTTTGCTGACTTTCTTAAAGCTTCTCAAGAGAAGTCTTTATTCTTGTTAAAGGTTAGGTCTGAAATTTAATTACACAAATGTGATATAAAAGCACTTGGTTTTGTGCGTGTGAGCATCTCTGTGAGTTGCCAGGAGTCCGTCCCAGTTTTATTAGGGAGAAACGGTCAGGGGTCACATGTAAACACAACAGAAACATTACACCAACCCGCCAAGTGTTCTGAGTCTGCAGATGGCTTTGTTTACACCTTGTCATTATGGAGATAACCTTCATGGGATAAAAATTGACATTAATCTTGAGTGTAAGGAGTAGAGTGTAAACAGAAGACAGTTCTTCAAAGACCCAAAGGCAGACTTGCACTACGCAGTCATGAGAAAACACAGGACCTAGATCTTTTTATGTAAGAGGAGAGGAAGAGGGAAAAAAGTTCAGAGGAAACAAGAAGACTGGAAAAGAAAGGAGTGAAACAGAGAGGAGGGTGAAAGAAAGGAAAGGAAAGGGAAGGGAAGGGAAGGGAAGGGAGGGGAAGGGAAGGGAAGGGAAGGGAAGGTAAAGCAAAAGAGAAGAAAGAAATGGAAAGGAAAACAAGCTAAATTAAGTAAAGGAGGGGAACAGAGTAGGGAGGGCTTCTGTGGGATTGTGGGATTAGTTTAGTGTGCAGGTGCAGAACTGAGGGGGGTTGCAGCTACTGAGGGAAAAAAAGATGGAGGTGTCAAGTTATAAGGCATAAACATAGTTATCTGGCAAGTCCATAAACTGATACCAACGTTTGGTCAGCTGCCATCCAGGTTGACTATGTTCCAGGAAATTAAATTTCAGCACCATTTATTTCACACTAATCTACCAGCAAGTTTTTAAAACAGGTTTTTCTTATCATTCCATTGATTTAATAGTGTCTGTAAACATAGCAGGCTTCAGGTACACAGAGCTCTGTGGGCATAGGCACGTTGCCAAGTGTCTGCAGTAGGGAAAGCAAAGCCCCTGGGTATTCATTCCTGCACTGTCAAGGGAGAACTGGTTTGGCGGCTCTGCCTCTTATTGTATCTAATCACTTTATGTGGCAGTCAATTGTGTTAGGAAAGTGCGAGTCATAAGCCTTTGTTTAGCTTTTTCTTGTATTTCAAAGTAACTGCTGTGCTCGACTGAATCAGACTTAATATGCTGCATGAATACATATTTCAAACCACAAGTATGCACAGACATTCATATCAAAAACCAAACTAGGATGAGAAGGACAACAGTTGTTATCTTCAGATGTCTTTATTTTCTGAATATTGCAGTGATAAGTTGCTGTCATGTATAAACGGTGAAAAAGAGCTCTTCAGTCTTGGTACAGGAAATGTCTGCGACTACATGTGTTTAACAAAACCGAAATGAAATGACACAAACTGGGAACAATATAAAAGCACTTTCAGGTGGAGAAACAGAGAAAAGAACAAATGATGTGCTATTCATGGCCACAAGAGAACACAGATATAAATTAATCAAAAAAAGTTTGGTAATTGACATTGTAACCAGCCAAGCATTTACCAGTGTATATAAATATATAACGCCATATAAATAGAATTAACTTAGAGATCATGATTAGACTATAATCAGTGAGCCCTTGACCCAAAGCACAAATAATCAAAGATTATCTTAAGCACACAAATAAATGCAATGCTCATCACAACTACCAGACGCACTACGACTCCTTCTCTCTGCAGTTCACTCTATAGATCAACTATAGGTGAGGAAGACTGTTTTTGTTTTTGGCCAGTCAGGCTTTCACTCGGGCCATTTTGCACGTGACACCAGACAGTTCTGCGTTGACTTCAGAGGCTGTTGATTAAGTGAAGCTACGTCACTAACAAAGCGAAGCCTAAAAACCAATATTTGCTCATGCTCAGGGCAGAGTGCACCCTCCCGACATACCAGCTGTTAAAAAACAGGAGATAAAGAGAGGGTTCGGCACACATCTATGCTGTTTTTTAGTTTTATTACTGTCTTTGACCAGTAAATCTGTAAATTCAACAACTGTGTAACAAATCGTGACAGTTTTAGATTCATTGCGTAGCGTGGGCGTTTCTATCAACTTTCTTTTTAAATATCAGCTACTCAATGACTTAAAATGGGTTAGTTTTAAAACTAGTTAGCATTACAGTGCAAAAAGGCAACAGGCAAGGTGATAGTGGTTCTGATACAAAACCACAGATCAACCAGTAACATAAAGTGCAAAGATGTTGGGATGAGTACTAACTCTAACTTTTATCAGAGAGCGATTCACAATCAGGGATAACATGGCATCCCAGATGCAGCAGATAAACACAGACACACAGATACTTAAAGGGGCACGCCACCAATTTTACACATCAAGTTCAGTTTACCCGTCCCAGAGAGTCCTACTCAGCCTGTAGAAACAGAACGTCTTCTGTGGCTCTGAAGGGAGCCTTCCCAAGGCTGTGTCTGAAATTACTCCCCTTGTTTGCTTGTTTTCTACTCCTTATGTAATAAACACTAAATAGTTAACTCTGTATTGAGCAGTAAATTAAGAATTCAGACAAATATGAATCATGGTCCTTTTGCGTCATCATTGACAGCTGTAGAATCACACAGTGGTAATTTTCACGTCTATAAAATGCAGTTACATTATGGGATTACTTTTTTGATTCATTGTCCAACGTGCTAAGTAGTGCATATAATTCAAACTTCAAATTCAGTTACTATAAAACAACAGAGAGTTTATTTAGTGCACTGTATAGTAAATAGTCAGGATTAGGCCTTATCGAGTTGCATTATGGGTAATGTCGGATCCAGTGATTTAGGGTTTAGACTTGCAACTGAAAGACAGAATATCTCGGCCTCTGATGCTTCACTCACAACCACCCTCTTTTTTATCTAAATTGCCGGAATATCCCTTTAAAGGCCGTAGCTTAAAAGTCATGATGGAAAAAGAGAGTCTAGTAGTATTTTATAGTGAGACGAGCATGCAAATATACTAACAATGTATGACCCTATCATGCAAAACCCAGAGGTGGTATGCACTCACACAGGACATTATGGTGAGAAGGACAAAAACAAACAGGACCAGCAACATTTCGCAAGATGTTTCACAGCGACGGTGTAAAAGTAATGTACCGCCGTGTGTCTAATACCATGGGGTAAAGCCAGAGTGTTTGGGATGTAAAGAAGACAATGAGGCCCTAAATTTCAGTCTTCATGTTTTCAGTCTAGCTGAGGTTAAGGATGAACGTGGTGTAAAAAGGGGCTCAAGGTGCTCTGGGAGATAAGGAGTTGAGTTATAAGGAATTATTTGGGGACTCGTGCTAATCCGCCCAGTCGCCGCCTCTTTTTTCTCCATATTCTCTCCATCTTTTAGTTCATGAGTGCCATGGTGCTCTCAGGTTGGCTGCTAAAGATCCCAGAGAAAAACTCCAGTGCAAGCAACACGTGGATGGGCACAAATACATACGAGGTGTAGATCACCATGGCGATGACGGAGAAGAGGATGGAGTTGAAGATGGATTTTTCCCAGGGCTCCAGGACGTAGAGGCCCGTGATGAGCAGGTACTGGTAGTACAGCCAGGCCAGGTAATCCCTAAAGTTCTTGAAGTTCATCTTGCAAGCTGGATGGAAGGGAAAGAGATGGTGTGAAGGAGGATGTGAGGAGGATAAATACACAGTGGAGAAGGAGAGGGAGGAAGACAGAGGATTTAGAAGTGGTTACAAGAATTGAAATGGGTTGAAAAAAAAGAAAAGAAGTGCACACACTTATGAGCACACAGAGAACAGAGAAGCGGTACAAATACTCAAGTCCTGCATTCAAAATATTACTGCAGCAGAAGTACAGAAGTATTAAAAATCGAAGTACTCATAAAGCAGAATAATGGCTCCTGTCAGTGTGTTATATTGTAGGATTATCATTACAGATGCGTTAAGCAGCATTTTATGATGATCGAAGTAAAGCTACTTGGTATACTGTTTGGTAGTTTAATCTGCAACAATACATCATATTTTATGAGCCGATTATATATTTCATGTGTAAATCCTTGTCCCGCAAATTGATTGTGAATCAAATGTAGTGAAGTTTAAAAGTTGTGGAGCTGAAGTATTAAGAAGCATTAAACTCAATGTACACACAGTAGTTAAGTAAATCTACTTACTTCCTGTCCCAATTTACTTCCTAAATACAACCTGTATTATTATTTAATGAGGAAACACCCTGAACAAGAGGAATTTACTCTTTCTGGAAAAAAAACACTGACTACCACTATGTGCACAAGATTATTTAAGTTGTTTTAAATGATTATGTCAAGATAACATATTTACATATTTCAATCATGAATGCTAATGAGGGGGTAATTAAGCAGGCCTCATGGGAGTTCAGGGTCTGTGCCATAAATACATTCATAGTATAGTTTGTCATAAAAAAAACACCCCAAAAAATTGTAATTGTATTGTAAGTCGTAAAAAGCCTCATAGTATAGTATGTCATAAAAAAGTCTCATAGTATAGTGTGTCATAAAAAAGCAATTGTATAATAATACAATTATAATTATAATACAAGCCAAAGTATAATTCATTTGTGTGGATAGAGAAACACCAATTAAAATAGAACCCAGGGGTCCCACATGAACATATAACAATCCTCACATATTCTCTTGACACACATAGGCCTGCACGTGTCAGCACGTGCATGAGAAATTTACAAATAAGTTTATGCAATGTGAGGAGGGTAATGAGCAACATTTTCCCGACCCCCACAGAAAATACATGCACAGGCCAAAATATGCACATACAGTATAAGGGCGAAATAACACTCGTTTTTATTAGTGTTTAAGGTTAGAGTACAAGTTTACCGTTTTACAGACCCTGCAGGTGGGGGGCGGGATGAACAGGTACACTACTCGTACAGGTGTATTCAGCAGATCTACTCCACAGGATGCAACCAAATGAACTTACTAAGCATAAATACTAAGGTAGTAGTGTTGTCGCACTGAAGTAGACGAGTGCAGCAAAACGCATGTGATGATCATCATCCTTTAATCAGAATTAGGACGGTACCTACTTTTAAATGTCTTGATAATTACCTTTATTAACAAGTTTGGCCCACACAACTGCAAAAGAACCTAAGCAAAAGTTAAACTCCCTGCCAAAATGGTATAAATGTTCGATGAAAAATGATCTGATTCTGCACTTAGCAATGACACATTCGATCACTTTTTCTCAGTTAATTGATTTTTTTTTTTTTTCTTTAATAGACGAAATATTAGAAGGGGATATATCAGCTCTTGAGTGCTCACTGCAGCCTGTCTTGTGTATAACTGAAACCATTTATTGACACTCACCTTAGCAGCCGACGTGAGATTCCCTGGAAATCTAAGCTACTGACAGATAATTAGAGGAAGCGCTACAGCCCGCGTCCCGCTGCGCTGCTTTGTGTAAACCAAAAGCTGCCTCGCCAGTTTGCCTCTGGCCTATATGTAGCAGGTCACACAGACTGCGACACCACACCCACTCCTCGTGCTTACACTCACCACTCACCTGGCCCACAGATCATGCGGGTGGAGTGAACGAGGACTACAACGCACAGGCCGGTGTGCGCGCGTTTACGCAGCCAAAATAAATCAGTACCTACTCCGCATCTGAGGCACAGGAGGATTCTTGGCCGCAGCGCTATTTCAGCCACGTAAAGTCGGCTGCTTTGTGCAGCATCTTTAAATTTCTTCAGTCCGTGTCGCATCCTTCTGTCCCACCATGCTGCTGGCCGCAGCCCGACGCTGCGCCGCAGTACCGGCTCTGACGTAGACAGCTGCAGCAGGATGGCAAAACAAGCCGAGACCGCACAGACCTCACACTGGTATGCACTCATACTGCAGAGTAGGGATGTTGTACTTCACCCGAGTTGTTATGGGCACAACATATTGAACAAATGTGAAATCGTACATAGAAAGCAAAAATGTTGACAGCTAAATATTCAGCTGCAGTCTTTGCACAGTTCAGTTGTCTGAAACAAAGCCATTCACTAACAGTCCTGCTTCTTCTTTTTTTAAAATCTTTATTTAGACAACTGTAGGAAGGATAAAGACTAAATAAGAAAACTCATCAATCACCTTGACCAACTTTCATGATAAGAATATTTCGCAGTGTTTTTATAAGATCACTTGTGCATGCAACATTTATAGGATCATGTGTTCTCAGTCTTTTTGGAAACTAATTGGCAATTAAAAAAATAATTTTTATATTGTTTCAGATATCCTTCTCTGCTCTTTTGTCTTCATACATTTAGCCTTCTGCATTTTGGGGGCAGATATATGATTATGTATGAAAATGATGAATGACAATGCTATGTTGAATACAGGAACGGAACTGCCTGAGGTGTGTGACCTCAGGCAGTTGCTGAATCCGTTATTTTATTAGGCTATGCACTAACCACAGAGTTGACTAACTCACAGCAGCTGTGGCTTGAAAACCACCAACGCGCACTCGGATACAAAATATATATTCAGAAAAGTATGAACGTTTCCGCTATTCTCTTCAAAGTCCCTGCATAAACAAGGGTGGAGAAAAACATTTCTGGATTAAATATGAATAACCTGAACCTTCAACAAGGACAACCAAGAGTAAGTTTAAGATGAGAAGTTGTCCCTTTTGTTTTTGTGGCAATCAGACATACAGCTAGGAAAATCTTATCTCCTATCTGCTCAAGGTTTGCTGAACTAAACAATTCTTGCATCTTGCAAACACTATGCATGAGTGATGTGTAAACACAGGCAGTGCTGCTCTGGTTAACGCATGGATGCCGTCAGCGTCGCATCGAAGACTGGTTTAAAATGCCAGACACATTGCATGAATAAAAAAAATTCCCCTTGCAGACATTTAACAACTCTTTGGAAAAGCTCAGGATAGTTTATGTAAAGACATGTGATAATTATACTACAAAGCTACATGTACTTTGGAAATGACTATTCAAATCACACTATCAGCCTCCTCAGACCTCAATAGCTCAGGTGTGGGGAATCAAAGCGCCAACAAGCCAGTGGAGTGTGAGAGAGTGGGTCTGTAATAGTAGAAAATAGGTAAAGTGGGCTAGAGGCAAAGCATTTGTGTCACAATGTCTCATTTTGTGCACATGCAATATGGTGAGAAAATCAGGTCAACACTGGGGTGACCTTAAAAAAAAAAAAAAAGCACACACACACACACACACACACACACACACACACGAGGGGATTCACCAAATTCATTTTCCCAAGTAGATCTGATTACCGTTAACAACCAGCTCAGGTTTGTGAAAAACAAGACCAGGCCGCCTTCTCCCTCTTCAATTCAGAAAGTGAGACATGTCACACAGACTAATAGCCCACACTCTGATACACACATTCCTTCAGTGTTTGATTACATACAGCCTCGTATCAATAGGCCTGCACAGCCATGCAACAAACCTGCTGACAGAAAACCTTTTAAACTAACTTGTTAACTCTTAAGTTAAATTATGGCTTGGATTTTTGTTCCCACAGAGTTGCTCAAAAATGTCTTTGACAATGTAAACGTAGTCCTAGATTTTGATCCATTATAAGCAGCCATCTACAACTTCCTGGCTACAATCAAGACATACGGAAAAAAACTGAATTCATTGTTAATGTTTTCAATTACTTTTCTTAAGTATTTATACCAGAGGTTGTAATATCAGACAAAATAAGAAATCTGCCTGACATTCAAGTTTTTAGCTATTTAAACTATCATGAATGAATAACTTATTACTCGTTTAAAAAAGCCCCTCATTTCACAGCTTTATTGTGAGCTCATCTGTCTTTTGAAGGAAATTTAAGGCTGCTTAAAATGTAAAAGTGTCATTTTCCAAATGTACAGGGGAATCTTCTGTTGAAGTTTGGATGCGTGTCTGTCTGTACCCTTGATGTTTAAATGGTGATTTTGTGGAGTTGGGATCTGTTTTCACTTGAGCTCTGCGGGTCCAAGCAGGTGCACGTCTCTCCAGATCATTTGAGAACATCATCGTTACTCAAAGCAGCCTCGACTCCAATTTGTATCTCTAGCGTTGGCCAGTATGAAAGCACAGACAGACAGCACTCTCTCTGGCTGAAAAGGTAGTGCAGCTGGGTGAATATTTCAATAATGCCCATGATAGCCAAATGAGGCCATTAACAGGCTCGGGCTGGCTTAAGTGGCTATTTGAATGCATTACTTCTCTTTTGTTAGTGTCCCAAAGCTCCCTCTGGTGGATATGTACAGCAGAGAACTTGATCCATACTGATTATGCGCATGTTTTGAGAATGTAGTGTGTTCAGGAGAGACAATAACGTATACTCGAAGCAGAGAGTATGAATTGATTTTTGAGTGTACTGCTGATGCACACTTTTCCCCCTCAGTGCACAAAGGAGGAGCTGCCCACAGCTGATAAACATTACCATACAATTGTGGATGGTGGTAAAACAAAAATAAGTATTACATTTTAGAAACAATGTTTTTACTTGACTTTCTAAAGTTGCAGGTTTATTGCCTTCTGACATGACACGGGAACCAGCTAATGTCCATTCAATCCCCAAGCAGAAAATATCTATGAAAACTGAGCATTAGGACAAATATTTATTTTTGATATAATTAACTAGAAGCACTCCATTTCCATATCACTTCGAAATATTACATGACAAAAGGGAGAAAAGAGTACTGTAGAA
The DNA here is from genome assembly GCA_943593645.1 of Bovichtus variegatus. Classification (NCBI taxonomy): domain Eukaryota; kingdom Metazoa; phylum Chordata; class Actinopteri; order Perciformes; family Bovichtidae; genus Bovichtus; species Bovichtus variegatus. The sequence continues at coordinate 11,220,174 of CALSCE010009465.1, read as the reverse complement.
ACGTGTGTTAATCGGTGGCACCCTTATAACCCACCGATTATGGGTTTTAACTGTTTTATTAAATCAGTCTGATGAGCTGTGGATATTTTTCGCACGACACATTTTTTGTGAATGGTTCAATCAGTCCTCAATCTGCTGTCATCTCAGCTCTGTGTGTAATTGTATCATCAGCAGACCTGGATTTGACAGAGCAGCTGTCAGTGTCGCACAGGCAAGATGGCGACGGGCTACTCCGTCATCATGTCGGCACCCTCTTCTCCTGTTGCATCCGTCAGGCTGAGCTCCTCCAGCATCTCCGCCAGGGAGACACGTGGTGCTCCTTCATCATCAGTGTCGCTCTCCACTGGGATCTTTGACGCATCTGCACAATCGAAAATCAACCTCTATTCATTAACTATCCAATGCATCGTCTATATTAAGCTTGTGTGACATTAGAGCTATTGGCAGCTTAAGCAGCATTGAATGCAAATGGGCCACATCATAAACTACTGAAGCTGCAAACAATGGAAACAACAAAAGGTCTGAAGTGTCTTGGCATATTAGTGCGGTGAAGCTGCTCACCTCTGTAGATGTTAACGTTCTTCCTCAGAGCCTCGTCCTCCTCCAGGTCCTCCAGGAAGTCCTGGTATTGTCTGAAGGCAGAAAAAGCAAGTTAAAAAGGAAATATCCATGTGGTACGACATTATAGAGAAAAAAAGTATTTACAGGATACTTGTTGGCACCAACTACCCAAAACAACGTCATGCCTTTTGTCAGGCTTCAAGACCGGACCCCTTATTTTCTGTGTGTGGGACGTTTGTGCCAAAACTTTAAAGCATTTTCCCATAGCCTCAAAAGACACTTGAGGATAAAACAACTGTTTATTTGGGTAGGTATTCTCTCAGGACTCTTTTGTGAGGGTATTTCACAAGAACCTTTACAAGCACTCTCACATTTGACAGGATACGTCTGCGGATAATCTACATGTTTGCCAACATATCCCATCAAAAGACCACAACCAGCATGAATTGATCCTACTAACAAGTATTGCCTGTGTAGCCAGAGCCGCCCGATGTATCATGTTACTTTGTGCCATAGAGCTCCATTGTTGTCCAATAACTATAAAAACACATAAACGAGCCACACTGTTTCATGCCATATTTTTTAAATCACGATGACCAGGGGCACTGCAAATTTAACTGAGTCAATACAATAGGACACAGTTCTGCTGCTGAAAATACTTGAAAGAGCACCAAATAGGCATTACTCCAAGTCTGAAAATAGTCCCAAAAAGAATGCACTACTTACTCCTGTTTGAGTAACTTTTGATAAAAACTACAGTGCCCAGCTGTTTCAGTAAATTATTTAGCCTTTATAATGCAGAATAGCACTAGCCTATGACTAGTTAAACATCAGAGATGCACTCCAGACAGGCTGTGATTCAAGGACAAATTCTTAAAGCTTTAGTAATTTACAAGAGAATTCAGAAACTCAGCATTACTCTCCTACCTCTCATTGTCTGTGTCCATGCCTTCACGGTCCCTCTGCATCTCCTGCAGTTTCCAGTTCCTGCGCTTCACCCTCCTGCTGCGGTCGTAGCTCTTCTTGATCAGAACCTTAGAGGGTCCACATTCAGGTTGTACAAATTAAAACCCCACAACGGATTGTCTACATACTTATTTTTATGTGATGCTATGCCTGAAATGTGTATTTTTTCCCAAGAATGTGAATAAATCTAGTGAGTATTTTGTATTTACTTTGCCACTAGAGGTCAGTGTTAATCAAGTCGATAATAGCAACTTAAAGGCATCATTAGAGGCCCGGGTTTTAGTCACTGAGGAGTCGAGTCTTACCACATCAGGAACACGGTGAGGGTTCATCTTATTCAGGTATTCATCATTGATGTTGGAATTGGCGAAATCATATCTGTAGTGTGAGAAGTAAATGTGCCATTAAGTGTAAAGTTCTGTGATCAGTCTTTATTGCCAACCCGACCAACATCTGAACTTCTCGTCTCCCTCACACTCACCCCAGCACCATGTCGCCGATGTTGAGCAGGTGGCCCAGGAATGTACGGCAGTGATACTGTTGACCGGTGTCCATCTCTGATGTTTTCTGAACCCACACCTCAGCCAGGGTGTGCTGTGACACACACACACACACACACACACACACACACACGTTTGAAGCCGTTACAACAATATCTTGTTTTTTCTTGCCCTCTAATTTGTTTAGAAAGTTGCATCGATACTGATGCAGCATTCAGAGGAAAGAGAGGAGAACACTGTCCCTACTAAACTCAACCCCTGCCTGCACCATCAAAACAAAAGCTTGTCTTGGCTTGAATCCAGCATACAGACTCGGGGATAATGTAATACTTTGCTATTGATTTTGAAAAAGAAAAGCAATGTCCCCCCCCCCATAATGCAATCTGTTCTGCACTAACACGCAGACACACCCTCACCCTATTGGACCTCACGCCGGCTCCAGCACCCAGCTTCTGGTTTCTGATGATGTCAGTGTCCATGACGATGAACTCCTCCAGTTGCCGTGGGTTACAGAGGCTGTAGAAGGGGTTACGCCAGTATGTGTTCCCTTCCACCTCGGCAACTAGTGAGTGAGAGATTATTCATTTATTACCAGCAGTTCTGAAGTCATTAGCAGACAGACAAAAACATGAGCACAAATTATGAAGCACCTTCTTCAAGAACTTGGAAAAACGAGATAAACAAAATGCAGTTCATCCACCATTACTTCACAGCAGCTTTTCAAGAAATGAGTCACTCTTCATACAATTGATTGTTTTGCAAACTTCAGCATATTTTAAGTCCCTTTATCTAAAAGCCACATGGGTCCTAAAGTAATAGGAATCAATGTATCCGTCAATGTGTTTTTCTATCTGCACATATTTCAAACACACCAGACAAAATGATGTTTCCGTTTATATTGCAAGTAAACTGAAGCAGACAAAGAGCAAAACAAATATTTTTAATACTCTACTTAATTGCCTACTGCAGCTCAAAAATGTCGACCAGAGCTCTGCCTCAAGGGTGTTTCAGCTGTACACCCTGCTCAAAAACTTTCTGCAACAAAAATAGCCTGCTCTTTGAAGAGTAATTAAAAACGTGTGTGCCGCTGACAAAATGTCAGAATTCTGTTGAGGAGCTTCTCAGCCTCTCTCATAATGACCGATTACAGCAGATACAGAGGAAACACATCGCCGCCAATCGTCTGTGTCTCTCCGTTTGCGTCTTGCATTGATTATAAATCCCTCCAAATAAGAGGACTTGGCTCTGACAGCATGTCAAAAATCTGTTTGTTTGTTTTCGACTGTGTCTCGTGCTGCGTCGTGACGGGAAGCAGAGGGAAGCTGTTGAATTAAGGCTGTGATGAACATGTGGTCAGCAGACTGGGGTCAGATTACTGCAGCACCGAGGGTTTCACTGAAGTTATGACTCAGTTATATCACCATGGTAACATGCAGGAAACTACTCAAAGACACAAATGCATAATTATGCAAAACTTGTGGCAGTGATTACCAAAGCGTTAATCTTAAAATACAACAAGACTACAATACAACGAGACCGCAATGAAGTGTAGAAGTGAAATAATTTCAATTAGTCAGCCGAACAACAAAATGAGAAACTGTTTGAGAAACATTTAACAGTTGAAGTCGTTTATCAACTTTATCTTATGCGATATTGAACTGAATCTCTTGAGTTTTGGACTGTTGGTTGAAGACATCATCTTGGGAGTTTTTTTGTTACTATTAAGTGACAAACGATGACTCAAATAATCGAGATAATAATTTTCATATTTATCGATAATGTTAGTTGCATCCCTAATGAAGTGAGTAGTCTAATCTGGGGCTTCAGATAACGGTTATCGTCATGATTTAATATAAAGAAATAGTGAAAATCTTCAAGGTCTCCAAAGTCAAAGATAACATCTTCAAATGATATGCTTTCTCATATATTGAGATATTCAGTTTACTATGATTTAAAAACAGAGAAAAGCACCAAATCACATGTGAGAAGCTGGAACTAAGGATGCACTGATCCAACTTTCAGTCCGGATACTGAAACCTGAGCTTTGGTATAACGAGTACCGATCAGATACTCGTGTTTAGTTATTAAGATGTATGTCTCACTGTGTGAAAGACTGGGATCCTCTTTTTATATGTAAGGCAACATCAGGCTTGACTAAAACATTGCTTTCCTAAAATAAAATGTGACAAATAAATACACGGATATAAATTTACTGAATTGTTATTGATTAAAATAATGGTATCCGATACCAGATCTGCCCATTGTCACCGTATGACGCTATTCGAGTCAGTATCGGACCGATATCAGTGTCAGTGCATCTCTAGCTGGAACCAGAGAATGTTTTAGATTTTTCATTGATAAATGCCTTAAATAATTACATTAAAAAAAAAAAAAAATTAACGGATACATTTTCTGTTGATTGGCTTATTGTTTCAGGACTAGTCTTATCACATTTTTGATTGTTTACTTAAGCAACAACAATAAAATTACAGTTTTTAACTGTGAGCTGCATTTAAACACATTTGACACAAAGATCTTGGGCTTAATTCCTCATTAGAGAGCATGAAAAGCTTTGGAGACCTCTGACATGTTGTGCATCAGGTCTTTCACGATGTCTATATATAGAGCTCACATAACCCGATACACCAGATATTTTTAACCAGGATGGGTTGTATGTTTTAGTAGAATTGGACTGTGTGTGTGACCTGTTGAGACTCAGCGCTACTGTGGCAGTAGAAATACTCACTCTGCAGGGTGTTGGGGTCGATGAGGTGGATGGTGCTGGTGACTCGGACACACACACACACTTGACCCATGTTTCCCAGGCTCTGCGCCAGCCGTGGTGAAAGGCATACTACGTTGTCCTGGAAACCAGACAAAACCAGACAACCTGGGGTCAAACTGAGGTCGCCGGAGAATAAAAAGACTTTAGAATTGCTTTAAGAAATGTCCGAAAAGAAAGCCTCTCTTAGACAATCCAATGCAATCATGCTGTTGATAGCAAAACAAGCAAAGTACTATTCAGATTCCTGCTTTTCTTTATTGAAAATACCCTGTATGACACCCGGTCATTCAACCAGGTTATGGAAATACACCTGAATCTATGCATCGCTAATATAAGGACAAAACTAAAGCTACATGTCAAATGAGATTAAGAAACGATTGAAAGTGACAAATACACACCTGCCAAGAATATATTCCTTCCTTAGTTTTAATGTAAACTTATAGTCTGAGTTTCATTTATTATCATCCGACACTGTTGAAAACAAATATAACATGGAAGATTCCTGGCCAGCCTCAGGTTATGAGACAGCTTTCTAACATAACATTTTTACTAAACTAACAAAGTGAAGGCTGCAGAGTTGACGTGTAAAGAAATACGGCAGCTGAGCAGATATGGGTGTGTGTGTGTGTGTGTGTACCTTGCAGACAGGTACGATCTCCATGGAGAAGGTGCTTTTATAGTTGTACGTGTTCGAGTGGATATCGTGAGAGATGAGGCGTTGGGATGTCTTTGACCTTAAAAAAAAAAAAAAAAACAACAAAAAAAAAAGAAAAAAAAAAGAAAGAACAGAAAGTGTTTTTTTGTTTGTTTTTTTATCATTCTTATTATTAGACGTCTTTCAGAGACACAGCACAGTTCACAGTGTTCCAGTTGGACAAATCATAACAAAAGCGCCTGAAAGTAATAAGATGTTCCGTACACATGAAAAAGTAGAGTCTGACTTATCTGAACTGCTGAAGGTCATGACAACGTCTAGGTGATACAGGCAGGGTTTTTTTGCAAATTATAAAGTGTACACACTGATAGAATCACACAGAAAATAATGTCATGGTGTAAATTCTGTTTTTTTTATTAGGATATTTATTCACTTCAACCCACATTTTGATACATGCCTAGTAGCAAATATTTTAGTCTAGTTTTCGTGACACATTTGCTCATAAAAGTCTGGATTGTTGGATGAAGACTGAAAGTAGGCATAATCAGTCATAATTAGCTTGAATCCTTGACTCGTGAGGACGATGTTTTTATAGGCACAGACTGAGGCGTTGCTCACCTGCAGGGCACGGTGCATTGGAGGAAGTCAACCATCTTCTGAGCATGCTGCTTGGAGCCATAGTAGAAATCAATCCCATCTGAGTGAGAAGCGAAAATAGCATCAAAAACCTCCACCACTAAATTCAAAACAGACACGCTTCACGGGTCATTCCCATCGCAGAACACATATGCATGCAAACAACACACACGAGTGCTGATAAGATGGAGAAAAAAATCTGGCAGCCACATGTTGTTGCATCCATAAAGCTTTAAGTTCTGCCGAGATATGGAGACGATTTAAATCACAACACCAGCCAAAGCTCCACTTCACAGACCCGTCCAAGAGCAAAGAGACCTGCTGCTGAGCCGTCACTCAATGCACAGCACGTGCGCCTGTGTGTGTGTGTGTATGGTGAAGCAGTTAGCAGCTCTAAATAGGGTATGAATCAAGCGCGCATTGCAGGAATCCGGTATGGCATGCCTGCTCTGATTACAGCACACTGATTAGATGCACAACGCATAACCTCCTCTGAGGCCCACACGAGGACAGCTGTATGGACTGATTGGTGCCACTGATATGCATGCATGGCTTGCTGTCTGGTACGAGGTAATTAACACTCGACACATCATTATGTTCTGCTTAGTTCTAATCCACATTAGTTACGCTGCTGACGAATGAGACAAGATTCCCACTTTTTTGTGCCTTCTATTAGAGGCCCTGAGGAATATAGCATGCCCCTCCCTTTAAAAGATACGTATACTATCAAACGTGAAAACATTTTTATATATATCCTTATATGTCATTGACCTACCATTGATTTCTTTGATGTTGAGAGCATTCTGGTGGAGTTTGTGCTTGAGGATCAGCTGCTCTAGATAGTAGAATGTCTTTCTATGAACGGTCTGTAAAAATAAATACATTATTCAGCATCATCATTATCACACAGTGATTCGTACGGATCCTTCCATACCCCAATTATTCAAATATTTATTGGTATGATTCATGGCATCTGCTACAACCTGTCGCCACTTTTGACCTTTCATAAAAAACATTCAAGTTTAGACTTTCAGCCCTCCAGGCCATATTAATCGTTCTACTTCTACTGAAAAGTGCAGTTCGGAATACCAATCATGGGGGAAACATGGAACAGGTAGACCGGACATGATTTTTTTGGTATGCTGTTAATTCAAACTTCCTGTAGATGTGTTTTGCAGTTATGAGGCATGCACTATAACCACTTGGCAACCAAGGCGCTCCTGAGGCTGATGGTTTTAACATCCAATTTGAGGGAATAATCATCTCACAAGTCTATGGTCTCTGTAGTACTGCAGCTAAGCTTTGTTTACCACCAAACATCAGCGATAATAAGGAAATGTGCAACCCTGGGATTTACTGTTGTGTTTCCTGCAAAATACCTCTCGGGCTCCAAGTTTGTTTTACATAAAAACCCACAGACAGAGCTTCAGCTTTCAACATGTAATTGCCAAATTAACAGAGGACTGTGAAATGAAAGACTGAACCGGGAACACTTAAAATGGAAAAATGGGAGGAACGAAAAAAAAACAAAAAAAAAAAACACACATTTTAATGGGGGTGAAATACAAAGTCACAATTAAGGGTTGCAGAAGCAAACATGCAATTGGCCAATTATTTGTGAATATATGTGTCTACAGCCTTTTTAGCCCTTCAGTATCAGTTTACTTCCATGTATGTTTCCAGCCCAGAGAATGGGTCGCTTTTCAAGCCATTTTGCAAACCTCGACAAACGAGTCACAGAATATGCTATTTGACAAAAATAAAACTACTTTTTATTTCATTTATTGGTTTATTTAAAAACAGGGACAGTGTCCAATAAATATATTGCACCAGACATAGCACAATGCTAATTTTCATCTGTTGTCCCCTTCCTGAAACTAAGCATATAGCATGCATGCACAGTGTATTCAAAAGTATTTTTAAAAAGGTTGAAAATGGGAATAGAGTTCAGGTAAAATAAACAGCAGGTAATCAAAATGATGGAAACATTTTTATTTCTAGGATATGTCATTGGACCACAGACTCCTACCTTCTGCCTGACTTGAACAACAGCCTTCCAGAAGTCCTTGGCTTCCACACGATGGCAGTCGTCACACATCTGGTACTGGATGACAAACTCAACCACAAACACCTGCTGTAGGATAGCCCCATTCATCACCTGAAGAGGCAAAGACAGCAACAAGTTACACCATATGCTATAACTGCATGACAAACAGTGACAAAAACTCTCCCCGTCATTCACTTCTGGACAAAACAACATGTTTCCATGTTGCTATTTCTCATCCGTTTAGATACCTCTGACCAATGGGACCTGGAGACAGTTTTATACAGACCCTGCAACAGCACAAACAAAAGAGTTGGCCCTGAAGAGCACAGGACTCAGGTTCTCACTAAAGGGCAATGGGATGAGATGACAGCTACTGGCAAAAACTCACTTCTCTCAAACACACATAACTCAGTCAAAAACAGACGACTCCATTTTACGAGTTTCTCTATGTAACCCGGATAACCTTTAGATGAGAAACATGTTGCCTCTGTCAGGTCAGTTTTAATCCGATTGAATGTCAGTCTCCCACACTTATCACTTCCACTCGGTTTTCTTACCTCTTTCTGTATGGTCACTTTCATCTTAATCCTTTTGGAGTGTGGCTCTGTCCACAGGAAGCCAGCATCAATAAGACGCACCTGTGATGTGAGAAAGGTTGTTGAATCCTTGAAGGCGCACGGGCCCCGATTGAATATTCACAAATACTGCAGTGAACATGGTGCACATCATCATGAAAACCCAGGTACATGTGATGGACACAATATTATGACAATGTAATCCATGACAAAAGAAGGCTATAAATGTCAGTACAAGGTTTATTTTTAGTTTTAACTGTTTTTGAGTCCATAATTTCTTATATTGTTTTAGGCAGCATTATATTACAAGAGGCTCCCATTGAAATTAGTCCACAGCACGTGTGTAAGCTAAATTTAATATAATTTTTAAACAAGTAAGTGAAGTTTAGTAAGAAGCAGACTTACTTTGGTCATAGAGCTTTTAATTTTTTTCAGGCAAAGAGCCAGCAGTTCCCTGGACTCCAAGGCACACTGCATCCAGGTGGTGGGAGGCTGCAAATACCTGCATGAAAGAGGAAGATGAACATTAAAGCCTCAACTTTCCCCACAACAAACTATTGTACCTGTAAATGTTTTCTAGAGAGAAACAATGATATTATCCATTTATCACATTAGGTTTCATTTGTGCTGGCAAAAAAAAATGTTTTAAAGCATGTAACACACCTTTCACACTGCTTGCAGAACTGCACAGTGACTTGCTTGGGGATCCCCTCTGAGATGTCTACATCAGTACGAAGGCAGGCTACACACATGTTGGCTGGGTTGGGAGGAATGGGGACACCACAGGTACAGCACAGGCTGGGCAGGGGAGAGGCAACATTGGTCAAACTCCGTGAAATAAAAAGGAAGCTTTGACATTTGAGACTTTAAGAACTGTCCAAATACACAAGACCCGTTATCTCCCAGATTAGGGGGTTGGTGCTCAAACGCCAAAGTTGTTTCATTGATGTCAAATTATTATTGTTAAAGATGCCGGTTATTTTATCTGACAAGAGTATTCGCCATTGTTTCTGGTGCTGCTTCTACATTCCTCCTGATGTAGCTGAAACAGCATGCCAGGCATAGGCATGGAACGACATGAAAGATTCGTGTCACGAATAAACTGGCCAAAAACATTGCGATTCACAATATTATCCCAATAATCATCAAAATATGCTTAAAGCTCTTAAAAAGTGTTACTTAGACAAAATATAATCCCTTCATCTTAGATTTTGTTAAGAAACAATTGTTTTTATACTCACATATAGGACACATCTTTTATTAGTGAAAAACTAACAATCATAAATAAGGCCCCCTTGCATAAAAAGGATTTAAAAAAATAGCAACATTGTGTGAGTCTGTTCTTTCTTACATGATAATTCCTGTTTTATTTATGTGAAGCTCTACCAAGTTTGCGAGCTACACAGCTTTTCAAATCACTCATGTGAAGATATTCATGTTTATCCCAATAATGTAAACTTACTACAATTAACTAATTTTGAGAGTTTTTTATTTATTTATCGCAATCCGTGATTAAATCCTACAGCGCCCCCTTCCTTGGACTCCCATCTCTGTGACCACAACAGATGAAAGAGTGTCTGCTTTGATACATCTGTCAAAGGGGCAAAGATGTGACACACTTTTCTCATTGTGAACATTTTAAAATAGCAAACACAGGTAACACAAATATCTTTAATAATGCCTGCTTTCCATTTTGGTGTGCCATTGTGTGTTCTGGCTTACAGGCAAACTTAAAGGAAACAGACCATAAGTGTTAATAGTTACAGATGTGTTCACTTACATATTTCCCTGGCTGCTTGTGGCAGCAGCTTTCATGTACTCCATTCTTGTCAACTTGACGGGTCAGTGTATCTTTGTGATCTCTGAGGACAGAAACATGACATATTTAAAGTTAACTGGCACAGCTTTGACAGTAACAAAGCTAACGTTAGCTGGTAGCGAGCACTGTGTAACTACTAACATTACTTCTAACAGCAAGGGCATGATGTAACACTAATGTGTTGCTGTTCACACTCGGAAACAAATAGACAGCTATATGAGATCATTAAAGGGATGCAGTGCATGCTCTGTAGTTAAGCTAGCTGATGCTCTACACTCAGTATCAGATAGTTAGCATTGGAGGCTAAATTGCTAGTTTTTATGAGTGATTGTAAAGATATTTGTGAAGGAACAAGCACACAATTTCAACCAAACGTATTAAATAACTACAACTGCTGAAAACGAGTAATGACAAAACGTACTAAAGTTATTTTTGATGGTATATCCACAACACACCGTGAAGTGAGGTCCTCCACGTTTTCCACACCGAGGACCGAGGGAGGTTTCGTGACGTCACGCAGTATTCAAGGACCCCGGGACTGTCTTTGTTTGCCTGAATAAAATTCCTTAAACAAAACAATAAATTATTGCATTGGCTATTCCACAGTAGGCCTACCTTACAACAGTATAAATACAACTGTTAAAAAGAAAGAAAAAAGAACAGAAAAGAAAAGATGATTAAGGAAAATAAAATAAGAGGAAACAAAAAAAGACAAGACATTTTTAGTATGTCCCATTTGGATCGAAAAGTCTGCCCTGCTGCAACATAATATAGATAAGTCATACAAAATGTATTAGGCTACATACTGTATATGACTATATAAGAGTATGGTGTATAGTCCAGGCTAGGCCAGCAAAGTGAATAACTTCAATATTTTTGAGATTTATGTACCAAATTAGATCATATACCATTATTGGACAGGAAAAAAATAGGATTTGGGATTCCATATGTGCATGTAGCTCAGTTTGAATCAAACACACTACCTGAACCTATTTGCTTATCATTTTAGCAACAACATTATAATAAGGCAAGTCTAGCATTCATTTGACTGAATCAAGTATATTTGCTTTAAGTTTTGTTTGAATTAAGAGAGTTACTGTCTACAACGTTTGACCTAACAATTCAGATTACAGATCTATTAACCTAATATTCCTAAATAATACCTGAACTGCATTTATTTCCTCTCCAACCATGGCCAGATTAACATTCTTGGGGGGCCTAGGGCAAAAATTAGCTGTTGGGCCCTTCATTCCTCACACTATGTGCAACAGATACAGTACTCCTATGCTGGGGATATATCCTATGAGACCAGGTTTGCTGAGTGGTGTTTTGATTATATACAAATTACTTTGGAATATGCATCATGTAAATTCAAAACCAGTTGAAATAATGCAGATTTTAAAACTTTTAACTTCTCAAAACAGGGTCTCAAGATCAGGTAATAAAGCCCCACCCAAAGGCCCTTGTTGTGGCAATTAATATTGGCCTTAAGTAAAGTATATTCCCATATATCTAAGCAAAATTACGGTTAATATTATGAAAACCCTATTGCAACCAAGGGTTTGTGGGACTTCCGCATGTCTGGTTTCCCAGAGCAGTTGCACAGTTGGTAATTCAGTGCTCAGTGGGATTGTTGATCTGATAATGTCAATTATTATAATGAAATTGGCAAAATGAGGCCCCTGTGTTTTAGAATGAATCAATCCACGATCTCTATGCGCACCTGTGGTATGGCAGCTCTCTGGATGTCTTCACGTGCTATCGGAAATATCTAAACTCAAAACAAGCGGACGTTAACGATCATGTCTTCAATGCACAATGACTGGAATACTTACTGCTACACTAGCGAGATGGGACTACTAATGGACACTAAGCACTATGCATAAAAGCTGCGTCGATATCTATACATATAAATATTTACATATTTCTTTAAGTCTGTGCAAGCAAAGAAACACAAACATGTGTGTTTTTAAGTTCTCTTTTAGTTCATTAAGATCATTTTGATCAGTTTAAGAGCTACAGTGCCGAATGTTTTTACGATTAAATAAACCACAATATGTTAAGATGCTGGAACTCTTTTCCCACTGCTCCTAGTCTTATTTATTGTAGTGTTGTGTTGGTGGGTAGGCCTCTATATCATTTTACAAATTTTGGGGAAATCCTATATTGATGATATAATCTTCTTATGTCATTATTATCTCTTTATCTTCTTCTTTTTTTTTTTTTATCTCATTGTATTCTATTTGGCTTTTTATTGTGTTGTTAAATGTTCTAATGCATTTATTATTCTTATGCAAATTTAAAGCACTTGCCTCTGTTTTTGAAAGGTGCTATGCAAATAAAGTTGCCTTGCCTTATTACACATGTCTATACTCAAATCAGTTATTTGGAGACAGCTATAATTAAAAGTTAAAGTTTTTGTTAGACATATTTGAATTTGGTTTAATGTCATGTGGAGCAATGGAGCCCAATTACCTGACACATGACTGTCTACATTTCCATATTGTAATGTGAGTATTTCCATTGTATGCTACTTTACTTCTACTTCACTACATTTTAGAGGCAACTGTTGTAATTTTGACTCCACTACGTTTACTAGATAGCTTTAGTTACTAGTTACTTTGCAGATATAGAATATTAATAGAATATTGATAAATCAACTAATAAAGTATGGTATTATTATAATGGATTAAGCTACCCAGCAATATATAAAGTAATTTAAATGATTTCCATCTTTACTTGCTGCAACATTAAAGTTATGAACACATTAATGCATCAATAATTATAATCTAATAATCTAATATATAATATTCTGAAATGGGTCATTCTCCATAATGATTAGGCCTACTTTTAATGTATGTACTTAAAGTACAGTTTGATGCCAATAGCCCACTTTTGTACTTTTAGATTTAGAACGCAGGACTTTTACTTGTAACAAAGTATTTCTACACTGTGGTATCAGTACTTTTAAATTAAAGAAGATGCTGCTCTTCCACTCCTTGTACTTCGTGATATGTTAAATACCAAACTGAAAAGAACGTATCTGAAATATCTATTACAACATACTCCTCCCATGGATCACTTGACTTGTTTGTGGGACATTACGAGCTGCACCTGAAGGCAGCACCTCCGCTTTAATAGTCAGTCACCAGCAGAGAGTCGCAGCCAGTGTGGCAGCTGGGAATGTGGGGGTTTCAACGCGGACCGCTATTTCAGGACTAGGAACCGTAGCGAGGCTGGCCAAGGAGAGACTCTGCCCACGGCTCCACTCTGCCAGCACACAGGCTTAATTTGAAGTCCAAACGGGCGACCTGCGTTTTCTGTCCGGGGGGAGTCGGTGTTCTCGGACCGCATCAGATGGTCAACGGACAGCCGTTGGTGGCTCACTGCGGGGCTGCATGCTAGAGGGGAACCAGCCCGAACATCGTGTTTGTTCCCCCGGTCTGTGTACCTACGCGAACACCTTACCTCCTGCCTGCTGTGTCCGGTCAAAAACGCAGTGAGGTGTCACTCGTTTAGGCAGTATAATCTGTATGGTGTCCCGGTGTGAAACGCTGGGTTAGATGTGCCTGTTTCACCGCTACCAAAACACTCGCACCAACGACGATGGACTGAAACCTGCGGCGGGGGCGAGCGACACACAACCTGCCGCGATTTCCTGCATGTAAATAAATAAATGATAGAGGATACAATGACCCTGCTGTCTCTGTTAGGTCGGATCATGCGTTATTTTCTGCTCAGACCGGAGACCTTGTTCCTGCTGTGTATCAGCCTGGCTCTGTGGAGTTACTTCTTCCACACGGACGAAGTGAAGACCATCGTCAAGTCCAGCCGGGATGCGGTGAAGATGGTCAAGGGGAAAGTGGCGGAGATGATGCAGAACGAGCGGTTCGGCGGGCTGGACGTCCTGGACGCGGAGTTCTCCAAGACCTGGGAGTTCAAGAGCAGCAACGTGGCCGTGTACTCCATCCAAGGCCGGCGAGATCACATGGAGGACAGGTTCGAGGTGCTCACCGACATCGTCAACAAGAGTCACCCTTCTATATTTGGGATTTTTGATGGCCATGGAGGAGAGGTGAGTGAAGGTGTTGCCTGTATGTGTGTCTCCTTAAGGCATCCAGTCCACATTACTCTCTCACTCTGTCTCTGCAACGCATACGTGTGTGTGTGGATTCCCAGGGGCCCCAAACTGAGCTGTAGGGGCCCCTAAAGTGTGTGGGTTATGATGCCTTCAGTGATCTCCAAGTGTGTATTTCTTATGGTGTTTTTGTATCTACTCTGTCTGATCTGGTTTTCTGTCAAAAATGCATTAAATCCCCAAGTGAAACAAAGTGGAGCAAGCTAAGGTTGTTCTTCTTAGACTTTGAAAGGGGCATTTTTTTAGATGATTTATTATTATTTTTTAAACAATTAAATTAATAATAAAGCTTGTCCATCAGAAAATACCAGAGTCCAGTGTTGGAGTTGAATTAGCTCCAAACATTTGTGTCAACTGATTGATGAGTGGAGCATCTGATTGATTGCATCACATTAAATGTGTGGAGCTGTGATACATTTGCAAGGCCAGATCAGCCTTCTATGGGGGGAAAACAATTAGCTGCTGGGCCACCATTACAGTAACTCTCCATTCCTCCCACTGTTTAAACAATGTGTAAGTTTTTTCTCTATTGCCTGGCACCAGATTTGCTGTATGGCAATTTGATTAAACACATATTAATTTAGTAATATGTAACAACAAATAAGCACAATACTAAAATGATGATGGTCTTCAAACTACTCTACTTAAAGACCCCCAAAAGACATGGCCTCATGGTAAGGTAATAAAGTAGAACTCACTTTTAAGGCCCCTTTTATGTCCGTTGATATTGTGTCTTAGTGGTGCATACACCCATACAAGGACAAACCAGGTGACACACAGCACGTGGAGGCAATTGATAATCCGGCCGTGGGCATTAAGTTGTCATTGAGTATTTGTGGATAAGTGGAGCAGGGGCCCAGGTTCCCCCACTCTGCGTAGGATTCCATAATTCCATGCTACATCCCTGCACACGCATTCACCCACACTTAATCTGTTCTCTTCCAAAAGGCAATGCAACTGCATCTTGTCTATTTACAGCTTAAAATCATGCCAAAAATCCATCTCTCGTGTTTTTTTTGGCCAAAACAAATTTTTTAGGACTCAGTCAGACAGCATACACCCATGGGCTAACATGATTATAGCTGGAAGGAGGAGGATGATCTCAAATTGGTGTGCTTCAGAGGCATCTCCACGGCTAGCTGAGCTCAATACTATGAGCAAAGCATAACTGAAGTGGGTCATTAAATAACTGATTTGCTGGTCACTGTCCACCCCCAGTCTATACTCATTTGCAGCTTAGAGATCTCCTTTCTTTCTGCTTTCTTGGTGCAAACTTATGTTGTTTTTAGACATGAGCGTGGCAGTGCGTTCAGGGAACAGCTTTGCAAAACGCAAAACAAGACCCTTAAAAAGAAAAGTTGTCAGTTAAAGGGACAAAGAGCATTTGAGATGACTCCACGGTTTGATGGGAAAATGAAAACACTGATTTATCATGAAGTCATTGCTTGACTGAAACACTGTCATTGTTTCTCAGGACTTAAACCATGACCTCATCTGACAGTAGTAATGTGATAGAGCTACATAGAAGAAGGAAAAAAAATGCACTTATTGTAAGTAACAGGGTATGCCATTTGCTCCTGTCTCTTCTGTTCTCCTCTCTTCTCAATACTTCAGCTTGTACATTAAACATTACACATTTTGATCGGCTAGTTCTCGTGGCTGAGGAGCTCCATGCTGTTTTTTGGCCTGACTACGACTGTCTTCAGTTCTGATTGAGGCTGAACGATAACATGCTAAAAATAGGCAGCCAAAGGCATAGCGGATAGCTGTTCTTTTTAGGGGAAATTAAATTTTAGGCTGCGGTGCTGACTGCTGCAGCTTCTGACCAAAAGTGGTCATTGGATTGTTTTTCCTTGCGGCCCTTTACCCTCGTGTTTCTTCCGTCTGTGGAGTCGCTTTTTAGACACCAGCGACCTGACCTGTGAGCCCTGCTGCAGCTACCACACACATGGTTCACAGACTAGGAGGAATAAATAGTGAATAGGAGACACATGTTTGTATATTATGTGACAGAAAAAGGAGAAAATGAGTGGGAGAGAATCTATGGTGAGAGTAAGAGCAAGTGTTGTGCAGAGGCACAAGAGCAGAAGCTGTGTTATCGCTGCATGTCCATGGGCAACAATTTGGTCTGTTTTCATTCCCACGCCCTCTTTTGAAGTGTGTGAAATGGTTGCCAGACAGCAGCCTTCAGAAACAACTTCCTCTCTTTAGCGAATCTAGAATTGTTGTTGTTGTTGTTGTTGTTGTTGTTGTTTTTGTTAGCCAGAGGGCATTGAATAAAGCAGAGCGATGCATTGTGGCTCAAGGCAACACCAAGAATACTGGCTGCCTCAGCTGGCTAATTAGTGAGGCCTCAGCCGCCTTCATTTCTCTCTATACACACACACACACTCCGCTCATGCAAAGCACATACACGGTCATTAAAGAAATGTCAGGACTTGTGTCAATATCTATCTAGCATCCAAGACTTTGCATCAACATCAACAGGTCTTGGGCACAAAACCTGTAATGGATAGAGAAGTAATTTACACTCGGGTATAAGTGTGCCAATTTATTAGGGCTGGGATTCAACATAAACATCAAGGGAAGATGGCAGTGGATCCACATGCAGTCAGTCTGCAACTAATTAATGTTTTATTATTGATTATTCTGCTCATAATAATGAAAAATGTGTAAAAAGTAAAAAATGCCTGTCACAATTTCCTAAGACTCCATGTGACATCTTAATATTGCTATATAATATAATAATATAATATAATATTGTTTTCTCTCCGACAAACAGTCCAGAACCCAAACACATTCACTTTACTATCACATGAGACCAAGAAAAGCAGCAAATTCTCATAATTTAAGAGGTTTGGCAGAAAAATGACGATTTCTAAGCAAAAAAGCAGTTTGCCATCTCTGATTGCAATATAATAAAGCCTCATCCTTGTACGTTTGTGGATTGAAAAGAGCATTTCCTGTCTTTTTCTCCTTGTAACGCATTAATACATTGTTATTGTAAATGCAAGTAGCAGGTGTGTGAAAGCACAGGCTGTAAATGGAGCTTTTGAAAAGTAGGAAGCACCTGACGTAGTCACTGTTTCATTAGCACTGACTGGCAAAGCAATCGCACCTGTGAAAATGATGTAGATAATGGATATTTTGCACTATGTATAAAATCACACTTAATGCATCTTTAATGATAGACCTTGGCGTAGGTGCAGCTTTAGACATAGTTTTGGGAAATGTAATTATTTGCTCTCTTGCCAAGAAAGGGATGAGAAGATCGATATCAATCTCATGTCTGTGCATCAATTATGGAGCTGGAGCTACGTGGTCGGATTAAACAAAGACGATAGAAGAATTAGTAGGTGGTAGGTGTATTTTTTCACTTTTGACAGGCAGGCTAGCGATTTCCCCATGCTACCAGTCATGCTAATCTCCACCTGACTCCAGCTGCGTACTTAGCATGCAAACATGAGTGGTATCGATCTTCTCGTCTGTCTTCAAGAAAGCGAATAAATGTAGCTCCCAAAATGTCAAACTATACTTAACCGTGTCAATCAGAATTTGCAACATGGTGTTGAGTGTATTCGAATCGACTCAAATTCGATTTTAAGCATGTTGGAGGATAGAGGAGTTAAGCAAGCCGGTCAGTTTATTACCTGATAAATTCTCGGTCAGTGCCGAACATGTCGAAATATCCTTTCTCTTTTTTTTTCCTCCTATCTCCCCGCACCACTCACACTCACACACACCAACGCAAATTCAATTTTCAATTGTTCGAAATCATTTTTTTTATGTGAACACATCCATCGGCCGTCTCAGTCACATTAGGTGATGGCTCATGGAGGCGATTTATCTGTTAAATGGAGATTGATTTTTTTAGCTGACACATGGGAATAACCTGCATGAAAGTGATAACCCTGGGCCCTCCATCCATATAATGGCAACATGCGCCATTTATTCCTTCCTGGCCTGTATACGTAGAGTCAGCCGTACTCTGCTCCTCCCTGCCTCACTGTCAGGTTGTGGCTGCAGGCGCCGCAAAATTACTTTTAACTGTAGAGTGCAGAGAAGACATTCACATTCACAACAAGGCTGTTAAACTTGAGTGCGGGGGCTGCTTCTCTCTTTCTGTTTTGTCATCCTTTTAGCTTTTGTTCTGATTTATGTTTCTATCACGGCTTACTCTTTCATGTAGTTTCGATCTGCAGTGTTTGTTTGTGAGTGGGTTGTGATATAGTCTCTAACTTTGTAGGAGGCGATCGGTGAGCACATAGTAAAGAAGTAGAAAAAAAACACTAACACCACAGAGGCGATGACCATTTTTAGAGGGATCCTCTCTGTCCTTTATTCAGCTCTTAGCTTGTCCTTCGTTCACCTTTGCTTCACATTCAGGCTGAATGGCCATTTCATTTTCAACGTCCTTATTCATTTCTTGAATTGCAAAGCAGACTGGACTTTTGAGAAGCAATTGAAGAAGTGGTGCCGCATAGGTCACCTTCTTTACCACTTCACAATGAAGGGCATTTTATAGGCTGAAACGTTTGTGTTTGAATTTGACCTTTTTTACTGTGTTTATGTGCATGTTTTGTGTTTCAGTTCAGGAGCATGGGGTGGGTTACATACTTTAGATACTAAACAGTTTGAATTCCTCCACAGTTCGCTCTCACTAAAGGGATGAAAGAGAGAGCTGGCATGTCACTAATTGCACTGTTGGCATTACAGGATTATATATATATATATAAAAAGAGAGAGAGCGCAAACAAGAGAGGGAGTGTGTGAAGACCAAGGGCAGCATTGTCTGCGTGAGTGCATGAATATTTATGTGCTGCAAGCTTGCACAGGAAGGTGCACTGCTTCTCCTTCGTGGACGTTGAGGACTCACACAGAGATGAGAGGGGCAGTTTGGTGTTATCTGGTCTTCCAGGGAGAGACGACTTCACAGTGAGAGACTGAAATGCCGAAGGCCTATCAGGAGCAGACACCTGCTTCGCACTATTTCACATCACGCTGTCAATCAGTGCCCTCAGCCAGTTTATAAAATAGACTTAACAGGCATTTTGAAAGAAACTAAATGCATAACATTTTTGAATTGTTAAGGCGGCTATAATCATCGATATGTTTTATATTTACAATGGAGTACGTGAGGGCTTACCCATAGTGATGAACTAACAGAATTATCACCCGAATCTGCAGTTTCTCTTAGCCCTACGGAGCTTTATAGCGTCCTTTGGCTGGTTGTTTGGTTTTACAGCCCACAACTTTTCCATTGTGATTTGTTTTCGGTCACAGTAGGCAGCTGTTTTCAGCAAAATCTCTTAAAAGCTCACTGTACACTACCTACCCAACACCAAATGGTTCGTAAACATAGTGGAGCATTTCACAGCTGAAGAGCCAGTTATTTCTCTCAGGAGTTGGTGGAGACCAAAACGGAGATAAAAGGAGAGTGAATATTGCATTTACGTTCATGCAGCAGACACACAGCAGCACTTTGAGTTATGCTTGTGACAAGCATGACTCAAAGTGCTGCTGCGTGTCTGCTGGATGTGTAAACAATGTATTATAATCTGCAATATCAACTTAAAGTGCGACAATAATATGTCCGTGCTGTGTTTACAGCTTGTTTCTGATACCCCCCAGTGGCCGATAAAATCAGTTATTGCCGTTTTAAGGACATAAATCCCTCTGCTGACGTGGTTTCGGCAGCCAGCTCATTCACCTCTATGAACCATGACATGACTATGTCTGGCAGATTTGCTCTGCAGGAGCATCAGCAGCAGGGCTTCAGTCAAACACTGAAAAGTCCTTTGGTAGGACAGAATTTCTGGAAGCTCCAGCAGTTTACTCTGCACATCGACTGTACAGGGCAAACAAAGAGGAATAAACCTAATGAGGATCAGCAACATTGCTCATTAGTACTGTCCTTCTGTACCCACTCCTGTCACTTGTGGCGAAAGCTGACGCTCAACATTTCGGCCCTTCCTTGATGTCAAGTGAAGCAGAAAGTGGAAAGCACATGGGAGGTCAAGTTCTGCTGGAAAGTACTAGTGCAGCAGGGCGGAGACCACAGAGCTTGAGGAGTCTCCTGAATAGTCTTCTGACCTTTTGGTAATTTGTCCCCGGTGGTGAGGTTTGTTTTCCTAGTAGCGAGAGGACTGTCGGGGAGCGACTGAGGAGTGGAGTCACGGAGTGAAACTCGCCAAATAAACGGATGAATGGGGCTGTTGCCTGTCAAGCAACCTAAATGTTTAGCTCCGGAGTTAGCATCTGTAATCTCCATAAAATAAATGTCATTCAGAAAATCAACTCATTTGAATAATGTTTTTGCCTCTGTGCGTCAACATGTAAAAACCTTCTCTTCTCAAGATGAGATCATTTAAGAGGTTCAAAAGAACATGCACTTCCCTGGTTTGATAGGTGTTTGTGTCTGTGTGACAGGATTATGTGTGCATTTGCCAACAGCATGTAGCGCCAGATAAGAATGCCTTCTTCAGCCTCAGCGTGCCATCCTTCCCTGCTGGCTGCGCCTGCTCAATAATTTAACACCCTCTCTGTCAAACACTTCTGCTAAACCCCCCTGACTAAATATACACGCACCTCCAAGGAGAAGGAAGCCACAAGGTCATTGTTCACATCACATGTGTGTGTTGAGTTTTTTTGGGAGGAGGTCTTGGAAAGTTGTTTGCGAAGTTGAAGCTTCATGGGGTTTTAGCTGCTCTTTGTCCTCCTTCCACTTCACTCCTCTCCCAGTGGGGCTAGTTTGAGCTGACATGGTGCTGAAAGGTGGGTTTAGTAATGGAGCTGTTGTGTTTGGTTGCCAAATCCCCCCCCCTTGTCACCCCACATCACCCTGTTTTCTCTTTTCACCTGTTTTTTCCCTCCTCCTTCCATCTCCTCCTCTCTCTTAGGGGATTGGCAGTGAATGAATGGGCCACAGAAAACGCCATCTCCAAGGCCATGTCAACCTGCTGTCCCCCCATTATAGCATCTCCCCAGACCCCACTGTGTCCACACTTACCTCGGCTGCTTGCCACACTCTGTTGCCCCCACCCCATGTTGTGTGTTCCCTAGATGCCAAGCATGCTGATTGTGTTGGAAGTGTAGGTTTAAAATCCAATTCTAGACGTTGCAAAGCTACAAGTCTGGCTCTGAATGCATAATGCTCGCCTACAGCAGTGCTATATTTGTCCAAAGCACAGCTATTAGATATGTTCCAGTTTATGTGTGTTCTTGGTCTGTAGCTGATTAGCAGTCCTTAAATCAAATCACATGGGTGGGATTGCCCGGGCTGCTCGGGTCTAATCTACACTTTGTTTTGAAAGGGGGACATTCTTCACGTGGAAGGCAGTTATGTGAAATGAATGAATGCATGCTTTTTTCTTTTTTGAGTACTGTCTACAATTTTAATCTGACTATAGGAGCCTTAGCTTGTAGGCCAGCACCAGCTCCACAACTGTTTGTTTGTCTCTGTGTGATTGAGAAAATAGATGAGTCAGTTGGAGTTTGCCTGCTTGCTGTCTTGGCAGTGAAGGACGGCGGGAGAAGAATGTTGGCTGAGAGAAGGTAGCAAGTCGCAGCTGTTCAGAGTTAGCGACATTGGTGTGATTGTGTGCGAAAAAGAGACTGAGCCGTGATTTTTTTTTTTTTTTGGGTAACGCTCACAGTTGTGGCTCTTTCTCTCTTCTCGTTGGCCAGATGGGCCTGTGGTTAGGGCAGGTGCATCCTGGTAAACGGGAAAACAGGCCTCCTGGTTGTGTCCGTCACTGTCTCTTGTCACTTTTACATATCCACAAGTTGGACATACCCCAGTTGATCTTAAAATCTTCAATTCCCTCAGATGGAAAATAAAACGTTTGTTTTTTATTTGTAGAATTAATTACTTAATTTTCTATCGTGACTTAATCTAGATGTGAGTCTAGACTTGAGTCCACATGTTGGTGTGTACGTTTTTAAAGTTTGCATTCCGGTCTGCCGCACACATGTGCTGCACAGCCTTCCAGACATCGATCCATCCAGACAGGAGGAATGCAGCCGATATATGAATGTTTGATATTTGCACATGGTTTATATTCACTGTGAGCTACAAACCTTCAAATACACTCTGCGGTGAAACAACCCTGAGCCAGGTTGTCTTTAATTTACATTGTAACGAAGGCTCACGGGATAAGAGAGGATCGGACTCCACAGCACGTCATTAATTTGTGCTCGTGATTAAAATTGTGTGTGTGCGTGTATGTGTGTGTGTGTGGCAGAGATTGTGTGATTCAGGGTCTTGCTGGATCTCTGCCATGTACTGTTGATTATGGCCCTTTGAGATTTATGACCCTTAGAGTTGTTTTCATCCTGTTGTTTTCCTGTGTGGTGCCCTCTTTTTTTTTCCTTTTTTTCCAGGATACTTACTGAGAATGGTGGTGCGGGGCAATTTAACACTGGTAAAGCTTTCTGGTAAACCATCTGCTGTGTAAGGGTTAGATAAAGTTGTTGGTCCTAAGGAGAAAACATATGAGGTTGGGGAGAAAATGAAAATGACAAAACAGGGAAGAGGGATAGAGAAGCAGATTGAGAGTAATTTGCCAACAGATTGCAGATGAAGCCGACTTGTTTATCAGGGTAGTTTACTAACTGCAGTAAATGAACTTCATCTTCCAAAGGGATTTAAAGTTGATTCCAATCTGGGTTTGTCCAACCTTTTGTTTGTTATCCTGAACAATGTCAACAGTGGCCAAAGGCCACAACTAGCAAGCTGAATGTAAACCTCACGCTTAGCCTGTTACTGACTGGGACGTGGCTATCTACTGGCTGCCAGAGTTTAATGTTTGAGGCCTCCGGAGGTATCGCTGGCCTCATTCAGAAAATCAGAAATGGGTTGTTCTCATGCTCTGACCCCAGTGACATAACTGCTCTGAAACACAGTTTTCATGTTAACATCCACGTCTTTTTAATCGGCGCTAGGCATTTGCTGATGTGACATTTTTTAGTACAGTTATCTTGTTTAAAATTGTCATCAAAACTGTTTCTCAATTCATAGCAGAAGTGAATGCTAACATGGAATTAAACCTTCTTTTACTTTATATTAATATGTTCACCCAATACTATTCTTCTTACTGACAAGTAAATGGAAATATGTTAGGCCTATTTTAAAATAAAAACTACTCCTAGCTATAAAATATCAGCTATAAAATATCAGAAAAAGTGTAAAAATGTCAATGTCCATCGAAGGTGACGTCTTTAAATTGCTTATTTTATTCGACCAACAGTCCTAAACCCCAAAACATGATTTTACAATCGTATAAAACAGAGAAAAGTATCGGAGATTCTGAGAAGCTGGAACTGGAGAACGGTTTGTGTTTTTGCTTGAAAAATGCAACTACTCCCCTTTTTTTTTAATAAATAATTAATACATTAATCGACTCATCGTTTCAAGCGTTTCCCATATAGTCATGGCAGGTTATTGCACTAAATATGTTTATTGGAATAATGTGTTGATATGATAACTTCCTGCCACTGACACTGGTGCACTACCCATTAGGACAACCGATATACAAAATACATTAAGATGTGTTTGTAAATGGGTCTCAGTTAAAGGAGCTTTGCCGTATGTGTGTTTGTGCTGGGATCAACGGCTCGGAGTGGATGGGAAGTTTAGAGGCAGATAAGCAGGGTTGGTAATTGATTAGTGTGGTGCAGAGGAAGCTTTTGGTGACGTGAGCTAATGCTAACAGCTCAAGGCTCTCAGGATCCCTGCTCTCTTCCTGAGAGCGTCTCTAAACCAAGGCTAAAAGGAGCAGAAGAGACAGGCGGGCAGATTAGATTTACACTAATCCCACTGGGGAGATTGGGACTATACATTTTCTCCATGGATTCACTTTCCTTTTTTTTTTTTTTTTTTCTCCATCATCCCTCTCCCACCCGTCTGTATTTATTTATTTCCCCAATTAATTCTTCTTCCCTTCCTGCTGTGACTTATTGATATTTTTAGATTTCCCCCTCCTTCTAGTGCACACATCCAGTACCTGCGTGTGTTTGTTATCCTGAGTAGTCTGTATGTTGCAAGGAAGAGGAAGAGGGATGCTTCATTCAGGGTGAGGGAAGAGGAAACCGATGGCATGGATGATAAGTGACCTCAGTCGGGTCAGGAGAGATGAGGACAGAGGGAGGGAGGGAGGGCGGGAGAGGAAAAAAGAGGAGAGGGACCGACGAAGCAGCCTGAGAAATACAAATACTACAGGGATACGGAAGTATAAATGAAGATGGTGGAAAATGAAGCTTAAAGCTGCTATTTTGAGGTGTAGAAAAGTCGGGGAAGAAGCGATTTCTTTCAGAGGAGATGGAGATAGAAACATGGATGCTGAGAGGCAACGCCTTGCCCATAACCTTAAGATTTACCAGGCTTGCAGCATAACTCGTGTTAGACAGAAAGTTTGTGTAGATTCAGAGGCATAAAGAGTCCGTGTGAAGCAAAGAGTTGCTGTAACAGTACACCGTGAGTTAGATTGTGTAAGAAGTGCCAGTGGAGGACTTTTCATCTTCTGATCATAAGTCTGTGAGACTGAAGGCCGCGGCAACATGGGGCAGTTCTCTCCCCCGAGAAAGCATGACATACTTTCCCACCTCTTTATTCTATTTTTCATCTTCTCCCTCACACTTGCTCTCTGTCTCCGTTGACCTTTACCCCACAGTAACTGTCTCTGTTTTCTCTCCCTCCCCTCTCCTCCCTCCTACCTCTTCATCCACTCCCCTTCCTTCCGCCTTACATACACATCTCTTCTCTCCTTCCTCTCCTTCTGATCCCTCTCTGATCCAATTTGTTCTCAGACATCAAAATCTGCCATTCGCCTTTAGTTTGTCCGGGTCAGTATCGTCAAGGGAGTGTATTAGGGATATGTGAGGAAGTACAATACTTGTTGTTCCTGGTGTGGTTAAATGCTAATAGTAAGCTTACAGTCAGTATATCTGATATTTCCCTTTTTTCCAAAGGTGTCTGGATGTGGCTGTCGTGCCTTTTTATAGAATAAGAGGTCTTTTCTGTTTTCCCCATTCCTTTTCTCCATGTCTTCTCTGACCTTTTGCTCTATTCCCTTTTTTATATATTTCTCTCCACCTCGCTATATCCATTTCCCCTTTTCTCCTTCACTTTCTCCCCCACCCCACCCCACCCCTACCCACACAGTCACCTTATCTCTGCAGTCTGTCTGACTTATTTATCACTGCTCTGAAATATTAAAGAGTCTGCTGCCTCCAGTCCTGAGGGAAGTCCACGACTTTTACAACACACACACACACACACACACGCACACAACCTAAATCATAATGTCTTCTGAAGATGGCACACGCTCTGCAGCACCGTGCAAAGAACACCCATCATCTCCTGGTTCTTACAGACTGAACACAGAGTCCTGACAGAGCGCACTCCTTCGGGGCCCTGCAGATGCATGTATACTGTCAGAATGTATGTTTGAGTGACAGTGTCAGTCTGCCGTACACATGCCAGCTCCATGACCCCAGTTAGCATTAGTTTGTCTTGCAAAACAGTGGAGGTCAGGTCAGGTCAGGTCTGGTCAGGGCTAGAGCTGAAACAAACGTTCGATAAATCAATTAGACGATCATCAGGAAGTTAATTGGTAGCTATTTTGATAATTGAGTAAATGTTTAGATAATTCTTCAAGCAAAATGCCAAATTGCTTCTCCAGTGTGAGGATTTGCTGCTTTTTCTCTGTTATGTCATTGTAAACTGAATATCGTTGTGTTTGGACTGTGACGGAAAAACAAGACATTTGTAGTAACGTCTACAAATGTCTTGTTTCCCCCCCCCAACAATTGCATTTTGGGAAATTCATAAAAAAAAATAATTATTATTATTACAGCAGTTACTCTCGTAGCTGCTCGATGGCAGCTCAATAAACGCTCGAGACTTTACTGAAGCGATAGTGATGAAAATCTTCAGCTTTCCTCAGTCAATATAGCTGATTTCACCTTTTCTTGCAGGTCTTGGTGTTGTTTCTAAAATGGTAGTATAGTAGGTATTTGTAAGATATAATAAAGTCTTGAAAGAGTACTCTACTTTAGTACTGTCAAGTTAAATCCCAAATTAGCTCTAAAGTGCTTTACAACATACAACAATCTCGATTCATAGACCCTCAGATCAGGTAAGGAAACACGGCCCTTTTAATGAGGAAAGAAAAAGGACAAAATGAAGCGCCTCCATGAAGTTTGAAGATCTGCGAGAGTTGACTTTAAAAACAAAACAATGGAAAAAATGTCTGCAGCAAAGGCCAAGATATCTTCTATTCTTAGCAGGCAGTCCCTTGGAGGGCAGTGGTGTCTAAGGCTGGAAATAGTGAGCAGGCCAAAGTGGACTGGGCCTGCTCCATCATGGTGCTGCACCTGCTGTGGAAACTGGGCTGCCTTGGAGATTTGTGGCCTGATGCCTGCTGGCTCTGCCACTGCGCCTGCAGCCCCCTCTCACCACGCGGGCACAACAACAAATGCAGAAGCTGTCAAGAGCTTGCAAACCAAAAGTGAAATGAGTAGAAGCATGCTAAATCCCAAATTATCCCCTTTTGTGGGCAAGGTTATTCCACAGTATGATCTATATAAACATCAATTCAATTTATTAGCTGGACCATACTGAAAGCAGAGTTGTTGGATGCGTTCCGCGTAAAGCTTATTGAACGTGGCCAGCCCAAATGCCCACGGTTTAATTTCCGAGCTATAATGGGCACCATTTGGGATTGTTTTGGAAAGCGGGCACTGGGTTTGGTCTTTGGCTACACATCCTGTCCTCATTATGTTGTATGGGAACTTGGCTGAGCTGAAGACTTGAACCATCCTGGAGCTGCATGTGTCATCATCACCACCTCGTCATCTGTCAATATACTGTTTACCATGTAAATCAAATCCGACCCGAGGGAGTAAGTTAAGTTTTTAAGGTATAAATAAAGGAAAATGTACGTCAGCAGGTCACCGAGCCAATGAGATTTTTTTTTTGTTGTTGTTGCGCTTGCTTCTCGATCGCAACTGATTTGGGTTCAGTGACAGCCGGAGTACATTGAATCTAATCAATGTTCTGACTGAAGGAGAACAAACAAAGTGATGCATGCACACACACAAAAGCCTTTACTTTCCTCAGCAAGCTTTACGAGAGCGGCAGCAGTGGATGAATGTCTGTATGTTTATCAGCTAGTGCAGTTCAGTTTTGCTGTATGACACGCACACAAACAGGCTTTGCATTGATCGCTGTGTTTTTTTCTTCTTTCTTCTCTCTGATGAATGGGAATGCAGAGTGGTGGGAGATGCGAGGAGGTTTGTGTTTGGAAAGTCAGATTTTCAGCATTGCATATCTCTGAAACCTCAAGAGCACACTGGTTAGGATTGTTTTTTTTTTTGAATAACATTGTGATGAACTTTGTGTGTTTACCTGCACAAGTTGATGAAGGCCTTGGTGAAGCACTTCAATTTGTGGCTTTCTTCAATGGTGCTTTTTTTCCATGTCACTAATCAGGCAGAGAGAAGAGGCAGGCAGTTTGTAATTAACGTGATAAATGCAACATCTGTCTCCAGAGTGACAGCGAGAGAAAGGGGGGTGAGGTTAATAAAAAAAAAAAAAAAAGGGAAAAAAAGGAGGATATAGATTGACGCACCGGAATAAGCAAGTAAGGAGGGGGAGGTGGGGGGAGTGATCATAAATGAAAAGGGAGATGATGAGAAGTGTAGTGTGATGGTGCAGTTGTGAGCTGGTGCAGGAGGAGAACATTAGGTGTGAGGGAGCGCGAGGTAGTAATCCAGATGACACAAGCAGTGCGGCGCTATTAAAATGAAAAGCCATGAATTTATTCACACATGCATCTCCTGCAAAACAAATCAGCAGAAATCCAGGCTTTGCACTGTTCCTTATTTATGTGTGCCCCAATTATGGGCCTGCTGCTGCTCAACACGCTGCATGTGTATATGGAAATGAGGCGCATGTACATGTGAAATATGGATTAGTTACTTTGCACCATATGCCCGCTGTTGGCTTATTTTTCATGTGTGCGATGTTGTTTCATTGAAAGAGACGTTGTGCCAAAGAAGCCAGCTGTATGGAGATGAGAGCGATCATGAATGGATGGACACAGGAAGGGATGAATGGAGTCCAGGAAGCTGTCGACTCAGGACGGTGGAAGCGGCACTTGGCAGAATGTGCTGCAATGTGCCTTGTGGAGGCATGAGTCGACGGCGACGACGCAATCTGCATTTCAATAATCATCAGGTGTTTGTAACGGTGATGTTATATTTAGAGCTGAAATTTATAACATAATTAATCAATACAGAAGCAATAAGCAAATAATCATTTCCCCTGGTAAAGGCTACTAAAATGTGAGGATTTATTATTATGTGACGTTGAACTGAATACGTTTGGGTTTCGGACCATTGGTCACATATACCAAGCAACTTGAATACGTCGTCTCAGACTCTGGGAAACTCTAATGGCCATTTTTCTGTATTTTCTGACATTTTCTGATGAAAGAACATAAAATTATTTTTTTTAAAGTCTTGCCAAGGAAAACATTTTTCAACAGTTTTTCATCCGATAACGTGGGACAATTTTTAACTCCTTAATTCGTTTTGAAAAAATGGGCAGAAACTGATTTTAGCCTGATTTCTAAAGCCCAAATTTACCACTCTACTCGTTTTAGTATAGATATGAATTTGCACTCGATCAGCAGTTGTTGGACACCCAGTTTGAGGGGGTGCGATGCCTGATTAATTGACAGAGCGATCAGCAATATGGCTGTTGGATGATAAAATAGATTTCTTTGCATGTCCGAAATTCTGGTCGACTGTCTTGCAGTTTGAGCAGTTCAACTATCCATTTTCTGATGGGGCTACTGTACACAGTCTATTTTTTATAGTTTTTTTTTTTTTAGTTTTAAATATTTTTCATGCAAAGGAAAAGATAAGAGGATTTGACATGTAACAATCACCTCCCCACTTTCACCACCCTGACATCAAAAACTGAAGTGGACACAACCACAACATAAATATCTCTGGGTATTGTTGTGAGGTTGGTTTAGGTTCACAGGGATAGTGGAGAATAGGTCACGCTTGAGGAGTTAGTAGAGGAGTGAGCTCAGCAGTGCTGAGAGAGGAGAAGACGGATATAAATGAGTCCAAAATAAAACAAAGATCTATTTTAAACGGTGGTGAGGTTATTTTGATGTTATTATAGTAGTATTGTACCTGTATTCTGGATCGACTATATATGTATGTGCTGTGATATAAATAAAACCAAATCTAATATTCCACATTTCTTCATCTATCTGCAGGTCAATATTGAAGACATGGCCATCTTATATGAATAAAACCTTTTCTATGGAATGGTCAATGGACGAGACTGATCGGGGATCAGTGTTTTTATGCTCAGTGCGAGCGCCCATTGACCGAACCATACAGTGTGAGCGTAGAATAAGATTTGGCACTTCAGAAAAGGTTGATTCAAATGCCAAGTTAGAGTTAACAAAACCTAAAACCTTAATGAAACAATGGTGTCTGCCCAGCTTTATGCCACGGTTGTATGTTTCATCACAATTTGACAGTAGACGCGTACTTGGATTGGTAAGAAGGGTCTGTGGCAGGAAGAAGTGATGGAGGTGAAGGGAAGCTGGAGGAACAGTAGGCCAGTGTGTGTTTACTTCTAAATGTAAACAGCTCCTTCCTTCCTTCCTATCTCGCTGTTTGTCTCTGGCCCACAGTGAAGGCATTGTGGTGTGATAAAACACACAAGCACGACAGAGGTGGTAATCTGTAAACAGAAAACTGGGTTTGCTTTCTTCTCAAACTACAGCTTTGGTAGGGTATACACTGAAAATTCTCTTATCTCACATTTTGCTCCTTTTTAATCTCTAAATCTTTGTGTTTTGTACGTCCTCTGTGGACCAGCTTTTTACTCCATCTCTATTTATTTCCCTTTTCTTTCCATGTATTCATTGCCTTTTCTGTCTTTTTGACAAAAGCGGAGGATGTAGCCACCTGAAGAGAGGAGGTTGAGTTTTAAGTTCAGATTCTGCTTTATGAAGAAAGTAAGTTTGAAAAGAAGAAGGACAAGGTTGAGGCCGAGCGATACTGTATCGCCGTGTTGATGTGCTTTGTGCTTGCAGTGAAATATATAAAACGATATTTCAGATCAGTGGAGCCTTACGACTGCATGGCTGCAACACGTGCGTGTGTG
>CALSCE010009465.1:11169844-11187948 GCA_943593645.1 Bovichtus variegatus | reverse complement strand
GTGTGTGTGTGTGTGTGTGTGTGTGTGTGTGTGTGTGTGTGTGTGTGAAGAGGCTGGTGAAACTTGCCACTTTGACTATACTGAATGAATATTCATGCCGTTGATATATCAGTGTCTGCCAGAGAACCCAGGCTCCAGATCACAGGAATACAAATAAGAACACTTGCCAAGTGTGTGCGTATATGTGTTTGTGATCTGTGTGTGGGCGCACAGGGAGATTATAGGCCCCGGTGTGTGCGTGCGTGTGTGTGTGTGAGAGAGAGAGAGAGAGAAAAAGACGTGTATCTGACATTTACTTAGCTCTTGTCCTCTAGGCTTTTTGTGCTCCACATTCAAAGGAGGGAGAGGAACACTTAGTGTTGTTCTTTAAAACTTTTTCCTGCTGTCTTTACTACTCCGCCCCCGTCACTGTATTACATTCTGCCGCTTGTTCTGAGCACATGGATAAAATAAGCTCTACGTGTGACAGTAAGGTGAAATAAGAGATTGTGAAACACCATTGTTACAAGAACTAAAAAAAAAAATTCAAAAAGCCACCACATTAGGTGTTAAATGTCAACAAGCTGTTCATTCAGTCAACTAGACATTGGACTAATAATTGTTACATTATGTCAGTTTTGTTTCAGTCTGATTATTTGGAGAGGTGACAGTTGGTAACATTAGACCTCTTTGGCCAAGAGAAGATGCAATAAAATATAAAAATACACAAAGTGGTTGTCTGTGAACACGACTGGAACAGAGTAAGAAAACATAAAGGCAATAACAGCAGAAAAACAGACGACTGGAAAAAACGAGAAGACAGCATTTTAACTTTGCATGTGAAGAGTATTGCTGCTGATTTGTGTAATATAAATAAACTCCCTCAGGTTTTTCCTTTCCTGCAAAGCAAAAGGGAGACTGATGACAAGCAGTATCACACACACAGACACACACAGACACACACACACACACACACACATACACACATACACACACACACACACAAATCGTGCAGGGGTGTGTATATAAATAGACCAGAGGTAAGTGTTGGGGTCTGAAGGACAAGTGGAATTCTAATAGATGCCAAAGGACAGGCCTGTGGAGACACCAAGCATCTATATTTGATTAGTGTCTCAATCCTCTTCTCTTCTCTAACTTTTAGCTATAGGTCAGCACTTTCCAGTATTTTGATCAAAACCTATTGATATGTACAAATGTGTTTCAGAAACTTTTAATAGGGCTGGCCCTGTCCTCTGCACAAGGACATCTGTGCACTGATGGATATCTGAGAAGTGCTTAGCCAAACCCTCTGGGTCCTGAACACAAGCAGTCATCATTCTAGCCTTACATCTGTTCATTTAAGAAAATTGCAAAATGTGCAATAGTGTGCCTCCTGTCATAATTCTGTGTGATAAACTTAAAAATGAACTGTTTTTCAGTTGGGATTTTGTATTATTCAGACCGTATCAATTTACTGTCTATTAATGTGGGGCTTACTTTTATCATAACCTTTGACTGCTGCAACTAACAAACCATTTTAATAATAGATTAATCAAGTAGGCCGCAATTTTTCAGAGTGATGTCTTAGAATTGCTTGTTTTGTCCTAAAAACTGTCGAAAACCTCAAAGTATCTAGAATCTTATAAACTGAAGAAAAGCAGCAAATCCTCATATATATTTTACGAGGATTATTTAGATTATCGATTAATCAGGAGAATCTTTTTTCAACAAATGAATTATGTGTTTGGTCTATGAAATGTCAGGTAACAGTGAAAAATGCACATCACATTTGCTGAAAGTTGATGTGGTTTTGTCCGTCAAACAGAAGAAAAATCGAAATCAAGCTTTTGCCCCTCATCAAACGTTTTCGACTAGTCCTCTGTTCGACCCTCCATTCATTACCTAATCGTTTCAGCTCTACACTGACCAATAAACTAATGTCACATGATATAATCTGTTGTACGAATAAGGCGGATAGGCCTATCATTCTTGGTATATAATGCATTGGCTTGCACTAAACAATCAATAATGTGTTTTGCCTGCAGGACAGAAGCTCATCTGTGCAGTGGAAATGTTGACCCTGCAACTTGGTGACATTGCCCCGTTTGTTTCTGCAACCCCTCCTTTTTCAACTATTATGATCAGAGTCTCTAGTTTTCTAAAAGAGACTTGGAAGATGAGACTTGTGGGAAGTCTTCTTCGCTCGGTTATGTAGTAGAAATGTGTAATATATATTTTGAGTTATCTCTTGTTTTCTTGCAGCAGCAGTAGTAGAGGTGTTATATTATGTGTTTTTGTTGGTAGCTGTTGGTAATAATAGATTTACTGGAGGTGGAGAATGAGAAAGTATCCAAAGCATAGTCTGTGTTGAGGTCACAACATGAAAACACCACCTTCTCACAGTAGCATCATGTTCTAGCATGTAAAGCCCCAAATCATAGCTGAAGTGTTGCTTTGCTGAACACCTCTTTGAAGTGGAGCTCTAGAAATGAGCTATCAGTTTGGAACAAAAGTGACATGAATTTCTGTTGTTGTCCAGACTTGTGAAACCTAATCTCCGTGCTGGTTGCGGCTCATTCTGGTTGTACACATGTGCCATTATTTGTGAGCGTGTGTGTGTGTGTATGTGTATGTGTATGTGTGTGTGTGTGTGTGTGTGTGTGTGTGTTAATCAGTCCTTTTGGAACACATTTGGAAGCCGATCTGAGTAGGAAGCAATTCTCTATTCTTGTTCTTTTTCTCTAGGTCTTTTTTTCTCCTCATTTTTCTCACCGAGTGCACATCTGAAATGATTTTATCACCTCTTCCTCTCACCTCCTCCTCCCTTTTTTTTTTTTTTTTTTTCAATCACTCTCTTTTTCCCCTCACTGTGGTGTTTATGGCCCGTGCTGATTTATGCCATTGGAGTTATTCTAATTGCCACTCCTCTGCTCTGTGAGACAGGCTTGTGACGTGTGGAGCACCCAGGCTAAACGTAATAATAGTTTCTGTCTATCTGTCTGTGACACACACATACGTGATTATTGGCACAGCCCCACACGTGCGCACACAGCACAAGACCATTCCTCTACAATGCTGCTACTGCTCAATCTATGTAGATTACAACCCAAGAAATTACAGGGCTGTAGTATTAACGACTAGCAGTACATTTCATGGGTGCCACATTTATACTGCAGCGGCGGCTGTGTTTGAGTTGAAGTCAAGGTGGAAGTCTGAATGTTATTTACTGCCATGCTGGAGATGTGTGAGCTTCAGCGCCTCTGAAACTTTCCACTGAACATTTCCCATGGACAACCCGGATATCTCTGACTTGACTTTATGCTCTAGTTTTTTTACCTAGAAATGGAGGATTTTGAATCCTCTTTTAATCGTCACACACGAGCACAGCACACGCAGTGAAATTTAGACTCTGCATTAAACCCATCTTAGTATTAGGAGCAGTGGACAGCTATTATATATACAGCGGCCTGGGAGCAGTGTGGGGCTCCGGTGCCTTGCTCAAGGGCACCTCAGCAGTGCCCAGGAGGGGGAACTGGCACATCTCCAGCCCACACTCCATACTTGGTCACCGGTTGCTTTGTTCCCGGTTCAAGTCCGTCCCAGCGACCCTCCGGTTCCCAAGCCAGGTCCCTACGGACTGAGCTACTGCTGCCCCATAAAAAGACAAAAGACTTAGTTGGTGCTAGAGAGTAAATGAACAATGCACGGCCTCATAATTTTCTCCCTTGTCAATGTAACACTGACAGCCATTGTTGTTGGTTGCGTTTATTCTGTTGCTAAACTAGCTCACTAATTTGGCATGAAGCTATAAAATATCATGTCATCACAGTAGATTTGGAGTTAGCTAATATGTTGTGAATGTATGCTTATTCCGTCTAACTGATGTAATAGTGTAAATTCACGAGCTGTATTTCAGAACGCCGTACAAATGGTACATAAAGACCATACGTTTAATCAGCTTGACATTAGTGGATTGAGGTCAAAGAGAGCCGAAGCTTAATATTAAAGAAACATTTTGTGTAATACTCCAGTTTTATGCAGAGTCAGCATCAACAAGACTTTATTTCAGGGTTTGCTTAGCCCAGATTAGCACATAGACTGGAAACACACTGGGAAACTGGTAGCCAAGAAGTCACGTAAAAAAAACACATTTCAAAAAAATATAGCAAAAATATCTTATATATTTTTTGAAAAGTTTTGTAAAAAAAAATGTTTTGGTTCCAGTGCAACTGAACATACATCCACTGATGAGGACTGAGGCACAGAGCCTGAAAATTACATAAATACAAGATACATAAATGCATTCAAAATGTCTTGCGCAGTGAATATCTTGACATTTAAAAAAAATTAAGGGATCCTTTTCACAAATGTGTACGGTATGTTAAAAGAAATAATATCAGCCAGTGTATTGTTAACTTTTTTTAAAATTTTATTATTCCCATACGATATCTGTATTATCAGCAAATATCCAGTATCGGTCCGGCTGTAATACAAGCAGCAGTTAAATGAATCATGTTCTGGCACCACAGAGCCTTGGAAATGATGCCGAGCCTCCTTTCCATAAACTAAACATGAGTCTGTTATTGAGTCAGTGTCCAGGCCGTAGGCACTGACAGTGTGCTCTTACTACGAGGTTAGGATGCAGGAAGCCATGGATCAACCAGACGGCCTCTTTCTAATAGACTGTTTAGGTTTAATATGAGTTCTCACCTCCTTTAATGGACCCGGCTGTCTCAGCAAGGACACACGGTGAGATCTCACTCCAAGTGGTGTGTATTGCGAGTGCAGATGCAGACTGATGGCTCCGAGTCTGTTCACTGCCTGAATGCGAATCAACTCTGTAATAGTTCCTTTCACTTTATGAGTAAAGAGGGGAAGGAACTCTCTCTGTTTGTGTGTCTGAGTGTGTACCTGTCTGTCTTTTGTGTTTTAGAGCGGTAGATCTGGAGTCTCTAGACGGTCACCTTCGCCGTATAATCTGCTTTATAGGCAACTGAATGAGCCACCAACCTGTGGTCTGTTTTCCTCGGGGGCAGGTCTTTGTGTGTTAACGCAAGTTATAGGGGACTTTGAATGAGACGTCTGCTGAGGTGGGGACAGATATTCAGCCAATCGGAGGCTTTGGCAGCCGTAACCATGGTTACCAGATGTTCTTATCATCCCAGTCTTACACCTCTCGTTCTCTAATCTTTCAGTCAGAGAGAGAAAAGAGCCTCTCTCTCTCTCTCTCTCTCTCTCTCTCTCTCTCTCTCTCTCTCTCTCTCTCTCTCTCTCTCTCTCTCTCTCTCTCTCTCTCTCTCTCTCTCTGAAGGCTGAAGGCACTGAAGCATTTCCTGCCACTTTTAATGGACTTCTATTCAACTTACCAGCCCTGATCCACTTTTATAGCTCCGCTCTTCGCTTCTGAAATCCTCATTCACTTTACAGAACTCATTTATGTCCTCTTTACACTGTCAGCCACGCAGCACAGTGTTGGCCATTACACATACCCTCTGAGACATGGCTGGTATTTGAATATGACTGTAGCTCAGAGTGGTGTATTTCTGAATCTTTCTTGAGCTAATGTATTGATGTATGCTTGGCTGTATTGGCAGCTAAAGGAGATTTGAAGTTCACAGTACCACCACCACCATGGCCCCTCCGCCCCGGCCCTCTATCCCTGAGCCCATCTGTGCTCACAATGTTTGTTGTGGCTTTGTGTGATATTCAAGAGCTGGAAGAGAGAAATAGTTTTGGGATGCCTGGGTAAAATCTGTGTGTTTGGGCGCAAGGGGCTGTTTTCAAGGCCACACAAACACTTCCAATCTGGCTCCTGGCTCACACTGCGCAGGAAGCAACACTAAGTCTCACCATCATTTTCCTTAAAACAATCAAAACGAATCGACAAATTGTTTTTCAGTGTCTGTGCACTTGTTTGAGGACTATTCTAGCAATATGTCAATATTTTAAAACAGCACAGTTAATTCCACTACTATCATAAAAATAACACTTCATTTAAGAATATATACATATTGATTTATTGCTTTATTTACAGGTGACTATGCACATTGTTCTTAAAAAGGTCGATGAAAATGTTGTTTGACTCTACGTGTAGCCTAATTTGTCTTTCCAACACAACTAAAAACTGACAAAACAGATAAAAAACAATTAAAACTTTTTTTTTTTTTTTTTTTACTGACAAAAAATAAGATCTCAAAAAAAATTCAAATTCAAAAAAGAACATATTAGGAATGAGTTGACCAAAAGAAATGATCTTAACTCAAGGTCCACTTTCTTGCTTTTTCGGGAGCTCTGACCACATCTCAGTCTTCATCAGCAGAGGGAAATCTCTCAATTTTATAATGTTTTTTAAAACCAAACAAACAAATCTACAAATTGGTTTCCTGTGTTCCTCCATAAAAAGTAGTAAGGGGACCGCTGAGTTGTTCTTTTGGAGTTTTTTGGTCAAACTACAGAACTACCATTTCAAGGTCAAGAACAAACTGTCATGCTCAACTGTTAAGATTATGTTTTACAGCGCAGACTGTCAACACTAAAAAAAAAAAGTAGACAGATGACAGTGGACAAAACACTCTCACCACGAGGTCTATTTAGTGGCTGTTCTGGAGCTTTTGATTGTATAACATGATCTTCCTCAGCAGCTGAAGTTTGCTCAGTTATCACAAAATTCTAAATGTTGAAATTAAACATTCACTTAGTATTTTAAGGACTTTATGGTCCATCTCTGTTGACTTAGAAGCTGAACTCCAAAACAGCTACTAAATGGACCTGGGGGGTGAAATTGTCCAGAATCAACTTTAATTCTCAACCTTTCAAATGATGATGAGTGCTTGTTTAAGTGTCCTGCACCAAAGTGTTGTTTGCATGAATTCACATTCCTCTTAAGTACAAATGAGAGGGCTTCTATTTCTGTTACAGCCTGTACTTGGCATAGCCTTGACACATACAAGGCTCAGGTGTGACATAATTAAACTAAGGCTCCATGTTTATGCTCTCCACGGCCCTGTAAACAGAGTGAGCTCTGCAATGTCAGCCTGAGGAGAAACATACTACACCTCTGCAGTGAGCACGTGTGTTTCTACAGAGCAGCAGCCAATATAATCTATTTGTTTCGTGGTTAAATTAAGGTAAAGACAAATATCCTTCCTGTCTGTAGCATTAAGCGCATTGCAGTTTGTCATCAGAGAGCCTTTATTCTTCCCACAGCGAGGGCATTTACAGCATTACAACAGCAAAAGGATAGTGCAGATGAAAGACAGAAATAAAAATAAGTAGCCTAACATATTAAATAAAATAGTAAACAACCCATGGTAAAAAAAAAATAAGTAGCAGCATAATAACAGTAAGTGAACTAGCAGCAAGTCAAAACAACAATAAATAGTGTATTGCATAAAATAGTACGCAATAATCATTGCATGCTATACTGGGGAGAGAAAATTGCAAATGGAGTCTCCTCAGAGATCACCCTTGTGATTATAATTTAAAACTTGTGAATTGGAAATCAAAACAACAAAGAAAATATTTTGAAATGCTCTTTCTCCAGACTCCCTCTCCTCTAGTATCCACTACTTTCTATTTCACAGCTTTGATGGTTTTCTGTCACTTATCTCAGTCTTTAAACTGGAGGCACTGTCTCTATTTCTCTTTCTCTAATGATGTGCTTGAGTGATGCTAATGAATGGTTCTTACACTCCTCCTTAGTCTCACCCCCCCCCCTCCTCTCTGTTCTCTTTCTTCTTCTTCTCTCCATCTGCCTGCTTGATCTGTCAGAGGGACAGCAGAAAGAGATTCTTCTGCTTCTGTTATGAAACTCCCTCAGGGTGATTCTATAGGAAAGCTCGCATGACTTTCCTCTTTTCTGCCGGCCTGGCGACTTGATGGATGGAAGTGTTTAAAATGCCTGACTTTCTGTTGGGCTGTCCATCTGAGTGACTCACAGTTAGCAGTCAGGAGGGAGTGTTTGGGGAGATGATAGAGCGGGGGGGAGTGTGTAGGTGGCCCTGTTGAGATAGAAAGGTATGTGTGTGGGTTTGTGTACTTACTGTATGTGCATACAAGCCTTTGTGCCTGCATGCGTGGTGCAAGTGAAGTGTGGTGTGAAGGAGAGCCCAATGTGACGCTCTGTCATGACTGATTGCACTCTGAGCTAACTCTCCTGTGTTGGGAGTCGCTATGACAATTTCCTCCACTGCAAAAATGATTGGTCAATGAGTTTGTCCAGAGAAAACGTACAAGTTTGCTAATATATTAATTGTTCAAGTCAATTATCAAGCAAACATTATTCTTCACTGTTTTCTTTAAATTTCATAAACTAAACAATTGATTAATCTAATCTAAAAGAATCAACGCATTGATTGATAATGAATTCAATTAACTTAAGTTGCAGCCTTGAATAATTCATGACTTGCACTAGTTAATATTTTTGTGTTAACAATTAATCAAGTGGCCTATGACGTGAAAGACGGTGCTCATAGTAATTATTGCAATTCTGCAGTTCCCCTCACCATTCTCAGCGGTGTTTTTGGTTTTACGGCCACAGTTAATTATAAGATATTCATGCATGTTTTCCTCAAATTTAAAGCGCACGTTTACTTGCGTTGCACAAACAATTTGTGGACTGTGAAGACGAGATGTTTTTTTTTCTTATCTTGGTTCGAGTGCTCTTGACCACTGGTAACATGTTCTCTTACCTAAGAGTAGAGCAAAAATAAGAAAACATTGGTGAATCCCAGAAATCAATGAGTACTAACA
This sequence comes from Bovichtus variegatus, assembly GCA_943593645.1. NCBI lineage: Eukaryota > Metazoa > Chordata > Actinopteri > Perciformes > Bovichtidae > Bovichtus > Bovichtus variegatus. The sequence goes on along the minus strand of CALSCE010009465.1, from coordinate 11,179,218 downwards.
AAATAAGAACAAATCCTGGAATATGAACAAATATAAGAGGACATTTCTTCGTATATCACTTCCAGCATTAAGTATTTTTTTGACTAACACTGAAAAGAAATATAACTTCGCCTCTGCTGTGCTTTGGAAAGTTTAGACATTTTAGTTCTTGACCTCTGCTGCTTTGACCCCTCACTGTCTCTTTCAGCTAGAATAACTCTCCCATACCCTGCCTGGAATACTCCATTTATTCTGCTTCTACTCTCTCACCCTTTAGCTCTTCCTGCATTCCTCCATTGTGCTCTTTTGCCAACCACTAATCTCACCCTCCATTTTGTTCCCTCCTGTATTCCTATCCTTGATCCTTGCCATCTTGTCTTCATCCCCGTATCCCACAGTCTTCACCCTCATACATCCCTGCTAACCCTCCCTCATCTACCCTTTCATCCACTAAGCCGGTGTAGAAGCTGCAGCCAGGTGTTCGATGCGTCGATCTGGGTTAGTCAGCAGGGTAGACTGTCCGATAAGAAGATTTTGCCTCCACTTCCCATTCTGTCAAGGTTGTCTGCGGTTCCCAAGCTGGGACACATGCATTCACAAAGAGTGATTGCAGTGAAATAGTCAGGAGGAATGTAGGTTTTTGTGACCCGAGTGCTTTGTAAAGGACTGACAGGCAGACAATGACAATTGCTCGGTAATTCGCACAGTAATAACCCAAGCAGACAAAAGTCTTCTTGTTCTACTTATGACCTTCAAACTCAGTTTATGACCCCTTGCTTTCTGCATGGTAACCGCGGGATGAAGGCATGTCACCTGTCTTCAGACAAGAGAAAGGAGTGTGTCAGAAAGGTCCATGGTGAGTTTGGAATGAACATCACCATGGAAGCAGAGAGAAGGGACTTTGGGAAATGGAAAATTGGAAGCGTTTGGGTTTCATTGGAGAAGATAGGGGAAGAGTGACGGCGCTTGCAGAGGAAAGCTTCAATAACACTTAAAAGATATAACGGGAGGAGAAGATGAGTTGTTTTCGTGTCTACAGAATAAGCAGGGAAGTCAGGGTTATCTTGAGTTCTTGAAAGTAATTTCCCGGAGCAGAGTGAGATATAGACAGCGAGAGAAAGAGAGGAAGGTATAGATAGAAGAGAGCGCTAAATGGGGACAGTGTGCGAGCACTTGAGAGGTAAGGTTCACGTATGGGCCTCTGTCAGATGACCTCAATCATTATATTCAGTGGCAGAAAATTGAAAATGTCTCTCCTGCAGTCTGAACTTGTACATTCTCTTTTTCTGATCCACTGCTTTTTAATTACTGTTAGACTTTCTACAACTGAATTATGTATGAAACAGGAGCTATGTGAATGCTGCGGATCAGTATCAATTCAGCAGAATATTATCTGACATTTGTACTTGGAATTGTTTTTTTTTTTTTTTTTTTTTTTTTTTTTTTTTTTTACTTTGACCTTGGACTGGCTTGTCTTCCCAATTTGGCACTGAGCCAGAGGCGGGGGGCATTATTTGCTCTGAAACATCGGTGGGAATGTGTGAGAAAAAGGTTTAGTCGGTGTTATCCGTAGAGTTAAATGGATAGAGGTGAGGATACAGTTTCTCTGGCTCAGCTCTGTCCCACAGTGTGTGAGTGTGAGCTTGTGTGCGATGCACTTTTTCTTTGTTTATCTCCGTTTATCTCCGTTTATCTGCTTCTGCAAGGCAGAAAGGACAATCAGGTTACTGCCACTGTAACCTGATTTGTATATGCCACCTGCAAGATACACTGTGAGTCTATTTAATGTCGTATTTAAGGCTTTTTGTAGATCAATGGGCACACTGTTGTATATAATATTCTGTGTCAATAATGTTCTAATTCATTTTTGTGCACACTCCCAGAAATATTTATTCTTTTAAACCTATTGGCTTTGTCATTACGCCTCTGTAGGCCTTACATGTTTAGTTGATCAAAAGAAAATCTGCTATTTTATGTTATTTGTCATTTTTAAAGCATGAATGCCAAAACATTCACTGGTTCCAGCCTGTCTTTCGCTGCAGTGACATCAGCATTAAGGCTACAAATAAAACATTTTGATTAGCCCACCGGTTTATCGTTTAGTCTATAAAATGTAAAAAAGAATCCAACAGTCCAAAAGCCAGAAATATTCAAGTTACAGTGGCAGCACATTTTCATATTTCACTATCTGGAACCAGACAATGCATTATCAAAATGTTTGTTGATAAAATGTTCTTAAGCTCGTTGAATCGATTTAATTGTGAATTAATACCATTGCTTGAACATGGTCAGTTTAAATTTAGTAGTAAAAAAAAACCCAATTTAATCCATCTGTAATCAATACGTACGTGAGAATATATACGGTATATATAATTTTTTTTTTACCACAGAGATTTTTTTATCCGCAGCCCACTAACTCTTCTTCTGTCTCCCTCTGCTCTCCATTATCAGGCTGCTGCTGACTTTACCAAGGCCCACCTGCCCGGGGCGCTCCGCCAGCAGCTATTGACCTACGAACGGGAGAGAGAGCGAGACAGAGAAAAAGACAAGGAGAAAGATGAGAAAAAGGACAGGGGCGGCCTGTCCTATCCTTCCATCCTGGAGCAGCAGATCCTGAATCTGGACAGAGAAATGCTGGACAAGCTGTCTGCCACTTACAATGAAGCAGGTGTGTGTGTGTATTTGTTTTGTTTTTACACTAAAACAGCCTAGGGAAAGAAAAAAAAAAGCCAAACATGTACACATAACTATATACATACATATATTCAAGTGTATCCATGCAAACATGTCTGCTAGTTCTGGCATGGAAAACAATTTTGGGGGATATTTTTCCTGCAGTAGTTTTGTCTGTCTAGATGCCGCACCGGTTCATTAATTAGCAGTGCTCTAAATGTGTGCATGCGATATATCAGCTTGAAGGTGGGGCCACAATCGAGGGCAAAGGCCACATACCGATGGATTTTAATCACAAGTGTTACTCATTACTGGGGACACAATAAGAAAGCACCAGTTAGTCAAGGGTGATGTTTTTAAACGTTCCCTATAAAGCTGCACCCAAACTATTATTTTCCACTCCACTGTTTTACTTGACTGTTGTTGAATAGTGACTGTCAGCACACTCTAAGTCTTGCTTATTCAGCTGTTAAAATACAAGCTGATCTTCACAAGGCTTGTAGTAATTATCTCTGGGGAGAAGCAGAGAAGGAGGGGTGACGCAAAGAGAGAGTGTGATGGATGGAAAGAGGTAGGAGAAGGGTTAGAGGGAAGGAGGACATTTTGCTAGTAAGAGGGGGCCAGAGAAATGAAGGGAGGACACTAAAAGAGAAGTGCTGAGACAAAGGGTAAGGAAAGACAGGAAAGGGACAAACATAATGCGGGGCGTTCAAAGGGTGGGGAGAATGAGAACCTGGATACGAAGGGTGATGGAGAAGTCTGATCTGAATGAACAAAACCTTTTGGTGCAGAGAGTAGGGAGAGAGCACAAACCACAGCAGAATCATACAGTCCGATGTAGAGACTTACGTATGGGCTTCATTCAGGAACATCGTTGTCTCAGATTCCATGACTTAAAGATTATGACTAAGAAAAAATAGGTTTTGGCATCAGAGAGTTAGTAACAGTAAGGGATGAGCAGCAGACTAATGAGTTTCATGTGGTTTTTCAACCACCTCCTGTTAATTTAGTATCTATACTACAGGGAGAAATTAGAGGACCAGCAGGAACAATATTGGCTTATTGAACATGCAGGGGAGAGAGTTGAAATGCAGATTATAGGATGCTTACATGGACTAACTCTGTCATGAGATGCTGCAACCTCAAGAATTCAGTGTTCCTGTGGGAGGGTCACTTTCCCTTCCAGTGAAACTCTCAGCTCCGTGAGAAGCGAAAGTAAACGCGGGAGAAATGGAGACGCAGTGAAAAAGGTTTTTGGTTTTACGGAGTAACTCATGACGGAGATGTATAGCGCCGTTATTCCTTAAAGGTAAATTACGGTTTCAAACAACCTGGGTTTTAGCTTTAAAGTTTTGCCCATAGATAATGGTAACAATGTTATTCTTGCTGATATTCTTTGAACAAAGCGACACTACTAACTCCAATGACACCTGGGGAGCGCAGACCTCTGCCAAGGCCAGTGGTGCATTTTAAACAACATGCGTTTCTGAGTTGTTTTTCCGACTTGAGGGAATTTTGCAGTCGGGAACACATTTTTCCGACTATTCAAACACCACATGAATGCAGCACAAATACCCTATCCCCAATGACATTGAAACATAATCAGTGTATATACACCATGAATCTGCAGATCCACTCCAAGTTTCATGAAAATCGGGTCAGTAGTTTTTCCGCTATCCTGCTGACAGACAAACAGACCAAGCCTAAAACACGACCTCCTTGGCCGAGGTAATGGGGCGTCCCAACAGTGTGTAGCCTAAATGAAAACCTTCACAGACAGCTGACATGTGACTCGCATGTAAGTTGGTTCGAGAGAAATCCTCACATCCTCTGCAGAACGATGGGTCATATGATACACTGATTGTTAAAGTACACTCACCTGCTCTTAACATCTTCATCCTCTTATACTCTCTGATCTATGTCTGCTAACAAGTAAGTCTCCCCTCCTGATCCCTCTGCCTACTTCTGTTCTTAAGCAACGTCACCTGTTGCATCCAGGCTCCAAAGATCTGTCTATATCTCTTTTTTTTTTTTTTTTTTTTTTTTTACTTATTCCTCTATATTTCTATCATCCTTCAGCACAGTAAGAAGGACTGACGCTGAGCTTACAGATGCATTTACAGTCAAGCTCCATTACAAGGAAAAAGGCTCCTGTGTTGTCTAATCCAAGCATTAGACAGTCAGGGATTGAATTTGCTGCAGTAGTATATCTTTCTTGTCAGCGTCTCAGGGGGGATCTGCTGATCAGGTAATTGTCGTGCATTCTTGTCCCTGTATCTGATTCAACAATCGCATCATTTAGGGTGCACAGCTCCCTGCTTTCTGTCACAATCAGGGCCTAAATTAAGCTGGCAGGGGAGGAAGAGAGAAGGAAAATAGAGAGACGCTCCTCAGCTCCCAGTCCCCAAGACAACAGCATATCAGATTTATCCCCCTGCTCATTCACCCCCCCCTCCCCCGTTGTTTATCAGCCAACAATAGCATTTGAAAGAAAGATAAGGGAGATGGGACTTTGATGGAATGGCCACGAGCTTAGAGTCTATTATGGAAACAGTCTCCTTTTAATGCGGTGTGGTATTCTGTTAGTACTAACCTTTATGTAGCTGTGTGGTATGTCTCTCAGCACACATTTGCACCCACGCAAGCCCACAACAGTGTCCAGTTGAGCACTAGTTCAATAATCAGTAGTTATGGTCGCAAACAGCAATATAGAGTGATAGGAATAGTTAAGATTAGGACATTTTTGAGATTTGTAAATGGAATATTATGGGGAGAACATCTATCTTTTGTAAGAGAAAAATACAGCTCTAAAAATGCTAAATATATATATTTTGTTTTACAAAGCAGTGATTAAACATAGCTGGTGTGAAACAGCGAGCGAGTGTGTGGACACTGAGCCGTCCTAACACACTCGGCAACACGAACACACACACGGCGTTATTTCAATGTCAAACTGGCAAAAGGCTGAACTCCCAGTAATCAAATATCTGTAGGAAGGAAGGAAATTCTTCTCACCGGGAATGCAACCGAAGGTATTCACATTACTGGTGCCAGGCTATTGATATTGCATTGCAAGAAAATGTGTCACCCTATACCTCTAAAAAAACAACAACAACAACAACCGAATGCCTCTTAGGTAGTGAGAGATGTTCATCAGGCTTCCTGTTTGTACTTGGCAGCTTACGTGAAATGTGTGTAACTGTAAATCAGGGCGTTCCTGCAAAAGACAGGCTTCCTCTCAGTGACACTTCAGTTTTGTTAAACTCCAGTCATTTCGTTTTTGCTTTTCTTAGCTTTGCATTTGTTTGCTGTTGTGATTATTTTTAGCTGGATGTTGACGTCGTCGTTAGGGTTTTGTTATTTTTCTGCTCTGAATCCAATGATGTTAATCTTTTGTTGGATCTGTTCCTATTCTCTGTGAAGCGTCGGGAAAAAAAGCACTTCACATTCCTTTCCGCTTTAACTAAATGTTTGTTCACACCAAGTACGTTTGCAGCAGTTTGCTCAAGTTCTTCAGTGTTTCCTCCTTTTTCAGTTTGTTTTGTGTGTCAAGCAGAGAGCAAAGCCATTTAAACTGTAGTGGCAAGAAAAATAGTGACGCCAAGACCGGTCTTATGGTTAGGTACACTGTGAATGTTATTGTACAGTATTTTTTTCTGACTTTAATTGATGATCACCAGTGTAACTGTGGACAGGCCAGAACCATTCTTAACTTACTCAGTTTATCTGATTCATTCGACAGAATCCAAACGTGACCTTCAGGTACGAGTGGAGCGAGAGGGATGGTTGAAGTTGTGTTGAGTTTGAGTTTGAATAAGACAAAACACAATTTTCTGAGTCTGCGTTGTGTTTCTGAAATGTATAAACAAGGCAACTGTTGGTGTTTTTTCAACCCAAAGTTTACTGCTCGCTCTGTGTGGATGTCGTGAATTGAGGCTGCTTGCTGTTGTTTATTTGTTGGTTCACTCACTCACAGCGCTGTGTGTTAAACAATAGGTTTCAATAGGTGCTATTAACAGCTGGAGTGTTCAAATAAATAAAGATTTATTAATGTGGCTTATAGATATAAGTGCACTGGGAAATGTGTAGCCTATGGACATGAACATAATAACAATAAATAAACAAACATTTGACACAGACCGACCAGGTTTGACAGGCTCTGACATCTGAGATATGACAGTTATTGTTATGTACCAACACAGCTCATCATTGGTTTTTGGCTTTCAAATTGCCACTGCCTGTGTTACCTGAACTCACCAAGGAGACTCTTTTTAATGCTGCTCATGCTCACTGCATGAATGCAGGACTATTAGACAGAGTTTTTTCATTGTGATGAATTATCTATCATCTCAAGTGAGTTCTGAGCCTTTGCAAGTTTGATGGTGTGCTCTGACTGTCTGACATACGCATGAAAAACTCAACAAAAACTTTGTGTTTCAAATTGTTTAAGTGTGTAAGGACTCCGGGGCACAGGGCTTTTTATTTTCTTTACCCAGTTGGTTGAAGAGGGAAGAGATTGATTATCTTGAAGGGGAACCAAACCGACTTACAGGTCTTGGGGACTACTGAATATGTGAAAAAGGTAAAGCAGAGTTAGTTGGAGTTGAAAAGCACAAGTGTGAAATAAAATCTGTGGGTGTGGAGTTCGAAAGAAGTGATCTTACCAGACCTAAAAAAAAAAAAAAAAAGAAAAAGAATGTGTGGAATAAACAGGGGATATCTATTTTCTGCGCCATCAATTTTTTTTTTACTGTCCATCAGGCGTCCGACCGTGTGATAGGAGTGCAATGCTAAATTGGTCAATTACTCTTTTAAACCACTTTCTGACCAACACGTTTGCAATAGACATCTTGCTTAATTAGAGGAGATACTTGGATCCATAGACTTGTCAGGTCGTACGCGTTGCCCATATATGGCCTGAATGCCACTGCAGTTTAATTATCTGCTATCTATCTTGTATCATAAGAATTATAACCACACATAAATTAGTGAATATTTTTGAAATAATTGGTTCAAATGTACACAGGAGCCTGAAGCAAAATCTCACATAGGGCTTCAAAAAGGCTGAGGTTGGCCCTGAGGCAGCTAGTTATTTAGGATAGAAAGAAAGAAATAGAATAAGAATTATACTTTTATATGAACCTATAGTGAGTCCTTCCTGCAGCGGCCCGGGTTTCAGGGTTCGAATCTGACCCATGGCCCTCCGCTTTCCAGTTTCTGTCCTGCCGATCGAATAAAGGCAGGGATCAAAAAACAGATATATACAGTATATATATATATATATATATACAGTATATATATATATATATATATATATTTTTTTTTATTAAGAACGATACATTATAGAAAGCAGAGATTATCTAAAGCTTCAAAGTGAGATTGTATGCACATTCACAGTGCTGCACGGACTTTATAAAGCAGTTTAAAGTGCTTTATGCAGTGCAAAATGCTAAAAATAGCATTGCTATAAATGTTAACAAGTCCAAGGAGGGCAGGTAAGACAGGATGGCAGCTCTCAGGGGACAAAAAAAAATCATGTTGTGGGTGGACTAATGGGCAGGTAGTGTTTTTTTATATTTATTTTTTTTAGAAAGGCTCTGAGACGATGAGCCGGGTTGAGCAGGGTGGAGGCAGTCCTGCCCTCTCATTTTTCACCTAAATGCCAAGCAGCTCGGTTAAGAACATAAATCCATCGGATGTATTCTGGTGCTATATGGACACTTATACTCTGCTGAGTCTTTGCTAACTCTGGGAGAGTGAATCAGTGCAATGATGCAATTTGGAGTGGAAGAATAACTGGGTCTGAGATGTTAATCTTATTGGAGTGTGGCTGGCCAAGCTAAGCATTTTAATATGGAATGCTGAACGTGTGCTTGGCATGGTTGGGCTAATTGGGGAAGAGTGTGCTATCAAGGCACCTCAGTCCATTATCTCTATCGCCATGGGAACTAGATGAGGATAATTAGCTGGACAGCATGGTACAGTGCAGCGGCAGCTATGGGCACGGGCAGCAGGATTAGGGATGCATACAATGATGAAACTAATAGAAATGGATTTTTCACACACTGTAAAAGATTCAGTAAGTCGGTTACAATAAAGTGGCATCAATATTTACTTCATTCATCTGAGCCTCGCTTCCAGCTGCTGCTCTTTCCCATGGTTCTTTTCTGTCTCCTTTTCCCCCTGTTTATCGCTTTTTGTCTCACCCAAAGCTATAAATGGGAGTAATACAATCACTTTTTGTCCTGCTGAGAAGTAATCTCTTTTCTCTGTTTTCCCCTCCCCTTCTCCCCTAGCTCTCCGCCCCTCCTCAACTTTTTCTCTTCATTTCATCTGCATCCACTGTGTTACCTCTCTGCTCGCATACTGTGACCCCATCAGGTGTAGCACGGAGTAACTGTGAACTGAATGTCAGGACCCTTCACGGGGAGATGGATTTATTTCATTCAGCGCAAAGCCAAAATAAACTCAGTCAGTCAACATCACACCGAGGTTCCTTAGCAGGTCATCCACATTCTTGCGATTGCATTTAAACCAGACTTTTCCTCTACCTCCTGCTCCATGTCTCTACTTTATGTTCCACTTTCTCACCCTCCCCTCTGTCTCTCTGTCCGGGTGGTCCAGCCCAGTAGGACCTCTGTCTCTCTCTCTCTCTGTCTCTGTCTCTGTCTCTGTCTCTGTCTCTGTCTCTGTCTCTGTCTCTCTCTCTCTCTGTCTCTGTC
>CALSCE010009465.1:11114447-11169744 GCA_943593645.1 Bovichtus variegatus | reverse complement strand
CCCCCCCCCCCCCCCCCCCCCCCCATAGTTTTGTCTTTGCTCTGTGTGAGCAGATGGCCAAACAGGCAGATCTGTTCTTTCTCTACAGGACTTTGGATCTCACACAATAGGCCTCAGATTCTAAGTCCAGACTCTGTTCTGCCTGGCTGGGAAGCTAAACAAAGAGAGGAAGGAGGAGAAGAAATGAAAAGTGTTTCAGAGAGTGGTACAAGGAAGAAAAGTTGCTTCAAAGAGATTGCACTGTGTTTGCACATGATTCATGTGTGAGGGAGGCAATTGTTCTCCTTAGATTACTGAAGTTTTTAATTAAGGTTGCTATATTTAGGGTTGGGTTTTATGAAAAACGCATACCACACCAGGACCATTTTATGACAGTATTTGATCATTTTAGCCTCGGATGGCAATGTAGTTCTGTTGGTTGGTCCACCACTTTGCTCCAGACTGAAATATTATAATAAAACAATTGTTGGATGGATTGCACTGATTCCTCTTACAGACATTAATGGACCCCAGAGGATGAACCCAAATGATTTGAGTGATCCCCTGACTTCTCCTCTAGCACCATCAAGAGGTTGACATTTGATGTTTTGAGTGAAATGTCTCTACAACGAGTGGATGGACTGCCATGAAATTTGGTACAGCGTTACTTTGTGTTTAGTGCTAATTAGCAAACATGCTGTCACACTAAAACAAGAGGGTAAACCTGCTAAACATCAGCATGTTAGCATTGACTTTATGAGCTGGTAACATACTGACGCTAGCATTTAGCCCCTCTGTGCCTAAGCACAGCCTCACAGTGCCACTGGCCTGGCTGTAGGGCAGTCTTAGTCTTGTTGTATGATTTTTGCATAATTGTAATATTACCTTGATTTGCCAGGTATTTCATTCGCTTGATGCCAGATCCTTGTGTGGTTATTTTATCCATGACTAGTTTATATCTTATAGTTTCTATAAATGTACTATATTACAATATATATTGGCAGAAAATGACACATAACCCACTCCAAATCTGATCTCATCTTCTTCTTTCTCCCCCACCCTTTCCCGCTCTGTCTCTCTTCCTATGTTCCCCTCCCGCTCGCCTCTCTCCATCTGTTTCAGGTACTACGTGTCTGGTGGCCCTGCTGTCTGATAAGGAGTTGACGGTGGCCAACGTCGGAGACTCTCGTGGAGTTCTTTGCGATAAAGACGGCAACGCAATTCCTCTGTCGCATGACCACAAACCTTACCAGCTCAAAGAACGCAAGAGGATCAAGAAGGCTGGTGAGAGAACAGCTGCAGTCCAGACCAGTGCTTTTCTCAATCGATTTTATGCAGCGGAACAAGGCTTTAGTTCAAACTTGAGGCAACATCAAAACTCAGATTGTTGTCGTGAAAGCATTAAAAAAAAAAAAAAAGTCTTCTTATGATCAAAGCTGAGCACCATTATCCTTTTTCCCCACATTTTGTGTCTCTGTGCTCAGGCTGACATCAAACCCTAGTGACTGATAACACAATCTGCTTCTAAAGCAGCATGTTATCAAATGCAGCCAGACAGTGCACAGTATTTAAGGTGTATTTGAAGGCATAATTATCCCATCTACCCTATCTACATTCTCTCTGTGTGGAAGAGAGTTTGATGGCAGGTTGCCAGATGAGTCAGTCACAGTGTAGTCACTGTCGGGAAAGCCCAACATCTCCATCTAATGGTCTGATCCGCTACTAAAAGAAAACTCCGATTTAGTTGCTGTTTACTTATTCATGTAACATGCTTGCACTTATGATGCTACAGATGATTTCCTACTGTTTTTACTTCAGTAAGGGGGGGGGGGGGGGAACAGAAAGTTTTAATAATAGATTCTCATAAACAGGAACCACTGGTATACTAATAAAAGCTGTTTTACACAAGTCTTCTCTCATGGGGAGGCATTATCTTGTTACGGTGGTGTTTGTCGGTCTCCGACACGATCTTGTAAACGCAGATACTCGAGAACAATGAGAGAAACTCTACACCTTCACCACAGGCTCCACAGGTAGAGCTGGTGATCTGATTACATTTTAGAGCACCATGGTACAGACGTTTACATATTAATGGGGGTAACCAGGTTTTCTTGAATCTGTTTTAACTCCTAAACGCTCATTTAAGTGCTGTCTCTGCACTGACAAAAGAAAAGAAATGACAAAGAAACAATGACATCTCGATACTAGAGCCACAGACTGCAACACAAACACTTGAGGCAATTTTACCATCAATAATGGAGCCACCAAATTAGACAACGGTTTACCTTAAGAGCCACAGAATACAGTAAAATATGTTTTTTAGGAAGTGTTTTACTTGTAATATTGAATATGACATATCAGACTTTACTTCATATTTCCTTAATTCATTATGATAATATTAATAAATGTTCTTTTATCTTTCCTAATTTGACAACAATTTTAGTTTTCTGTATGATTTGTGCTTTCCTGTTATGAAGATTATTTCCCGTTTGTTTATGACACTTAGACTTGTTGACCAATCTTCTGGAAGGTCCCATATGGATCTTTCTTTTTGTTGAGAGAAACTGGTCTGTCAATACAAATTAAGTAATTTATATTTCCTTTATTCTATTGTATTCTGTGGATCTTAAGATACATAGTTGATGTCATATTGTGGATTTTTTAAAAATCTATTATTAATGGTACATCTTTCTGTGGCTTTTGTTTTTATTTAGTTAGTGTAATGCCTGACTAAGTCCTCTCACTGAAACGTTGCATTTTCAATGAACTTGGTGCCGACTGTACGGGAATAAAATCTGAATAATGAAATAAAATGATTTAAAATAAGTACAAGCCATTTGTTATGTGAATACAAATAAACACAGTCTAATGATAATGTGAGGGCAGTAATATTTGCTGATTAATACATTTATCATCTTAACTGCTGCCCTCTGCAGCTAACCGCTTAGGTTTATATACCTCAATGACTAATGTCCCTCTTACTTTTAATTGCAATTTGTACATAACATTTCCCAATTATATTAAAGCAGTTAACTAGAAGAGGCAGTAGATGCTGTTCAGGACACAGAGATCATGTCCTTTTCTTTTCTGGGAATTTGTTTTTTTTTAGCTAACTAATAATATAAATGGAAAGTTACACATAGTGGTGTTTTATTTTTAGAGCCTAAATTCCTAACCTCAGTATTTTTAAAATCCTGGCTATGGCCTTACTTAATAGGAACTAGGGAGGCATCCTAACCTAGTATGGAAGTCATCGTCTTGTCATTTCCAGTACAATTCCCTGCTTGGTGATCTGTTGAAGCCATAGAGGACACACAGCTGTATTTGCAGGATGTGACAAGAATTGAAATCCATCCAACAAAAACTATTGCATCCCATGAGCATGAACAGGGAAACTAAGTGAAAACATGTCACTGATCTGTATTATTATTATTATTATGCACTTTGATGGGAACACAGTGGTCCTATCGTTGATAGAAATGAAAAGACATGCTGCCCGTTTGTTTAGAGGAACAAAAATAATCTTTTTTTCTTACGGTTTAATGCCGATAACATGGTAAACATCTGTTCCTCTACTTTTCCTCTCACCTTTGTGTCCCTCTATCCTGCTTACTTCCTCACGTTCTCTCGAACACCTCCCCCTCCACCTTGGTTTTCACTTCCCACTTTGTTTCTGTCCTTCTCCTCAGGTGGGTTCATCAGCTTCAACGGCTCGTGGCGTGTCCAGGGCATCTTGGCCATGTCCCGTTCTCTGGGCGATTACCCCCTGAAGAACCTCAACGTGGTCATTCCCGATCCTGACATCATGTCGTTTGACCTGAACAAGCTGCAGCCGGAGTTCATGATCCTGGCGTCGGACGGCCTGTGGGACACCTTCAGCAACGAGGAGGCGGTTCGCTTCATCCGGGAACGACTGGGCGAGCCTCATTTTGGCGCCAAGAGCATCGTCCTCCAGTCCTTCTATCGTGGTTGCCCCGACAACATCACCGTCATGGTGGTCAAGTTTAAAGGCAAGGCCAGCGAGCAGTAGACCAGCCGTCATCGACGCGCAGTATCTATATTATGTTTGAATATAAGTAAGAATAGAAAATAGGCTTAACATGAAAGATTTAAAAACTGAAAACCAACTTTTTGAGCGGGAACTATTTCTATCACAGATACAGTATATACAGAAGGTAGCCCTTCAATGCATCAAACCACGCCCCGCTCCCACACCTTTACCTTTACTGCGAAAGGGGGGTCACTTGTAAGAAAACGTCTTTCATTTAGGCTTAGCCATATCGTGCTGACACCGTAATGCAAGCTGGGTCACTGTTATGCAAATAAACAGATTTAGCTGTGTGCGTGTGTGTGTGTGTGTGTGTGTGTGTGGTGTGTGTGTGTGTGTGGTGTGCATGGTGTGTGTGTGTGGTGTGTGTGTGTGTGTGTGTGTGTGGTTGAGAGAGGAGAAGCATTGATAAATGTCACGTTAACAACCACTTCATTGTCTAGCCAATAATGAGAAATGTAAAGTATACAAGCTAGCATGGAGTTTCATTTCCACATTATTTCTGAGGTGATGCCTTCCTCTCAATGTCTATGTGACCACTAATGTTTATATTTTTAGTATCCTAACTCTGTGTTTCCACATCATTTAATTGAGTGACTGCACTGAAAAGGTTATTTTTTTTTCCTGGATCAAATACACGTCACTGGTGCAAATCTGAATGTATTCCCTTTATACATGAACAACACAAATGATAATATGCTTGTTCAAATATCACCATTCATATTGTACAGCAATAGAAGCAATTACAATGGTCGTGTCACACTCGCTCTACGTGGGAATTCTTGATGTAAGAATAAATGAAGTGTTTTTGTCTCAAATTTTATAAGTTTAGATGTTGAATGTTCACTTAAAATGGTTGCTGTTAGTTTCTGTGCTGATAAAGTCTCATTTCTGTTTTTATTGTTGATACATTTAATGATTTTTTTTTTTAAAGCCGAGACTCCCCATCTTATCAGAATCTGTGTAACTATTGATAATGTAATAACTGTTGGATAATGCAGTAGGTTGTCAAAGCAATACCCTGTGGTGATCATGTTGTAACATCTCATTGTGACTCTAACTGCTAATTATTATTCACAAGGTTTGTCACGTCATCGGATAATATAATAACTTTGACTGCTAATTTAAACTCGTAGAAATAAGGTGATAGTTGAGTTATGGAAATAATAATTGGCAGTTATAATTGTAATATTAGATTAACCATGAAATATTTACAACCCTTTTAATAGGCTTCTATTTTATATATTGACATGCTATTCCTTTATCTGACTTTTCTTACATTATTACTGACTACAATCCACATGAGATATAAATGTACTGAAATTGACAACTTACCGTTACGTCAATTGTTAATGCCATGTCCTCCACATCCCCATATCGATCACATGACATTTCCCTGAACTGTAACTCAAAATGTAACAAGCCTTTGAATGAAACGTGTTATTGTTGCCTTATTTTTTAAACTGTTAATTTCCTGTTATGAAGTCTGCTGCCAAAACTACTTATCGGTTTTTAATGTAATGCAGTCGATCATGCCATGCACACTGCACGACCTCTGTGTCGTTCCTTGTTAACCCACATGTAGAAAGAAATGTCTCCAAGAGACATGAAATTGTAAGATGAATGTACATACTGTCCTCTTGCTACTATCACCCCTCCACTGTCCATACAGCAATGAAGAAAGCAGTGCGCCTGTTCCTGGATTGTTTAACTTCAGAGATATATATCAGATAAAACTGTTCGTTTGTGCTTTTTCAGTTTACATTCATCCCTGATAATGTACCTTACAGAGTGTTTATGTGGCATTTGTACTTGTTTTTGTTGAATTTAATAAACTGTAAAAAAAAAAAATGAAATAAAAGAATTCTGACATTTTAAAATGTAAATCTAAAAGGTAACATTAAAATGATAGATGATCATTTTCTCTGTGCCTGTGTTTTTTTTTTTTTTTTTGTCAAGAAAATATACATCAAAACTAAGTCACAGATATAGCTTCGAGACGAGAAAGAAAGAAAAATACCATACAGAAATTCAACAAAAGCATAAAACATACCTCCTTACAGCATATACTGGGGAATCTGTCCTGTATGCTGTACAGAATTGCACTTTTGTTAAATGCATATCATGCAAAAAGGCACTAAACAAAATCATGAACACTAATATTTCCATTGAATATCATGAGAACTTGTTCTTTCCTTAAGTATTTCCATAAAGTTCTCTGTCATGGTTTATTTTTGCAGCAAAAGAGATGAAACAATGGACAATGAAAAGCTGACTTCAGTCAGGCTCTGCCACCTGCTGGGTGACTCAAAGAATGTTGCTACTGCAGTCCACATTTACTAACTTAGGGCTGGGCTATACACTGAGTTTATTTTATGATTCTCTGATCAATCCAAGTTTAACCATATCATCCTAGTCAATAATTAGTGCTGAATCACATATAATAAAACAGAGAATAAATACAACAACCTGAAATGTAAGTGAGTGGTTGTACAGTATTAATCAGCCAGCATTAGAAATTAAATAAGATGCACTGATGTATAAAACAAAACAAAAAACATATTTCTTATGTTGTAAATATATATGTATTTATTGTGAATGTAATAATTGTGACAATTTATCATTCTGATCATATTATCCAGTGCTGCTGTCATTCATTTGAGATGAATAACAAATTCCCAGAAACAATTTTTGCTGAGGGGTTTCTGGAAGCCGCATGTTCAGCCAACATATTTTCAGTCTAAAGATAAAACTACATTTACCCACCAGCCCAGGGCGAGTAATCCTTCACCTAAATGTCCCTGTGATGACATTGCTACAGGACATCGAGCCAGGAAGAAACACAATCCTCCGGTTGTACCAAAATGGACTTCCTGGCTGGTGTGTACGATGATCTGTAGCAGGTGTGATGTGACTCCTCGACTAACTGTTCTGTGGTAACCAGAGAACTGTACGCAGTTAGTTGCACCGTCACTTAGGATATAAATAGCTTTACTGAAAGCTACGCAGGGACAGCAGGAATCCCATCACAACAGAGGGGAGGGATCACTCTCTGCGCACATAAAGCAAACTGACTGCAGACAGTCTCCATAAGAGACGAGACACACTAAGCCTATAGATAGACAGCACAAAGGGAGCCACTGGGTGCAGGCAGCTCATTTTACACAGCTAAACAAAAGGAAGAAGCTGTACTTTATAGACACAGGCTGCACTTTTAGGACATGGGCATGCATGGATCCAAGCCTCGGAAACAAGCCCAGGTTCTGATGCTGGGTCTGAACGGATCAGGAAAGACTACTCTGCTCTACAAGCTGAAATACAACGAGAGCGTGGTGACCGTGCCAACTGTGGGCTTCAACGTGGAGACTCTGGACACCGACAGGAGCAGCCCGAGCCTGACGGTGTGGGATGTGGGGGGCCAGAGGAAGATGAGGCCCCATTGGAAGCATTACTATACTGATACAGCTGGACTGGTGTTTGTGGTGGACAGCTGGGATCAAAAGCGTCTGGATGAGGCCCGCAAGGAACTTAATCGGGTGATTAAATCTGATATTTTATTCTAAATAAGCGTAACAAAAAAATTCTCTTCAAGTCAAAAATGTGTTTTGCTTATTGTCACTTCACTTGATGTAAGTGCAGAGTTTTAATCTTTAATGGCTAATAGCACAATTTAGGCAAATACAAGAACATTTGAAGTGCTTATCAATGTATTTGTCAACAACTATACCTCCATAACTGTGTACAACATTTGGATGAATGATAACACTGCACACTGTCATCATATTTTATTTATAGGCCTATTCAGGATTATATGCATGGCCAGATCCTGTGTGCATAATAAAGCATTAGTTATTTATTTATACACATACAATCAGTCCTCATCATGTCCTCATCTCTGAATACAACTACATTACAGTGCGTTATAGAATGTTATATATAGTATGTATGTGTTTATACTGCTTGATGCTTACCAGATGATGGTTAAACACAATTTTAAAACTAATTAAAAGTTCTTTACTTTGTATTCTCCACTTACTAGGTCCTGAGGTACGAGAGTCTCAGAGGAGTTCCTCTCGTGATCCTTGCCAACAAACAGGACCTCCAGGGGGCTCTAAACCCAGAAGTGCTTTGCCTCACACTGGACCTGATGAGACTGTGCGAGGGCAGGACCTGGTTCATCCAGCCCTGCTCAGCCACCACCGGCATGGGACTAGAGGAAGGTTTCAGGAGGATAGCCTATCTGATGAAGACTCCATTTAAACAGACTCAAGAGGACATTAAGGTTAAGATGAAGTCTAAGGGCTTCAGTGTTACAGCTATGAAACAAGTCTTTCTCTGCAGCAGATGATGGATGGATGGAAATATTTTTTTGAGATTCATTCAAATGGTATGCAGGATTCTTTCTCGTCTGCCTGTGTAAATCATCAGCTAGTGGCCTCCCTGTGGCGTCTATAGGGTCAAAGGGTAGGAGGTGATAACAACAGGGATGAGATTATCACAGTTTAGAGTGTTAAACTCTGTGGCAGAAAGAACCTTTACTCAATCCTGGTGAAGACAAAGTGTCTGTGGACCACGGTGATAACCGATGCAGATTCTGTGATCTTGGGTTATGACAGCCGGCGTGTCGAAACTGATACAAGCCGTTTGTAAAACACAACGATAAATCAGTCTGCGAGTGCTCACACTGTACAAGGAAAACCATGACAAAACTGTAACATCTGACAACTCGAGTCACGTGTGTTTAACATTACGCTGGTGATGTTTCAGTGTTGTTTTGTCTATTTGTTGCATTGAAATAAAGAATAATATCTGCAATCTAATGAGGTGGTTATGAGTTTGGGTGATAATATAAAAGGTTTGTTTTAAAACAATACTCACATGATCATATGTACATTGAAAGAGCTATTGTACAATGCAATTGTTCCTTCTGTCCACACTGAATTTGATGAGATCCTCTCGTGATTTGGAGAAGGAGTCGGAGAAGGGGGACAACATCTACAGTCCATGTTCCGTGCAGAAATACATTCAACGTTCAGAAAAAGCTAATGCGAGGAGGCTTCAGCAATCTGGAAACACTGCCCTGGGGAAAAAAAGAAGAAATTTAGCATTACATATTGTATAACAATAAAGGCTACCTATCAAGGCTATCAATCAAATTGTGTTTGACCAATTCACCAAAAAGTCAGTTGACTTCAAATTTGGGGCAATTAAACTTGAACTTTTTGACTCAACCATATTGGATATCGGTCTATTGATATTTTTGTACTTGGACGTTTATTGATATTTTATAGTTGCACTCTTTTTTACTTTGTACTGCAACTGCAGCACAAAAATGTAAATAAAGTTATTTATTTTATCTCGTCTGTTTTGCCTGGGTGGCAATCCAGCCTTAGGCTATACTATCGATGGTATAATTTTATAGTAAAATATGAAATATTTTAAGATAGACCATATACTTCATATGTAAAATATCAATTTGCAAAGTAGGTCAATCTATAGCTGTAGGCTACAATAAATACAAGTAAAAAGAGTAAAATAGAGGTATAATGAATGCCGAGGTGGAAAGTAACTAAGTAGCTACGAGTACTGTACTTAAGTACAATTTTGAGGTACTTGTACTTTACTTGAGTCTTAAAATGTGATGCTACTTTCTACTTCACTACATTTCAGAAGGAAATGTCATTTTAACTGCGTATACAGTATATACACACATCTATATATATATATATGTATATATATATATGAAATACAATGTATTGTTGTACAGTAAATAAAATCAACAGTACCCAACAGTATAAAATAAAAAATAAATGACCCCTTTTACAGCAAGGTACACCGCTAAAATGCATCTTACATGTTACTGCATCAAGAATAATAATCTAATATTATAATATATAATAATGTAACAAATGAAGATGCGGCTGCATAGCGAGTACTTTTGATTATATACGTCAAGTACATCTTCTTGATTATACTAAGACACTTTTACTGAAGTAATATTTTGAAAGCAGGACTGTTTCTAGTAACAAAGTGTCAACATCGTGGCATTAGTACGGAAACGATCGTAATACTTACACTGCATGGACGTTAATTGTCATTGAATACGATGATCAAACATGAGTTTGTATCTTCTTGTGTGGCGCGCCCTGCAGATAGACGTTAACAGTGAAACCAATGAGAGTGAAGGGGATTTCCCCACCCTTCCTCTACGCCAGAGCGAGGCTGCCCTCCACCACCGGCAATCCCAGTATGCACCGCGGACAGAGCAGCAAAAAATAGTCAGCTAACGAAAGGCTGAGAAAAGGGAACCAGAAAAGGGTAGCTCACAAGCTAAATCCACGAGTTAGATTGTATTTAACGTAACCAGAACTGCTAACATGGCTGACAACGAGAAACTGGACAACCAGCGGCTGAAGAATTTCAAGAATAAGGGACGTGATTTGGAGGTAAAAGTTATGCAGATTGGTGTCGAGGATCTCCTATTTTCCTCGGCGCCGCCGCCGCTCTGTTCACGGCCAGCTTCGCCTTCTGGCTTCCTTGTGACGTCGTTTCTAATTTCCAGAATCGGGAACTTTTTTTACCCTAACCCTCGGCCTGGGCCTTCACATACCGCCACTTATAGCTCGATGGCCTTGGTCGGGCCAATTCCCGTTGGGTTTCACTGGTTTCGTTACACCGTGAGACCGCGGTGGTTATAAAACATGTCAGAAACGCTAGTCAGAGTTCATCGCCTCCGCTGTGCCCTGCTAGCTCGATGCTAGCCAGGCCCACGGGGGACATGCTAGCGTAACTGAAGCATATCGTCCACCGGGTCGATTTAGGTCGATGTGTTAGCTAGGGAAAATGTTTACTGTATATCAAAAAGTAAATATGGTTGACTTTCAGGTTGTAAGGGGAATATTAGCTTGTTTGGCGAGCTAAGACAGCGGCAGATTAACGTTATTTTGATACTGCAGTTAGCTAACCTACGTGCTAGCTGGCTTGTTAGCCACCGTTAAGCTCGGTGGTTGGGCTTGATGGTGCTGGTGGCTGCAGTTCCACCCATCCCCCGTCTTTAGCACCAAAAACAATGGCGGAAACCAATTAGCCTCTTAGCTGGCTAGTTACCTGGATCTTTTAAATGGTGGCGCAGTGTTATAATTGTATTCCGTGGTTTACGGACGTTGCACATGCTTAGAAAAAAGGGTTAACACGACCAGCTAGTTAACACGATCACATGACTGGTAGATCAAAGCTAAACGTTAGCTAACAATGCATCCATAAGTTACCAGTGGATTTACCGTCAGCTCAACATGCCTCGGCTTCATTAATGTTAGCAGGAGGTATTGTTGTTTTCAGGCGGTCTCACTTGAGACGTAGTTATATGAGCAGGCTACACTCATACATCCTGTTTGACAAGTATTTCTGTGTCGAGCTAGGCCTCTAGACATGAAATGTCTCGTTTAACAACATGTTAATGACTTCTCATCAGCACTGTGGAGGTATTTCAGTGATGAACGCAAGCGTTACCGACACACGTTAACATCTTTAACGGCAACTAAAACAACACGTCTCCTCATAACGTGAGATGTATAATAAACCATGTATACCCAGTTTATTAGGTACCGTTAGGCCCAGTGCGGTCTAATGCTTTATTTCTGCAATAATTCCGATGTACACATGGATAAATGTCACATTCTTTGTTGAAACTGTGTGTTAAATCAACAGCATGGAGGCGTTTTGGCGTCATTATACATTATAAAACGTTACAATTCACTAGCAGCACAAAACTGTAGTCTCTATTAAAGACCCACAATCTGAATCTCTTAAACAGTTTCAACATAGAATAACTGAACCTCCATAAACTACATGACGGACGTACTGCAGTAGTTTTTTGCTAAATATGCCTAATGATACATTTGAAACTGATTTCATCTCATTGTAGCTGTGTTTTTTCATGGGTAACAACATGAATAAACATTGTATATATTAAAGAGTATGGGGGTTAGTGGCCTTGTCAAGGCACACAAAATGGTCTTGCAGTAACTTAAGCTGAGTCAAATTAGGTCACACTCATGGTAAGTGTGTTTGGATGCTGTCATGTGCAGAGTGTGGGCTGTTGACTTAATGCTGCAGGTATGACTGATACTGAAGATCAGCTCTGGTCACAAACGGGATCCTGATCTCAGACTGTGCCAGAGTTTAGTTTTGTATCTAGTGTCAGTCTTTTGGGCAATGGCAGGTTGGGATTAAAATAGGGCTGGAACTAATGATTATTTTCATTATCAATTATTCTGCCAAGATTTTCTAGATTAATCGTCATCAGAAATTAGTGAAAAATGTCCACCCCCAGTGTGTCAAAGTCCACGGTGATGTCTTTTAAATGTCTTGTTTTGTAAATCTAAAACCCAAAGATATCTAGTTTAATGTGGTATAAAATAGAGAAAAGCCTTATTTCAGAGGCTGAAAACAGAATTTTCCTGCCATTTTTGCACAAAATTTTGCCGATTATTTGTCTGTCGATCGACTAACCGTTAAGTCGTCTATTCTTTGCAGCTCTAGATTAAAGTTCCTTGTTGTATAATGTTCTTATGCTATCTCGCCCACAGACTATGAGAAGACAGAGAACTGAGGTAGTGGTGGAACTCAGAAAGGTAAAAATCATTTGTATTATATTGTGCCTTTTTATGATGGATTTCTGCTGGAATGTGCATGACGTAATATTTCTGTTCCCTCCACCACAGAACAAAAGAGATGAGCACCTTCTGAAGAGAAGAAATGTGCCTCATGAGGACATCTGTGAGGACTCTGATGTCGACGGAGATTTCAGATCGGTACGGTTGTGCATCCTCTGCTCCAAATGTGTCTGCTGCCACCAGAACGTTTGCATATTTTTAGGTTTTGGGTTTTAAGGGCAGATACTTATATAGTTCTTGTGAGGTACTACTGAAATGCTTGTCCTGGGAGTTTTGCACATTAGGTTCACCTCGCCGCTAAAACAGTCCAGAGGTTTATGACATGCTGACATTTTGTCCCTGTCATGATGTCTCCTTGCTCAATGTCCATTGGGTGGGGCAGGAGTGTGAACAAACATGCAGTCAACAAACTTTCTCTGTGCTGGTTGGTGTCTCGTGTTTCTAAAGTAAGAGACCAATGATTTCAGTTGAGCTTCCTTGGTAGAATAGGTCAAATGCACCTAGTCTAACTACCCCTCATCAGGGTTATGTTCCTTTTTGAATACTTTCTGTGCTTTTGAGGCACAATACTTCCATTCATGTTTGAGATGGATTCATGTGATGCAGCGTTTTGGTGTTGACATGACAGTCCTGCTTATGTAATCCCTGCAGTGAACACCTATGGGGATGTTTTATTTTTTAATTTTCAGATGAAAGAACCCGGGTATAAATGGATACCAGAGAAGAAATGACTACTATTATAATCACTATCGGTAGTAATAGATTTAGTTGTGGTGATAATTGTGATGCATACAAAAAATAATTTTAATGCAAATATTAGCCCTCCAATTGGGCCAATTTTGAGGCACTTTATTTTCAGGTAAGTCCTGATCTTACCATAATGGGTAGGCCAAAACATTAGGCCATGTGCTCATTATAGTTTAAGTTTAAAGCTCAACAGCAAATGTCTCAGTAGTCATCCCTTTTATGTATGTAGTTTTGGCACACGTCAGACCTACACGTTTTAGGCTAACAAGTTAAAATAGATTGATCAAGAATCCCACCATCTAGTAATGCTGGATAAAAAGGCCAGCAGTTCAGAAATTCAATCACAGTAACTGCCTAGTGGTAGGGTTGACTTGAAACGCGCTGCTTAGCAATATATCAACAATGACGTGGTGCTCTGACTCACTGCAAGACATTAGAGAGGCTTTTGTGTGTGCTGGCCAATCTAGTTTAAATACTTACCCACCAATAACAGACTGTTTTCAGTGGCTCTAAAATAACACGGATTGTGTTTGAGAGCATCGCTGTTCTGTTTTGCCTATTTGTGGTAAACTCTTTCATAATGACAAAGGTGGGCCCCCTACGCTTCTAGAATACATATTCCCTTTTCTGATACATCACATGTTCCTTAAATAGTCAGCTTTTCTTTTTTTTCTTCTGCTGTTGTCTTTGAGTTCCCGTCACTACGGTTTTTAATATTCCCAGGTTACAGTTGTCTCCTGCAAATTGTGTGTGCAGGGTTGTGTTCAAATGTTTTTTTCGTTTCTGGTTTTATTTATTTATTTCATTTTTTGCTAGACCTTTTTTATTCAAGGGTGCACAGGCAATCAGCTGAAACTGCTGGCCATCAAAGGCACCGGCCAACTTTATTTTACAGGCCCTGCTGTCATGGTTAGTGCTGGATTGAAAGTTAGTAAGATACTCTGCACACTACAGTCTACATTGGACCCTGAACTCCCTGTAGAGGGCGTTAGGTGAGCTTGCCAGTTGGCAAATGATCACGTTTAAAGCTGGCCTTCACGTCCGGCCTGCTGACTGTTGCGCCACAACACAACATTGGTTCAAGTGAGAATGCAAGTCACAGCATTGTCCCGGTGGCATTTCCTAATCCTGATCCTCCCCTCACTGTTCTCAATGGTGCTTTGGTGGCTTTCCTCCCTGCTGTGTCAACTTCACAGACAAAAGCAATTTTAGGAAATGCATGTTTTTTTTCTTTAATGCAAAGCAAGAATCTAAGAGACTTCTGCTCACCCTCATTAAGTACTGCCAGGAAATGCACTCTTCAGGGTATTCAGACGGCTTTTTCTTGCTTAAACCACTGGTTTAAAATGTACCTGTTACTGATCATCAAAGCACAATTCTAGATTGATGACTCTGCAAACCTTTTCTTTTCAGCAAAACACCTCTCTTGAAGCAATAGTACAAGTAAGTAGGATGTTTGATTAATGCATTTTTTCTTCTTTGTCATTTTGCTCCACTTATGGGCAGTGTATATTATAGAACTTAACTTATGTCCTTTGCTTTTCTGACTTGCGTTATAGAATGCCACCAGTGATAATCAGGGCGTCCAGCTGAGTGCTGTTCAGGCTGCCAGGTAGGAACACACACCCTCACACTCTTGGATTTAACTTATCACTTCAGTTTACACCAGTAGTTGGCAAATAATTGAATAATGTTTTCTGTCTCTGTATAATCATTCAGTGTCACATTTCTCATGTTGTAATATTGATTTTCACAGTGAAAGCTAAGTAGACTGACTGACTTTTATGATTTTTTAGCAAGATTTCAAAATAAACTACTATTTAGTCTGTCCGCAAAATCAAAGAGGCGATCTGAATAATCCAAAAAAACCCGAACAACAGATGTGACAATGACCTAAACGACTTAGTGAAATCTTAATCATTTTAAGTTTAATACACCAGCAAACCTTTTTGGATTAAATAAATTCAATGAGAATAAATGTTACTTTTTGACATGTGAATTGGTTAATATTGTTTCACATCAATACAAAGTCACGATTACCATGTTCCCTCTAAAGCTAAATTTCCCTATGAATGAACTATATTGATGCTGTGTAATATTGAAGTAGTAGTTTGAATGTGATCCAGATTCACATCTGCTTCATCTGGTATTTGTGAGCCAGAGATTCTGCTCCAATACTTTGTCTGAAGAGGTTCTCTGATTAAAATTGATGGCCTCTTGCAAAATACAGTCCCAGTGTTGAAATTTCAGGGTCTGTTGATGTTTTTCCAGCTCTGTTAGACAGCGGTGATTTACAGCAAGTCAGCCCCATCTGATTAATGGACATTGTAAATGGCACTGCGGCTCAGTAGTGCAGCCCTCCTCAATTTGAGTAAAATGCAGTATGTTGAGGCTGAATTCACGTAACGTGTTTCCCATTTTTATGCGTTCGTCTTTTATTCTTTTCCCCGTTGAAGTGTACCTTGCAGCTTTATCTTGACACTGAATATGCCTTAATACATTACCTGATGTTGTATAATGTTGTGTCATGAGCAGGGCGATCATGACAGTCACTGAGATTGTGATTGACTTACAATGTGTAGACACTTAACATATTTCAGCATTCTCTCTTTTGTGTGCCATTGCTTCTTGTTGGCATGTGTCAGTAAAGCTATGTGAGTCTGTGAGTGAGTGTGTAATGGTCTTCTGTGTCCCATTTTGTTTTTGTAGGAAGTTGTTGTCCAGTGACCGCAACCCTCCCATAGATGACCTGATTAAGTCTGGGATCCTTCCTATACTGGTCCACTGTCTGGACAGAGATGACAAGTAAGCAGGCTGTAATTCTGTTTGTCTGCATGTAGCGGTGCATCACACCTTTTCATGTGCGGTAATTATAGTACAAGCTAGCCGTTTTTCCCCGATCCTTTTGGGTTTATTTACACTTCAAAGTTATGCAAATGAGCGAGCAGGGTTTTTAGCCCAGCCTACATCTGCAGCAGTTATGTAAATGTCTTCTAGTTTTCACCTTTCAGGAATGGCAGAAATATAAGTGACTCATCATCATGCTCGTGCTGTTTGACGGCACTGTCCAGTCTCACTGACTCTAACCACATCCATCTCTCACCTCTCCACAGCCCGTCTCTCCAGTTCGAGGCAGCCTGGGCTCTAACCAACATAGCGTCTGGTACCTCAGAGCAGACCCAAGCTGTGGTCCAGTCCAGTAAGTGCCATTTCATCACAGCACACTCCTTTCTTTCACTCTCTTTCTCTCAATTTCTTCTCACTTTTTTTCTTCTAGATGCATCTTTCTTATCTTTGCCGTGTTTAAGGAGGTTTTTAATGCTGTTGATTCTGTGTTTGTGCCGTACTATGCTGAAATATATATTTAAAAAAAAAAAACCTGTAGTATTTTTCAATTAATATATCATTGTTAAAATAACATGTTTGGCAGATTGTTATGAAACGATAAAAACTACAGACTTTGCTTTTGAAAAATGCCTTATTTTAACTTGCCTTATGTCCTTATTTTATTACTTGGTAAACAACATATTTACATTACTTTAATCTTCAGTCAATTTCCCTTTTCAACAAGGTGAAAGAACTTCACAAATCGCACAAGAATGACAAATAGAAATGTGTCTGTAGCCCATACACTCAATATTTACCTGAATTACTCTGTTGTACTTTTCTTATTTTTTTACTCTGCAAGCAAAATATTGTGACATTATTTCTCATTACGGGTGTTATTTCCAAAAATGTTCTAAAAATAAATGTATTTACACAGCCTGCTAATATGTAGCATGGTATTGCATATTGCTTAGCAAATGCAATCAAACTAATCAAGCTATTATTCAGTGGTGAATTTTCTAATAGAGGTTCTTTGTTCTTTTCCTGTGTAACATTGAGATTATTCATTATTTTCAGCTTGTCAAAATGGTCAATGTAATATTTTCTTAATGGAGCTGCCGGCTTCTCCATCTTGATTTTTGTTTCATTCAGAGGTTGTGATTGATCTCACCAAATGGCAGCACTTGCAGCAACATAAGAGAATTGAAACACTTAAATCAGGGAATTATTCATCTTGACAATGCTTTACATAATAACCTATGATAAATTATGCCATTTTAACAGCATAGTTTAAGTATATTTGGCTTTGAATGAAGTATATTTAATCTAAGTTATTTTGTTTTTTAAGATTCTAATGATCTGAATTT
The DNA here is from genome assembly GCA_943593645.1 of Bovichtus variegatus. Taxonomy (NCBI): domain Eukaryota; kingdom Metazoa; phylum Chordata; class Actinopteri; order Perciformes; family Bovichtidae; genus Bovichtus; species Bovichtus variegatus. The sequence goes on along the minus strand of CALSCE010009465.1, from coordinate 11,152,102 downwards.
GTTCAGACATTGCTTTGTCTACATTAAGCAATACACATAAAAAAAAGTCCATGTTTTCCTACTCTCGCTCTTCAGCTCTTTTTTTTTTTTTTTTCCTTCTCAGCATGTTGTGGATCGATTGCATTTTAGTAGAAGAACAAACTTGCCATGTCCAAATCTGGAGTCTAAATCTGTCCGAGTGTTCGTTTTAATGTGCGCGATCAGATGATTAAAGTTCTCTCACCAGAGCGGTTTCTGAATTAAAATAACTCGTCTGATCACAAGATTCCCTTTTTATGTGATTGACACCCATCTGTTTCCTTGGCGTAGATGCTGTGCCACTGTTCCTGAGGCTCCTTCACTCTCCTCACCAGAATGTGTGCGAACAGGCGGTCTGGGCCCTGGGCAACATCATAGGTGAGTCGCTGTTGGTGTGAACATGGGCGTGTTGGAAATAAATTCAGTCAGTCCCGAGTCCACACGTCATGCTCTGTCTGTGTGTTCTCTCCAGGTGATGGCCCTCAATGCAGAGACTATGTGATCAGCTTGGGTGTGGTTAAGCCCCTGCTCTCTTTCATCAGTCCCTCCATCCCCATCACCTTCCTCCGCAACGTCACCTGGGTCATGGTCAATCTGTGCCGCCATAAGGACCCTCCACCACCCATGGAGACGATCCAGGAGGTGTGTATGCGAGAATGAGGGAGCGGTACATGTGTATGCTGGGTAGCATGGGTGTTTAATGGAAAGGCAATAATTCAGTGTTTTATGAGTTGGATGCCACCAGTGAAGGATTAATCATGCACTCATGTTCAGTTCATACGTTTTCAGAAGCAAGATATCATGAACCGTGAATGCAAAAGATCAAATGGCCTTTTCATCTCAAAGCCACCATCAGGTCAAGGTAGAGTAGTTTATGATGAAGGGAAAACATTTCAATATCACTGATGTCAGACCTGAGGAATTATGCATGTTTGATCAAAAAAGGTGTTTTAATCAAAGATAATAAATGTGGACTTTGTGAAGGATTCCTTATATTTAGCCCTGATAGTGAATGCAAAATAAAGCTGTTTTACAGTACATGTCCAAACTACATAAAATGTCCACCAGAGGAAAATCTTGGGGTTTTTCTTCTTTCGGTCTGCTGCTGTGAAGGCTCATATCTGCTGTATGGAAGTAGAGGCACTCTGCATGTCTCCTAAAATCAAAAGGTCGGTGTGTTTTTTGGACGGCAGCGAGAGCGATGCGGAGTGGAAGAGCTCCATCAGTGGTATATCTAAGCTGGTTAAATAAGAGCAAAGTTAATGTGGCTGTTTTGTGCTGGACTGAATTCAGGTGTAGCAGGTATTGCAGATTACAGGCTCATGGAGACGATTCAACTATTATTCTTTCATTGCTGTCAGCCTTTTTACGTCACATGGGAATCCAGTTGATGTTTTTGTTCTTTTCTCCACATAATGATCCCACCTGTCTTTTTTCTTCTATTCTCAGATCCTACCAGCTCTCTGCGTGCTGATCCACCACACTGACGTCAGTGTGAGTAGACCTGTTTTTTTAAGCAAGCTGTGGTGCCTTGGCCTCACTTAACTATAAGCAGAGCTCTCGTCCCACAGAATAAATCCCTGTTAAATTTTAACTTTCTTAATAAGTAGGAGAATGTATTCATGAGTTTCTTTTCTTCTTGGCCGCTTCCAGATCTTGGTAGACACAGTGTGGGCTCTGTCCTATCTGACGGACGCTGGGAACGAGCAGATCCAAATGGTCATCGACTCTGTCATCGTCCCGCATCTGGTACCTCTGCTCAGTCACCAGGAGGTCAAAGTTCAGGTATGAAGAGACTCCAGGCATGACACGGATTGTGTTTAGGGTTAGATTAATAAATTGTGTTTACAACATGTACACTAGAGATGAAATACATTTATATTTGGAGTTGATTTTTAAAAAAATAAATAAAATTGTATCATTATCGTAACAACTCTACACTTCCTCTCCACATCCAGACTGCTGCCCTGAGGGCTGTGGGGAACATAGTGACAGGCACAGATGAACAGACCCAAGTGGTGCTCAACTGTGATGCTCTCAGTCACTTCCCTGCACTCCTCACACACCCGAAGGAGAAGATCAACAAGGTAACACATCCTCTATCTTCTTCCTCCTCCTGCACACCTACATACCCCTACAATGTCTACTGCAAGAAGTGTTATCTGACTGGAGGTGATGAAATCAGAGACTTGGTGCTCGTGCGAGTGCTGTGTGAAAGGTATACATGGGAAAGATAGTTATTTGTAGGACGCCGCAACATGGAAGAACCGCGAGGATGAAGAAGACGAAGAGGACCAGTTGAAGTTAGTGAGACAGATCGGGGGGGGGGGGGGGGGGGGGTTCTGTGTGCATGTGATTGTATGTGTGATACCATGGGTGGATGGCCAGAGGGTGCTGAAGACCATGTGTCTCTGCTGATATCGGAGTGCATCTGAGACCAGTCACTTAAAAACGAGGCCCACTTTGTGACCTGGACGATGATTAGAGCCTCAAAAAACACCCTTGCCCCACCCACAGCCCTCTGTCTCGACCAGAGGTCAAACTCTGTGTGGACCTCTGGATTCTGATCCAGTTCAGACACACAGACTCATTTTTTGACAATTGTTTTTAGCCTTCGAGAAGACGGATAGGCAGTCTGTCATGTTTGATTAAAAGTCTTAAGCAGGCAAGTTCCTCCTCTCTAGCTGAAGGTGTGACACAATAAAATATTCCTGTTTCTTTGGTTAGGATAAAACCTGTATACATTTAAACCTCCATGGCTCACTGACTGTATGTGTGTCTTTTGTCCTGTAGGAGGCAGTGTGGTTCCTGTCCAACATCACAGCAGGCAACCAGCAGCAGGTGCAGGCCGTCATTGACGCCAAGCTAGTTCCCATGATCATTCACCTGCTCGACAAGGTGTGTGTCCATCGGTCTTTATAAACTGTGAAGTACAAGTGGAGGTCTTACAGGGAAAATATGTATTGCTCACTATGAATATATTTATGTGTTTTTTTTAGGGTGACTTTGGCACTCAGAAGGAAGCAGCCTGGGCCATCAGCAACCTGACAATAAGTGGAAGGAAAGATCAGGTAAGAATCACAAATCACCTTGTACTCTGCCAGCTGTGGGGTTAAACTTTAATTTCAACTAACCTTTCCTCACGAACAAACTATGAATTAGATCTTTGAATACAGCAATGCAAACAAGTCGAGCCATATTTTGAGAATTGGATTAAGTCATGAAAAAATGGAAACTGAACGTATAATAATAATAATAATAATAATCTTTATCACTTTTCTTAACGATGTTACAAAGTGCTTTACAAAAGAAACGATAAGCAAACAAGGCAGATCAAATGTGAATAAGGACACAGGCACAGAGGAAGTAAATGCAATAAAATGAATGAATAAATAATAGAAACTGTATAAATAAAAACATATATATTAAACATTTTCAAAAGCTTTTACAAATAGAAAAGTTTTAAGACACGACTCAAAAGAAGCTAGAGACTGTGTCTGAGTTCAGAAGAATATGGAGAAGAATTGAGAAATTAAAGTGAAGGAATGGGGGTTGAAATTCTATAAAGTTTTTTCCACATCAATGCACATCACAAAAGTCTTTCAAACCTTAATTTGCTAATTCTATTAGCTTTATATTAGTTTTCTGAAAATAGTAATTTGGACAACAGAAATGTGAAACACTTAAATGATATTGTTAAACCCTTTTATTGGCATTTTCAAATGTAATACTACAATCAAATGCAGCCAAGACGATAGCATCAGCAGAAAGTGAATTTGAAATGGAGAATGTAGAGCCCGTGGTGGTGAAGTACGTTCCTCATCGCCTCTCTGCTGCCTACAGGTGGCACACCTGATTGAGAAGCAGGTGATCCCTCCATTCTGCAACCTGCTCACAGTGAAGGACGCTCAGGTCGTGCAGGTTGTTCTCGATGGCCTCAGCAATATCCTCAAGATGGCAGACGATGAGGCTGAAACGATTGCTAACCTTATTGAGGAATGTGGAGGTAAGTCCCAACAAAGTTTTATCATGTTTGTGTTTTTTTTTTTTACCCATTAGGTGTCCATGCATGATTGAACGGTGTATAATTTTATTTATTTATTTTTATTCCTCAGGTTTGGAAAAAGTGGAGCAACTGCAGAATCACGAAAATGAAGATATCTACAAATTGGCATATGAAATTATTGACCAATTCTTCTCATCTGATGATGTAAGTATACGTAGTTTTTTATTTTAATTTTTTTTCCCTTTCAAAGTTGATTCACTGAGGTTTAAAGTATATGTCCACTGGTGGTTCTCAAAAGTGTTGCTGTGTTAAGACTGATCTCATTCCAGTATTTCACTGTAAAATAAAAGTAACGTCGCATTGAAGTTGGCAAACGTGTTTTAATGCACAGTGAAGATCTCTGGTATTTGACTTATAATGCAGAACTTTGCCTTATGATGCAATGAACACCGCTAGTGTTTGATCTACTGTCATGTCTGCTGTACATTGTTAACGCCCCGTTGCTTTTTATTTGCATACAGATTGATGAAGACACCAGCCTGGTCCCAGAAGCCATCCAAGGTGGAACTTACGGCTTCAACTCAGCCAACGTGCCAACCGCGGGATTCCAGTTCTAGACGGCATCTGGGGTATTCTGGAGTTTTGTTCACGATGCAGCACTCTGTTCAACATAAAAAAATTAGGAGAGAAAGAGCGAAAGAGAGCGAGAGTGTGAGAAATTTGATCCATTGTGCTTGGCTCGTGGGATCCATGGCTGCATCTTATCTGAGAGAAAAATGTGTGGATTTCATTTGGCCTTCCAGGGGAACCAGCCCAAATGAAGTTTGAGATGGCGAGTGGGTGCGAGTGAGAATGAGTGGCTACATGTTGCAAAAAAAGCAAAACATCTACATCGAATGCGTTGAGAGACATGCCGACATAACTTCTGTGTTATTGGAGCTGTCGCCTTCGGAAAACTACTTCAAACGACAACAAAAAAACTCGATGTCTGCCCGGGGAGAACCAAGGACATCCAAAAATAAGAAATCAAGAGATCTTGAAATATTACAAAACAAACAAAATGCAGAAATGAAAATAACTTTAATTATGAACTGAGATGAACCACGAACCATCACAATTCTGCGGTCCTCCGACTAGAGAGGGTGCCACCCTCAATGTGCCCCTCCCCCAATCGGCCACGCTATCAGACATGTGTGTGAATGGACCCATTGTGTATGAATGTCTGGACTCAGTGCTGAGGAGCCAGGTTCATCTCCTCCAACGAAACGCCCCGATAGGGCACCATCCTCTCCCTCTGGTGGGCGGGGCCAGGAGTCCGGCTGCGCGTGACGCATGTGCGAGAGAATGGACGGATGAGTTGTTGTGTGCTTGGCTGCGTGCGTGACTGGGAGTATGCAAGACTGGGTGAGAACGCATGCAGAGACAGGAAAAAAATACAAATACAACATCTGAAGAGAAACAAAATTGCAACAATGAGGTTAGCAAAGGTTTCAGGAAAAGAAATTCTGCCTTTTGAAAGAGAGGCTGACCCGCAAATCCCTGAAAGGAAGAACTTTGGATATGAAAAAAAAAAAAAAAAAATCATCGTCATCACAAGGATTCTTTTTTTGTTTTTGAATTATTGTTAAGTTAGTATTAATTGACACTGGACAATGCTATTGGCAGGTGTGGAGCAGCAGTGCATTGTATTAAGATGCATTTGGTGGCTTTTGGGCTTTTCTTTTTGCCTCCAGTGTGTTCCTTTTTATGATATTTTTTTATTTTCAGCTTTTAGTTTCATTGCTTCTGTAAAGGTGATTGACGACGATCATATTCCACCCTCACACCAGAACCCTAACCTACGCACCAGACATGGGCTTGATGCTGTGAAATTCTGACACCATCACTATAATCAAACAAATGACCTGTTCCCCTTGTGACACTTCATTATTCTTCCTTCAATTTACAGCAAAATCACTGCTTTGCAGTATTGTTGCCATAGCTTTGACTTATAACAAAGGGAGAAGAGAACAATGGCCATTTCACGTAGGATTGTGAATCATAACCTTTGCATGTACTAAACTATAGCACAGTTATTTTTTAGGGTATTTTAGTTTCCTTAGGCTGTGGATACAGTGTAATTTTCATTTTAAGTAAAACTGTGCTTAAATGTTACATGTTTCCCCTTCCCTTACCCCTCACTAGTGTCCGATTTGCTAAATAATCTATGGTTTTGCACATGTACTGCGAAGTGAGGCCTGAAGGCATGTTGGTTGGTTTCATAGGTTTTGACCTGCCAACAACCTCCTACAATATGCATCACTCAACCACCATCTTTGTTGTCTTTCTAGAGTAATCCAATGATGCTTTTTAGTGATACTTGAGAAAATAATGACTTTATTTCAGGAGCAGCAGTAATGAATCTGCAAATGTATCTCAGCTAGACTAAGAGGGGACTTAGCCTCTCTTTTCTCAAGGTCAAAGGGTGTCCCACATGTCAGACTTGGAGTTGTCCTAAGTGGGTTCTCCTGAGTAATAAATAAACCCATGAACAAGTTTGCTGTACCTTTTTAGTACCTTACAGAGTCATTAGCCCCATACTACTCTTTCCTCTTATACCAGCTAGGTGTACAAGCTTACCCTTTTCCATTTTTTTTGTGTTAACATCAAACACTGTAGTAAATGATAACACATTGTGCTCATAAACCTTCTGTTGAACATAGGGATATTTTTTTTGCAGCATTCCTTGTTAGCAAACATGTGGTTTCAAATCTAAATTTATGACATGGAAGGTAAAAAAAAAAAGGTGGTTTGCCCAAAAACATTTTTGGGAGATAGGCTACAGGATAGGTTGTCTTCAAGAAAATAAATAGTGAAACCCAAATCGAGAGACTGTGTGTGTGTGTGGTCTGTTGTGAAGAAGTGGTGTGAATAATCTCTTTGCGTTTGTTTGATTGTTTTTACACTTTATAAAAATGCTCTTGAACAGCTTGAATTCAAATCGAGAAAAAGCGGAGCCTGATTGGCCAGGGAGACCGTTTATCCGCATGCGTACTACGGGAAATGAAAATGATGCATTCTAGACTATCGGAATTGAAGCTGTTATGACGGGCGGAATACATCCACACGAGACAATAATGCCAACATTTATATTGAACTTAAAATAATGGGCTATATGGAAAAACATTACATGACTGAACTATATAGAAAAAAGAAGAAAAAAAAAAGAACAGCTGATTTAAACAAAGTATGAAAACGGTAAACCGCGAAACACGTAAACATTTTTTCTACATAAGCACTCGAAGGCAGCACGAGAAGGAACAGGAAATGAAAGCTTTATTTTGGACAGACAATTTGCTCCGAGCTGACGGTGAGTCTTAAGATTTCACGCTTAAAACCTCTGATAATTGTGTACGTTGTGTCACCAAGACTCAAAAGAATATATGATTAAAAACCGATGACAACAAATGGTTGACAGGTTGCCGAGAAAGTAGCAGCAACAACGTGTATGTGCTAACGGGACGCTATTAGCATTTGGGAGTGCCAAGTTAAAACATTTAATATACATTTAAAAAAAAAAAAAAACAATTAATACCGACACACTTTCTAGTTGTTTGAATTGTTATTTCATGAACCCACGTTGCTTATTATCTTGTGAAAAAAAAACGCGGCTCTGTTAACTCTTTAAACCGCAAACTTAATATGATATGTTAATATGACAATTCACAGTAAAGAGTAAAAAATAAAATAATCAAAGCTGCCAAGTTTTAAATGCAACCATTACATATTTGCATATGACTAAAATGAATTGGATGATATTGATCGGGTAGCAGCAGGACACCTGTTTGAACCTGGGCGCGACATCAGCTGCAGTTTGACTATAAATGGATCAGGTTTTTGGGGTCAGTTGCACAACTCAACAGTCTGTCCTGAAGTGTGTGTTGTGTGTGTTGTGTTGTGTGTGTGTGTGTGTGTGTGTTGGGGCAGGGTGGCTGCTGGCAGAAGGCCTCCTATTGTCACTGCGGTGCTAGCTGTAACTAGAGGAGAGCACTCACACACACCACAACATAACTGATCCTCTAACTGGGCTCAGCGGGATTTTAGCTGTTTGGATGGTTGTTTTTCACTTCGAGATGGTTTAGTTGAATGAGGCAATCCATTCTGCTAAAATCTCTATTACTAATGGTTTTATGGGATTGGGAGAGGCCACTTAACTAGGTAAATTACACCTGTACAATCTAATCTAAAACTTTTAAATCTAAAAATGTACATTTGTATAATGACACATTCTTAGATTACATTAAATTATATGTTTTAGCATTAGGTTCATAGTAAGTAGTGGTGTTGTACTGGGCTGCATTAGATTCAGAGATGTTTTTTTGTATTGGTGTTTCCTCCCTTAATGTAAATAAGGAAGACAGCATTTTAACAACGCATCAATCTAATGTCGTACAGTACAACACCACTTTTGACCGGTAATAGACATATAAATCAGTTTACACAGTTCCAAAAGTGAACATTTTGAGCTTTGTAAATTTCGATTTTCTTTTTTGGCAGAACTTTTGTATTGGATTGAAATAGATGGTACAATTTGTACCTAATAAAGTATCCGCTGAGTGTGTAACACTAGTGCACTGACAGTCACAGATTGGAGGGCTGGGAATGGTAATAAAAAATGGCTTAACACCGTCATGAGAATGTTGCACCCAAGTGCAGTGAACTACTAAAGCTGCTAAAGATTATTTTCAATCTTAATTAATCTGCTGAATAGTTTCTAAATCAATAATGGTGTCCTCAATTGCTCTCCCTGAGGTTTCTTCCATATTTCCCCAACTAATTGTGGGCTTTCTTTTAGGGGTTTTTTCCTTGTGCGGTGCGAGGGTCTAAGGACAGAGGGGGTCGTATCCTGTACAGTCTGTAAAGCCCACTGAGACAAATGTGTCATTTGTGATATTGGGCTATATAAATAAACTTGATTTGATTTGGTGTCCACAAAATGTCAGAAAATAGGGAAAATGCCTATTTTTCCTGTTATATGCTACCAACAGTCCCAAACCTTAAGATATTACACTTTACTGTCTTATATGACATAAAGAAACATTGAATTACACATTTGAGAAGCCCACACCTTCAACTGTTGCTTGGAAAACAAATGAAACGATTCATTATCAAAATAGTTACATTTTCTGTTGAATGACTTTATACTCGATCACATTCTGTGCTATTTTTAAATTTTTTATATAAAAGTCATCAGCAGGTTATATGCACATTACAGTTGGAGAAAGATGATGTGTTTTGCTAAACAGGTGCAGCACGTAGCTTTTCATCCATCCTGCTGTCCTGGCTGCCAGATCTCCCTAAAGCCTCGGCCTCTAGCCTCCACCATGGACAACCTAGAGGAGGACCTGACGTGCTCTGTGTGCTACTGTCTGTTCTCTGACCCGCGAGTCCTGCCGTGCTCACACACCTTCTGTAAGACCTGCCTGGACAACTTGCTCCAGGCGTCTACCAACTATTCCATCTGGCGTCCGCTCCGCCTGCCGCTAAAATGCCCCAACTGCCGCAGCGTGGTGGAGCTGCCCCCGATGGGCGTAGAAGCTCTGCCCACCAACGTATGTCTGCGGGCCATCATCGAGAAAGTAGGAGAGAATCACTTGTGTTCAACTGAAACTTTTACCCTTTGGCTACCGATCAGACTGACATCCTCGTATTGGTCTCTAAACGTTGCTGCTTCAGTTTGTGCTCACCTGTCTTGCATGTCTGTTCGCTCATCTGCCATCTCAGTACCAGAGCGAAAGCACGCCGCGACCCCCTTCCTGTCAGGAGCACCACAGGCAGCCTCTGAACATGTACTGCATCCAGGACCGGCAGCTGATCTGTGGGCTGTGTCTGACTGTCGGGCAGCACCAGGGCCATCCCATAGACGACCTGCAGGCTGCATTCATCAGAGAAAAACAGACCCCATCGCTCCTGCTGGCCAGACTCTCTGAGCAGCGATGGGCACAGGTGGGGAATCCTGTCAATATGGCTCGTGTGGAAAGATGCGCTGAAAAACCTGTATGGTGCTTTAATTTGGAAATCAGTTTAAGTAAACCTGATATAAATGCATGTTCCAGAAGGAAACACCTTCCTGTTGTGCTGACTGCCGCTCTCCCTCCGTTAGGTGTGTGAGCTGGGGGAGCAGCTGCAGCAGGAGAAGGCCCGCTGTGAGGGTCTGGTGAGGCAGGACCGACAGGAGGTCAATGAGTTTTTTCAGACCCTGGAGGTGGTGCTGGGCAGGAAGAGACACGCCTACCTGGAGGCCCTGGATAAAGCTGGTGCGGAGGTGTCCCGGGCCTACGACCCCCTCATTCACAAAGTGAAGGAGCTGCAGGTGGGTTTCAGGGCTAATGGGCGCTTTTTATCAAATCATAGCCCACAATATTATCGCCACATATTTAGTGACTCTTTCCCATCCGTGAGTGCATGAACTAGATACTAAAGCACAGACAGGTTATAACAGGAAAGGACGCATTTTAGGGAATTTTTTACTTGATCTCAGTCGTTGAAGTCCGGTATGTGGTCTTTATGTGGTACAAACATTTAGCGCTTTATCCATTGAAATTGGATTTAAAAATTGGAAGACTATTTTTATTTTTTTTGTTTCCTTTTTGGCAAATAAATGACACATTTGTCTTTGGGGCGTTGGGGGAGGGAGACAAAACGAGAACGGAAAAAAACAGAAAATCATTTAAGAGGATTATTTACACAATATTATCATATCTGTATTATTAACACAATATCAATAGTTTATTTTTAAATATCACTGTTATAGTCGATACCGGTATATCATGACACCCCTAGTTTAAAAAAAACGTTTGTGTTTTTTATATTGTGACGTGTATTTAGAACTAATGATAATGTTATTGATTGTTTAGTCTATAAAATACCCTTCACAAGTTCCCATAGTCCAATGCGACATCTAAATCCCAAAAGTATTAGAATTAAAATTCTATAACACAAAAAAAGCAGCAACTCTTCATATTGAGAAGCAGGAACAAGCATTCAGCATTTTTTTCTTGAAAAAAAAAAAAAAAAAAGCACCACTAACCGCCATGTTTCCTGCAGGAAGAACAGTTGGACCTGGTGTCCTTGGGTTCATCAGTGGAGGAGGAGGACTCGCCGCTGGTCTTCCTGGAGCAGGTGCATTTGTTCAGAGAGAGGGTGGAGGAGTTTATTAAAACCCCTCTGCCCTCAGTGCTAAACCTCTCTGTCACCCCGAGAGCAGCAGAGCACCTCCAGCAGAACTGGCCTGCTGTGACTATCGGGAGCCTGGATCAAGCGCCCGTCCCTAAAGTGTGCTGCTGCGCCAGATGTGGCGGTGTGGAGGCTGGCGTGGAAACTGAAGCTGGAAGGGATCGGACCGACAGCTGGTGGCAGAACTTGTGGTGTTTGCTGCAGCCTGCCTCCTCAGTGGTGGTGCTGCTGCTGCTGCTGCTGCTGCTGGCAGCGCTGTGGGTCAACCCGGTCGGAGGAGCGTCACTCGGTTTCTCTCTGCTCTCTCAGTTCAGTCAGTTGGTCCACGGCCTGAGCAGTGAACTGATCACATCTGTGTGGGACTCGGTGGGGTCAGCGTACACGGGGATGGAGGCCGCTTTAGAAAGATGGAGCGCTCACCTCTCCTCACTGGGTGAAAAGGCCTTTCAGCAGCTGGCTGCCTTGTTCAAAACTCTGACATCCCAATGAAACGCAGCAAACCTCCACTCCTCAACTTTTATTTTGAAGCTGAAAAAGTCTCACTCCTGTAGTAGGGGGGGGGGGGGAATCCACCATAAAATAACTTTTTAAACACCTACTGTTGCTATTGTCCAGGGACATTTGAAGCAGGTTTAGGGAAAATTGTTACTACAAATTTGAATCGAAATTGAAATTGAATTATTACCGTAAGTTCATCACCCTTTAGCTTCACTTCAAAGATTCCCAGTCGTCCTACGCAGACATGGGGAAAACACACGACTCGCCAATTTCCGTGCTTGAGAGCTGCACAGAACATTTCTTTTAAAAAAATCCGAGCAGTTTATGTAGCTGTAAATCTCTTTATGTATGGAATTGTGTTATTGCCAAGTGTAATCTTCCTCTAGGTTATGTTAACACTGCCTCACTAATGAGCATTTATCACAAACACTAATCAAACATTTTTAACATCCAGGTTTGCAGAAAGGAAAGTGGACAGCTGTTCAGCAAAGAATTGGAGCTTAGACTTTTTCTTGGGACATTTCAGTAGCTTTACTGTTCTGCGAGAGCTGCACATGGATCTCGTTGCACACGACTGTTTACAGCGACTGGAGCTGTATGAACCTCAGATGCCTGGCGAGCGGGAGCAGACAGTGGACCTGAGATCATGTTGCAGTGATGCACAGCTCCGAGTGCCTTTAACCATCGCGCCTTCACCTCGCCCCACTTTATAGCCTTATTGTACTGGATTGTAATTCCACCAGGACCAATTGCTCAGTGCTCTTTTTACTACAATGGTGCATTGATATATATATTCTATTTAAAAAATGATTATAGCCTTTGGAAAAGCTTTACCAGTGCTGTTTTGCATCCCACAAATGTTACTTTATTTTACTCAAGCAGACGTCAGCAGGGCAGATCCTTACTGAAACACCAGCTTGAGTATCAGTCAAATATCAGTATACCAAGCTGCTTTCCTAAATATGTACACATGTATTGTGCAAACTATACTTAAATGCTGCTACAAGTATCACATACTGAAACGAGACATTTCGGTGAATATGTAAGAAATTTTTAACAAGTGTTACCAAGAGCAGTTTTGTTTTTAACTCCCTGTATTTTAAAAATGTCATAATAAATGGTTCAATGCTTTTAGTTTTTTGTAGTACTCATCATTTCCAAAAGCGTTCTGCATGCTAGTGTGAGAGTACAAGTCAATTAGTATTGCACTATGTCTGAAAGTGGTGCAGTGAGCTCACATTAACGAAGGCTCGCTACAATCGTCTTTGCTGTGTGAAAACCTCTCAGACAAATCATGACTGTGCTGCTCTCGTAAAAGTCGTTAAAAATATATATATAAAATAAATTGATAATCTGAGTTTGTTTCCATTCCTAGGTACTTAAATTGATGTACAACATTTTAGGAATAGACAGCCTGCTGAATCAAAATATTTTATTCCATTCAAAGAACAAACAATATCTTCATGGGTTCAGTGACTAAATCCGTAGGGTTAAAATTCAACATTAAGTGTTGGCATCTTACATACAACTTGATCAAAATATATTTCACAAAGACATGTTTATATGCTTTAAGGAAAAGACCTTGCCAGAAAACATTTATTGGTTTCACAAAGTAAGAATTCAAGATAGTAATAAAGAATAGCAGCATTTCATTGTTGAGAACGATATAAAAAAAGATGTAACAAATATTTACATGGTGTGTGAAAGGGAAAAACAGCAAAGTGAGCCCTCTGAGGATTAAGCAGTGACTGCATCGTGCTCTTTAAACACGATGGTCTTGGGGTTGATTCCCACGCTCTTGGTGGTGTTGTGAGTTTTGTAGATGCCGATGAGACGGTCAGCGATCTCAAACATGTTGTTCCTCAGGGAGATGATGATGAACTGAGCGTTCTTTGTTTGCTCCTGCACAGAGATGGAAAGGGAAAGAAATGAATGATTTTAAGAGAAATTGATATATATTCATCTGCTTATTATAGTGTTACCGCTGCAGAGGTGCTGTTAAATTGTAACATGAAGTCGACATTTACCCAAAACCCTACAAAAGTAATGGACACAGTGGAGACTAACAGTTAAAGGAGATTTGTCTCAACACCTCTATTAATCCAGTGTTACACAACAGCTGATTAGCTCCACAGTTTTGAAAATTAGCTGGCTAAAATGTTTAATTACTTTTAGTTGCGCCACTGTATAATACATCTGCACCCCGCCTTGCATATTTCACTACCTTCCAACTAGGAATGTACTTTGACCTAACAGAGAGAGACAGATCTTGAACACGCAGCTTGTTTTGAACCTAACACTCAGGTCCACACTCACATAAATGTAACAGGCCACAATGGAGACGTTCTTGAAATCGAGAGCAGCATCTATCTCGTCCATGAAGTAGAGCGGTGTGGGTTTGTAGTGGTGCAGAGCAAACACCAGAGCCAAGGAGCTGAGGGTCTTTTCTCCTCCTGACAGGTTAAAGATCTTTTTCCAGCTCTTCTTTGGAGGACGCACACTAGTGAGTGAGGGAGAGACGATCAGATCAACAAAACAAGGGACTTTTGGTCTTTTGACAGTTTTCTTTCCTCCTCTCTTACCTGAACAGGATTCCCTCAGAGAACGGGTCTAAACTGTCCACGAGCTCCAACTCGGCATCGCCACCCAGTGTGAGCATCTGGTAGTTTTCCTTCAGCTTGTTTGTGATCATGTTGAATCCGCTCATAAACTCGTTGAGGCGCTGTTTGCGCAGGTCTTCGTAGCCACGTTTGAATTGGTCCCTCGCCGTAGTGATCTCGTCCAGGTGAGCCACGCGCTGCAGGTACAGCTCCTCCTGAAAAACACAATGAAATTGTGCGTTTCCTTTTTAAAAACAGGACTAGATAATTATTTTTCCACCACTTCCTTTTTGGCTAAGAGCATTAAACTCAAGAAATTGCTTTCAATCACATTTCAAAATGTGCCTCTTGTTGTTTATTATGTTGATATGTTGATTATGTAAATACAACCGGTGCCAGACTCGATCACAAAAGCTGTGAACCTCAGCAAAGGTTAGACAGAAGGATGCCTGCTCATATTGTGCTCATACCTTTTTCTTGTACTCTGCAATGGCCCCGAGGTTGGGCTTCATCTGAGCACACTTGGTCTCTAACGTGATCATCTTGTTGATGATGATGTTGGGATTGGAGATTTCGTCAAGTTCAGCAGGAGTAAGCACAGGAAGGTTCTCTTCTGGCTGGCCCTCAATGGTATGAATGGAGAGCTTGGTGGCCTGAAAAATATAAAAACAAGATCAATCAACACTCGAGTCAAAAATATATAACTCAATACACTCACACATTTGTACAGATCATCAGTACAAACAGAACCATCTGTAACTTCCATCTATTCAATAAATGAATAAGAAATGCTTCAATCCCGGCCTTCATTTAAGAAAAACTAAATTCTATATTCTTTTGTTTTTCAAAGAGCACTTTTCATGTCTGAGTGCTTCAGAGATAAGTAAGTAAAACAAACAACTCAGCCAATTTAAACCAGTGGACAAATTAGTACAAGTTAAACAAAAAAAGAAAAGAAACCAGACCACCTGAAATGATTCATTAAAACATCAGTAGTAAATTATAAAATGACTTTTGTGTTGGGATTGACAAAGTAAAGTCCATGAAGCGTTCATTGCTTGTTACCCCATTGGACCCATTTTCAGTAACATCCCACAGCTCGCAGTTCTCAACTCTTACTTTGGCGAGTATAATGTTATCATTACAATATAACCGATGGCAAGAGTTTGAAAAATAAAACCCAAGTTGTACTTGAATTAACTCGCCTCTTTCTGCCAGTGTTTGATCTTGTTGTTGTGCTCAGTGATGGTGGTCTCGATCTGTTCAATGCGCAGCCGGACGTTGAGGGACTCCTCCTGCATGCTGTGCTCCTGCTGCTGCAGGACCTTTATCTCCTTCAACACCCCCTGATACTGCTGCTGCACCTCAGGCAGCGCGGCCTAGAGGACAAGAGAAAACAGTGGTACTCAACTTATTTTAGTGTTTACTTAACATTCATTTGGATGTGGTGATTCCACTTGAGAGATAATGGACATTATTTTTAACCTAAAAAAAACACTAGTGTTAGTAAACCCAAAAATGGTCCAGAATGATTAATTATCCCCACATGCAAAGCAGGACAGCGACACCTTTGAAACACTCAAAATGTCAAATTTAAATGGGAGTTGTGAAATTTATCAGTGTTGCTTTTGAACAAAAATGTATTCAAAAAGTTTATTTTATTGTTTTATTCCTTTGTAGGGATCGTAAATCAGCAATCTTGTTTTTCAAATGACAAGACCCATAAACCTAGCTATGTACATTGCAAGAAGACCAAGTTTAAGATAAACAGCTGTCCTGAATGTCTCTTGGAGCAGAAAACTAATAACTTTGGATATTTACTGGTATAAAATATCTGTAATTTATAGGCAAAAATCTGTAATTTACAATAACAATAAGCCTTAAATATTACGTGAATAAGCTGTGCCAACCTCAGCCTCCTGACAGGCCTTCATGACCTCCCCGGCCTCGTTTTCCAGTTTCTTCAGTTGTTCAGTGAGCTCAGCCATCGACTTCTCATTCTCCTCCTGCTCACCCTGCACACGGCTCACACTCTCCTCACACTTCTTCAGGTTGCTGCAGAGGGGACAAGCAAAAGACACAGAGCCTCTGTCAAGAGTGCTGGCGGTTCAGGTTCAGTCTTTTTTGAGTGACTGCTGAAGAGCAGTCACCTTGTCTGCATGGAGCATCCCAAGTGCTCTGTATCTACACAAGATGCGTTAAGGCTAGGGATGTCGCGAGAACACGCTGTAAGACGAATAAAATCGCAAAATTAAATTCCAATTCAATTGGGTTTTGTTCACACTAGTGGATCCAGATTGTTTTCTTGACGTTTGGCATAAAAAACCTTTATAGACACTTGGTTTATGTTTCAGTACAGCTAAATGCACATTCGAGGTGTTCCAACAAGTTTATTTTTGTACGAGGGCGAAGTAGTACACTTGATGCAGCTTCTAAATACTACAGATCAAAGACAACACCTTTTTAAATGAGACATACCAACATGCAAAAATCGGAAAGAATTGAAGGGGGAAAAAAAGGCATCTCAAATGCGTATTTCAGATTGAGCATGGTTAAAAAAAAAAGGTGTGCACCCTAACAGCTCCTGAAAGATCAAAACTCTTTTCAGACATGAAATCTGTAACACTGCTTAGTTCATTCATCCGTTTAAGTAATGGCCTTTTGGCTTTCAAACAAGCTTCTCCAATAGGAAGAAGTTCCGTGTTGACTATTCAAACATCACAGGACAGTGATGGATACAACCGCAATGCTTGTGCAAAAAGAAACACCCGCGGCCGTTTCCCCCTCCTCACTGCGAGTTTAAATACATCAAGGAGGAAGAAGTTTCACACGGCCTGCCTCGGTGTCTCAGTTTAAAAGCTCCACTGTGTTCCTAATCGGCTCCTCCAGCCGAACAGACCGTGTCGCATGCAGCCACCAGTGTCTTGCTGCATCAGTCGCCAGGGTGTTCTGGCCACATGATCAATCTTAATGTTCCAGCTACAGATAATGATGACTAGAGGCCGATTTCAGTTGCTACAGGCACAACATTCACTACCTCAAAGAAACCAATTACAACAACAATAGTAGGAAGAGAGTTCAGCGAGTGTTCCTGTGAGCTAATGCTACTTGCAGCATATGATGCACAGGCCTGACACGAATGTTGGCATCCTTAAGTATTAAGCCTAACAATAGTTACTTCCTTGCTGGGTATGATAAGTGGACTTAAATACAGTCAGAACCCCAATGAGGGACGTTTCCCTCAATAGATAAACACAATTCAGCTGATCCATCTGACTATAGTCAAAGTATGAGTGTGTGAACAATGCAAACACGTAATTAGAGAAATTAAACGTGCATTATTTCCTCACCGCTCAGCTGTCTTTATGGCCACTTTGGCCTTGGTTATGATGGAGGAGCAGTCATCTAGCTCCTTGTTGACCTTGTCAAGCTTGTCGTGCTGAGCCTTTAGCTTGTGGCTGTTGATGTCTACAATCAGGTTGTGGAGCCTTTTCACCTCGTTTTCCACCTTCCCGGCCTTACTGGAGGCTGCATCAAAGTCTGAAGGAGCAAGAGGGGGTTATGAAGAGACAGAACAGGGAGAATGATGATATTCATGTTGGACATTCAATGTCTGATGATATATATGTATCAGACTGGAAAAAACATTTCATGAATTAAACTTTATTACTCAATATGAACTTTTTGACTATTCGATTATGTGGAGTGTATTTTTATTTTACACAAATTACAACTTCATAATTAACTTAATAAACACATTTTATTTACCTTTCTTGAATGCATCCAGGGTCTTTTCCATCGGTTTCTGTTTGGCCTTGTCTGGGGCAGCAGCCAGCACATTGGCCTCAAGTTCTTTGATCTGAAGTTTCAAGTGAACCTCCTGATCAGCTAGACTCTGAAGAGAGGAAAGAAGGAAAATACTCGGTCACGTAGGCGTGTTAATACTGTCACATTTTACAGTTGGCTATAAATAGTAGGGCTCGATATTTAGATCACAAATATACCAAATGAGTGAGACAGAAACACAGTAAAAGCGAGATGAGTATTGCAGATGCCCTACAGTCATGCTTTTGGCGTATTTTTCCAGGGTGTTCTTCATATCCCTGAGCTGTGGCTGCAGGCGCTGGACGCTCTCCTCTAACTGCAGCCTTTTCTCTTGGCAGTTCTGCAGCATCAACACTTTCTCCGTCAGCTTGCTCTCCATATGGTCAAGCTGCAAACACACATGAAAGATCATCACGTCTCACACACTAATGGCCTGCTGTGGTGATTATGTGATGGCAGGGTCCATCTCAGAATTACTTCTAGGAAACGTGCTTAAGGTTAAACTTCAATACCACAAGTTCACAGCAGAAATAAGGAGTTATTTATAAAGCTTGCTTCACACACTTGGGGTAAGAAGTCTACACTGATAGTGAACATCACAGAATTGAATAATGATGTCTTAAAGTTTGTCTCTGCCGTTCTAGTTTAGGATCACAAGACTGACTGTGTGATGGATGCATTAAACAGAAGACATAAGACAGAAAATAGTGTCACTTGTATTAAAAGCTAGTTTTACACAAGTACAAGATGAACCTAATTTACATGAACTGATAACGATACTAAATTTAAATCAGATTTTTGAGTTATTGTATTGCATCTTCTAGTGCGCAGACAGTATGCCTATTGGTTATGTTGTTAATGTATAAGAAGTCCTATTAAATGTGAGCCCGCCTTGGTATAAATATAACATTAAGCCATTTGGGCAAAGCAGGCACAGTTGTATAAATGTAGCCATTACTGTGGAACAAAACCAGTATCAAGAAGTTAGAATCTAATCCATTTCCACAAAACCCTTTCTCGTTTTAAATCAAAACGCAAAACTATTTATTTAAAACTTTTTTCCGATCTAGAAAAAGTTGAATCTCTTTAAATTACAGGCCAGTTAGGACCAATTGTCTCCTCGAAGACATCTGATAAACACTCACCCCCTCCTGAGAGACCTCAGTACCAATAGAGGAGCCCATCCTGCCCTTCATTACTCTTCCTCCTCCCGTCATGGTTCCTGTGAAGCACATACCAGACCGCAGGGGTTTTATAAAAAATGTTTTAATTGGACTCTTAAAAACAGAATGTATTATATCCACTGAGAACCATAAATATGCACACTAGAAAAAACATCATCCAGGTAAAGTTATGACAGAAAGTGTGCCACCCACCAGCCATCTCAATGATCTGTCCCTTCAGGGTGACCACTCTCCAGCGCCTGTCTTTCTGGAAAGCCATCCTTGTGGCCTGCTCCATGTCCTGGGCCACCAGGGTGTCCCTTAGGGCAAAGTAGAAAGCTGGCCGCAAGCTCTCATCCTTCACACGCACCATGTCGAAGAGACGAGGGCTGTTCTCTGGAGTGCGAATGGGAGCCATGTTCTTCTCCCACACCTTCATCTGAGCAAAGGAAGTGGAATGAGAAGTTGCAACAAGGTGAGGAGATTATTTGTTTTATCGGACAACACCTGAATAACTCAAAAATAGTTTTAAAGCTAAATAAATACTCATCTTTAGAAATCCAAGTAACAAACTGGTACAATTTCTGTAAGTGGTCAAAGACACTGAACTGAACTACTCTCTTGATCGGCTACTGAAGTCAGTATTAGAGTGTAGCATGTATCCTTAAAGAGACAAAATCATCCATTTAAACTCTCTTGATTGAGAGTCCCAAAGTGTAAGGATCTTTACCTTGTCAAGACCAATGAAGGTGGCGAACCCGATGTTCTGTTCTTTTAGGAACATGACACATTTCTGAGCTGTATCGATGGTATCCACCACGATGTTGTCCAGGGCGCCACAACTAGAGGAAATGGCCACATCATACTTCTCATCTATGGCTCCAAGGTCTCCCTACAAGCACAAAAATACATTATAATACAGCTACTACAGTTACACTTTTCATTCCAGACATTGAACGCTTAAAAGTCAAATAAAATAAATGTGTTAAGGTGGAGTTGGTGTTAATATAGTAATGATGAGACTCGCGTTGTTATGCACACTATAGCTACATGACCATATATTATATTGTTGCTGTTTAACACTGTATATTTAGTTGTGATTTTTTTTTACCAATCTTCCAAAGATGCCAGGGATTCTGCCATTCTTCTTCTGCTGCACGAGGGCATCCAGGACCCTTCCTCGACTGCGGTTGGAGGTCAGAGAGCTTTTGGCTTCATCCACCTTCTGCCTCATTTCCCTCACCACTTCCCTAGTCTCATTATCCATCTTCATCAGCTGCTCCAGCGCTCCCTTGTCCTGCAAAGAAAAGGGGAGCAATTCAAGGAGAAGCTTATACAAATGGCACCATCACCCTGGCAGAAATAGTCAACAGATGTAGTGAGTATGGCTCTTACTGAAATTAATAAGATGCAAAATGTCCAATTGAAATGCTGCAGAAACAAAAAGCCATCTAAACAACAATGTTGTTTTTACCTTCTTGAGCTCCTGTTCTTTCTGGGGTATTTTGACTTCCAGGTCTTTGATGGCGGCACGGCGCTCATGCAGCGTGTCAGAGGTTGTCTGAAGTGTCTGCTTGGCCGTGTTGAGCTGCGTCAGAGCTGTGTTGTGGCGGCTAAGGTAGATGTCAAGCTCCGACTGAGCCAGGTCCATACGAGACCGGGTCTCATTTACAGCCTTACTGAGCTCCATCAGCTCTTTCTCTTTGGTCTGGAGAATTCAAAGAGAGGAAATGTAAAGGTTGGAAGATAGAGGCTTTACGGAAATAACACAAAACGTTTACCATCTACAGTTTAAAAACAAAGCATGCAACAAACTAACACCATGACTTATACACACACCTCTTTGTCCTGTTGCAAGCCGCTGGTCTCTTCCTTCAGACTCTCCATTACCTCCTCAAGTTTTTTCTCTTCCTTCACCTTCTGCTTCTCCTGCTCTTCCTTGCGAGCTGTTGCCTCAGAGATGGCCATTTCTCTGCTGGCTGGTACACCGCGCACTTCCTCCAGCTGAAAGATGAGCCAGACAGGAGAACGGACAAAAACAGAGGAGATGTGTCAGACTCTGGATTCTAAGCATCAGTGGCTTCGACACCTGTCCAAGTTCAACGAGGATACAATTCATCAATACACACTTCAACCAACCGCAGTGTAATGGCTCTTTACCTCTTAAATTAGATGATGAGATTAAGGGATCAGTGAAGACTTTAGGAGAAGAAAAGAGGTATAAAGTAAATTGATTGAATAAGCTTTTCGCCAGTGCCAGTTACAGGCAACTGCGCTACACATTCAGAAGCAGGCCAAAACACACAACTGTAATCAACTATAAACACACATTCAGGACTGAGCAAGCCCTGGTTAAGACTGGCACAACAGTCGGCTGCTTGGCAGGGCTGAAACAAGGCGAGGAGGAGTGGTGTGTGTGTGTATATAGTCTATGTTTTGTAGGGTTAACTGTGGGTGAAATGTGACTGTGGCTGCTGGGAGTGTTACACAAGCCAGGCCATAGTTGACTACCACACAGCAGAACACTGCTCCCCAGAGGTCTGCCTGCCTCTGCCCAGCTCCCCCTCTGACCAAGACGTTTCCAGAGCACAGCTATTGTAGGTGGAGCAGATCGTTTTAGAGCAGAGGGAGATGAGAAGCTATACCTACAAAACCACAGAACTCTTAACTCTACATTTGTGTGAAAATATATTTTTCAGAAGGTGTGCAAGTTAGAGAAACTTTAGACTAAGAAACAGGAACATCATTAATAATGAAACAGAGCACGAGTGGGCTATCGATAGGCCCACACTAACAATACACTTGTGTTACTTCACAGCCCCCTAGTGGCTAGTTCAGGGCAAATAGTCCTTCCTGCCATGAAATTTGATTTACCATTTTATACAGGAGGTTTATTTTTTATGCATAATGTCAATTAATCTAGAAGAAATACAAGGATTTCCTCAGTAAGAACATTTTTAAAAAAAAATTAAAGAAAGGTCTGTGCACACTTTTGCAACTGAGGCAAATCATTATTTGATAACATAGGGAAATACCAATATCTGTTAGTAGCAATATTCACGTTGTTTTTTGCATGAAAGACAATTTCACTGTACTTAAGTCTTGCTTTGTGTAGCGTCCATGCAAAATGATGTCAGTTGCATTTCTTTGGAAACTACAACTTTTCCAGCAGCCAGAACTTTTGTTGAAAACGTTACACTACCTGTAATATTTTTTAAACAAATTTATAGTATTTTTAAAAACTGAAAAAAAGCTTAATTTTAACATTTTAATTCTTTATATCTAGGAAATGAATCACTGTAGAACCCATGTTTAAAATGGCAAACCACTCCTCAAATACTAAAATTTAAATGTAGACAAGCAAAAGCGAACCATACTTTAAAAAACACACAAAACTGTTGTGTTAATAATTGTAAAACATAAAGCTATAAAATGAGGGATGTGTAGGGAAGGAAAAAAAGAAAAAGAAAAACATTTCTCAACCTAAAAGTGATTCTAGTAAATTTGATTCAAACTAAACATGTAAAGAAGTTAAAATGTTGTTGAATTCCAAAATTCATTTAAGTTTCTGTAAAGCCTTGACAAATGTATTTTTCTCTAGGCCTCAAAACAACAGCCCTTGTTTTTTTTTTATAAGCAACGGAAATTGTATTTTTAGTGCCCATGTTTCTTTCTTGGCCGTGGTACAAAATAAACAGTAACACTGGAGTGTCATACCACTGGTGCTAGCTTGTCTTGACTTAGTACAACCCTGTATTTGTTAATGGATATGCAATGCAAATTATGGGGAAATGGCTACATTTATGCTATCCTGACAGATTATGTGACTGTGTGCCTCTGAACACTGTGAGAATGCCCACTGTGATACTATCGGAGTGAAATAATCACAACTACTGCAGAGTAGCAAACGGTGATAGCAAGTTAAATGAAGTAATTCCACTGTGTGTAGTGGCCCACAATTTAAAGGCTAACACACCTTTTCATTGTCCTTTTCCAGCTGCTTCTGCAGTTTCTTGTTCTTGCTCTTGGAGTGTTTAATCTTCTCACGCACTTCAACGTCCTGCAGGTCCAGCTGGGTGAACTTCTCCTTCTGGGTCTCAATGTACTTGTTGAGCTTATTTTGTTTCCTGGTGGGGGAACAACATTTTTACTGAGTACACTCAAGTCAATCATGGAGAAATCAACACAAATATTTGATAAACTATAAGAACAGAACAATATATATGCAAAAGAATCTGTACAAAAAAAAAAGAAAAAATTAATAAAAAAAAGAAAAATGATAATAGGCTCAAGTTCTAATATAACACAGTAAACTCTTCATAGTAAAGTTTAGCCAGTTTTAAAAATAATCTATGGACATCAAAGCCACATTTTTTTTTATTCTGGGTGTCTATAAAAACATCAAACTGTTACTTTTTTTTTGTTGTTGCATGGAGCTACGCTTTTTCTATACTTCTTGGCAACCATTTGTGGAACAATACAATTTTGGACACATAAATTACAGTTCTATACTTTTCTGGACCAAAACTGGAATTTTTACTCAAAAGAGAGGCACTGAGATCAACCACAAAATTGAATTAGCCGAAAAAGATAGTAAAACTCTAAGCATACATTGGTTAGGAGAGGGGAACATGAGGAAGAAGGACAAAGATGCCTTACTTCTCCACATTTTTGAGCTCTTGGTTCATTTTCTCTGTTTCCTGTGATATCTTTGCATTTTTCTCAGTGAGTTCCTTGGTGTCCTCCATGATCTTCTGCTTCTCCTGCTCCTTATCCACCACACGCTTCTGGAGATCATTACTAATGGCAAATAGAGAGATCAGGACAAACCAGTGAGAGGGAAAACTTAATAGTTTACACATAAACCAAAGACACTGGCATCTGACAGCAGAGAGGGGTCATTCTGCCACTGTGAGGTTTAAAAATAGAATAGAAATTGGCATTCATTCAATGATTTTTTTTCTTTCTTTCCTATGTTACTGTTGTGTCTACATTGAAATGTAATGGGATTATATTATTGTTTAATTTGTCTTGTACAGTCCAGAGAGATGGTGCCGTTTCACTCACACATAATATTGGCAGAGCTGACTCTTGTGTTTGAAGATGTCATTCTCCAGGCTCAGGAACTCCACAGCGTTGTTCTTTTCTCTCTCCAAAGCATTCTTCTCCTTTTCCACTAGCTTTACTCGGTTTAGCTAGAACAATGAACATATAGCAGTATTTAATATCAGGTGACATAACTTTAATACTATTTCTACACTTAAATTATATGCATTAGTGACATTTTTTTAAAAGGATGTTTTTTTTAAACCTCTCCATCATTATGATGGCACAAATATTTTGATAAGAGCTGCAACAGCATTCATTTGTTTCTAATCACTAGAATATCGTCTTACTTATATGGCACACTCAAATTTAAATAAATACATTTGTTAACATACTAAGATAGCGCAACCTTCAGAAGTAATTATGTGTGCACAAAAGCTTTTCTATGAAAAACCATGAATCGGTTCTGGGGCAGTTATCCCAGCCAAGTACCAACTTATCTTATATTTCGCAGTTACACAACTATAAACTCACAGCAAATAAAGTCCGGACACAGGAAGGAAAGTTTGTTAGCTTATGAGTGTGTGAGCAGATAGTGTTTGAGTGGAGGTCACCTTCTCTCCCCTCTGCTCATTGAGCAGCTCAATGCGGCGGGCCAGGGTTAGGATGGGCTCCTTGAGGCGGCAGGAGCCGATAATGTCCTCCAGGTACTCCAGCATGCCCTCATCATGCTCTGTCTGACCTTTTGGCTTCATCATGGCAATCTGCTCCACCTCACCCTAAATACAATCCAGAACAACACATGGACAAAGACATTCATGCAATTATTCACTGGAAACATGGAGAAATAAATTCCTAAAGAAAACGTATAAAATGTTGATCTGCTGCACAGACAACATTGCATATACTTACATGTACAGTGTACACAAATATGTATTTCTAGAGGTTCCCTTTGATAACATAATGGCTTTTCCCACTCAGAGAAAGTGAGAAAAAAAACACCAGTAATACACTTGGCTAAACACATTTCAATTCTATAAAAAAAATAAATAAATAACATAACATTTAAAAACTCATTCTTCAAAAAATAGATATGATTCAATCTGATGAATACGTAAACAGTGAACATGCCTTAGAAAACATTTTTACCCCCCCACCAACAATCACTGCCCATTGTGTTAAAATTATAATTTAAATTAGTAATTTTAACTTTTGGTTGAGTGCAAATGTTGACTTTTTGTAACTACAGCTTAGTTGAATGTCCAAATACTGTATACTACTTAGTCCCAATTTATGAACAACTATTCAGTGTAATTATATTTGTCTGAACATGCACGCACCCCCCCCTTCCATTTTAGTTTGAGGTAGGCTGGCTTAGAATAACAATATTCCTACATAATACATTTCATGTTAAACACAAACTATCTGCAGATACAGAAAAAGTCCCAAATGATGTTTCATTTATATGGAGTGAAAAAAATGCAGCTCACATATTACTTTAATGTATGAAAGAAAAGAAGGCAGTAGAGGTGGGAGAGTTCCCACGTCATCCTCTGCTCTGACTAGTGCACAAAATAGACAGCTTCCCCTTAGCCAGAGGCCTGGAAAAGTGACCTTAGAGAAAAGCTACAGCCTCTTCCCATACCCATGTCATAGACAGAGAGCTGAACATTAACAGCCAAGGAATAGACACACACACAAAGAAAAAGTCAAGCAGGACACATGTAATCAACCAACTAACCATAAAACCACAGAGGAAGGTGGAAACTAAGTGTTCACCTGAAACAACCACATACTGTAAAAATAATAAAAATTGGACAGCAAATACCAAATCAGCCATTTTGTTCTGTTCTGACCCGTGTCATCGCCCCAAGAGCCAATGGTTAATCGGTAATAATGTGTAGGTTACACATTTGATACAATCAGAAAGAGTATGGGTGTAACTAGAACTGGTGTAAACTCACTGCAACACAATGCTAAATAAAAATTAAATAAAAACATTAACAAGACAAATAATTAAATATATACAGAAATGCATTACAATCACACGAAAAAAAAAATGTTGAACCAATATTAAAGCCATGGTAATGGAGGGTGTTTGATCCAGCCACATTGAAGCAGCACTGCCAATATTGGGGTTGTCTCACACGCCAATATTTACGTGCTGCTAAAGCGTAGCAGGTACATGGGAAAGGGAGGTCCAACCTGTCCCCACTGGAGGGTCAACCCCATAAAAAAGGTTCCCCTACTACAAAAAAAGTTGTTTAACTACAGCCACTCACATCCAGGTCCATGTATGGGTACAACTGAATTTTTTCCTTAAAATTCTAAAGCAGCAAATAATGGTTCGCACCTTTTCCACATTGTTTCAAACCATGATGCGCTGCTATAGCAGTCTAAGGGCTGGTAGAGGGCACATACTCTTTTCCAATTCCAGTGCAACAGGTTATTCCCACAGACAGGCATGGCTTTAAGGTAACCATGAAACATTTGACTGAAAGAGGACTGAGAAATGGGCAGAGAACGAAGAGCAGGAAATCTCTGACAGAATGGGATGGTCACAGCAAGGATAAAATAAAAAGCAGAGTTAGAATTGGAGGATTAAATTACATAAAAAATGTACAATTACCTGTAAAATCAGAAATCGGTTGTGGTCTAGGTCAATACCATGGCTTCGGAGTAAAGCCCCCACTTCTTTGAATGTGGCTTTCTTGCCATCGATATGATAGGCTGAGGAATTGTCTTTGTTGGCAGTCCTGGAAACATAGAACTTGCTGTTGGGGATGACTTCGTAGTCATCTCCTTCCTGGCTCAGAGGGGGAGGGGCAGAAGACACAGAGCAGCTTAGTGCAGAACAGTTCAGGAGAAACTCTAACAGCCCTGCTCATAAAATGATAATACTGACAAATACACAGAGTGGCTAGAGAAAAACACTGTACATTAAAAACTATTTACAAAAAGGCGTGTTTGAAAAGCACACAACAGGTCTAGGCCAGCTACACTAACATGTGAATAAACCATATCAATATTGAGTGTCCTCTATCATGTTACATTTACAAAATTAAAAAAACATGTTAGATACGATAATGAGATTATGAATGCATTGCTAAAAATTTAAGTAATTTGCCAAAAAAAAAAATCATTTGAAAAAACAAGTCTAATAATCTAAGTTGTGTACACCACTTCCTAAAAAAAATCTTTATACATTTTAGAAATTACAGATTGTAAAGCCAGCATAATTCATAGAATTATGCCATTAGTTTAACAACTTGATTTGAATTTATTATGAACTGCTGGCCCAAACAGAGGCTTAGAAATATTTAGCAAGACGTAACTTACACCCCCTGTGGCAGATCAAATATAGAAACATGTTCAACTCTAATTCTTTACACTACAGTCAGTTTTCAAAGTGACTTGTGATCTAATGCAAATTAATACATGTGTCTCTTAATACAAACACCTATTATATTGACTTTTCACAGTACAATCAAATAAGTAGAGCCTAGTCACTACATAGCACATTTAAAAATTGTTCAAAAATAGAGCAATTAATTCTAGCATATTATGAATTGACTGTGGCATGTGTGGGTTGTAATTGTAACTTTCATGACTGCTTTGAGTCTGTGTTTAGTCACTGGTGTGATCATTGTGTAGCAATATATTTTATATATATATAAATAAAATTCAAGAAAAAAATATATGCCCACAAGAAAATATTTCTTATCACCCCTCTCGATTTGCACTGTGTATTTAACAATTTAGGAGAGGCCACAGTGAGTGTAATATGTATCCATGTGACATAAATATAGAAATATATATATACCTTATCAATAATCTTTTGAAAATGCACCTCCACAGTACAGCTTTGCACATCCTTATGTTTATCAGAGCTGTGAATCAGCACAGAGAGCTTTTTCGATCTGATCTTTTGAGCTCTGTATCCAAACACAAAGAGCATTGAATCTATCACATTGGACTTCCCACTCCCATTTGGACCAATGATGCACGAAAAGCGCTGAGAAAGGTGAGAGAGAGAAGAAAAAAAAAAGTAAATCAATTATATAAAAATATACTGCATCCACAAACAAATACTGTAAATGTCACAACATTATAAGCTATATATTAACATATAAGCCTAGTTAGATTGTAATGGTGAATGTATTCCAAGTGGGTGTAGTTAAGGTGTACTTTAATATACACAAGGGGAGTGGAAAAAGGTCAAAAAAACAAAGATTAAGAAAAGTGATAATTTATGGGAAAAGTCAGCACATCACTACCCCTTGCAGATACATTCACTAAATCAAAATGGAGGAGTGACTTTTTCCATTTTGATATTTTTTTACTCAATAAATGTTATAATGTAGTATCACTAATTATTTTGTACTTGTTGTGCCTACCACAGGCAACATGTACAAAGGCAACATGTACAGATACATAATATGACATTAAAGAAAATGAAGAAACGCTACAAATGATGGTAAATCTGTGAGT
Source organism: Bovichtus variegatus (assembly GCA_943593645.1). Taxonomy (NCBI): domain Eukaryota; kingdom Metazoa; phylum Chordata; class Actinopteri; order Perciformes; family Bovichtidae; genus Bovichtus; species Bovichtus variegatus. The sequence goes on along the minus strand of CALSCE010009465.1, from coordinate 11,123,240 downwards.
TTAACACAACACATTAACAAAGTATTTCCTAGGCAGGGTTGAAATGTGTAACCATGTTTGGTCGTACCTTGTGAAAAGGCCCCAGAATCTGCTCGCCTGAGTAAGATTTAAAGTTCCGATTAACTAAATGTGTTATCATCAGGCGAGGAGCGCCCGGTTCATTGGTCATTGCTGGGGGCGGGGGTGGAGGGATGCTACCGAGAATCTCCTCCAAACTTCGATTATCAACCGCCTCGGCAGCTTCCCCGTGAGACCGATCTGTGGCACAGAAAAAAAGTACAACTTTTATTCCTCTGTGCGAGTCGTTTCAGGTGGGGGACAGTGGTGCATGGGGGAGGGGTAGAGGAGCAAAAAAACAAACACACAAACAAAACACAGGCAGCAAGTTACAACAGTAGTCAAACAACGACTACCGAGAAAGTTGACAGGCGTTATTTTTTTCTTTGTTCTGAAAACAAGAGCCAACCCAAAAGAGAGAAGAGACCATGGCCGCTTATGAACAAACCCACATTATTATACAAACGCTCTCCACGAGAAGCGTTGATACGCGAGAGTAGATGCGCCACATTCATTTCGTCGATGATAAATAACTCAAGTGTACATTTCGATCATCAACGTCACGTTTCCACTCATGCTGAACTGTACTCATAACGCAGACAGGGAAACGCTGGTTTTGTGATAATAATGTATAACGTTAAACCGATTATGTTGCCATCACACCAAGTCACAACGACCTGTCCAAAATCTATTGTGCTCACATAAGCATAAACAAGCTGAGGGGTCGATGTTTTTAAAAATAAATGCTTGCAGCTAGACACCCAGTGAAGCATTTCAACATCTTCTAAAGAATACAAACACCACTTAATGCCAGTGTGCATCTTAATCTTCGCATACAATTTATTATACAAATTAAAATACAAGAATATGGTAAAACACCCTTTTGATCTACTACATAAAAACACTTCATTATCCGAAATAAATTACCTCGTTAGCTGAAAAGATCCGGGGAAGAAGTGCACTCGACGATATCAAAATCATCTCAAAAATCATAAGACATTTATTGATGACTGACACTTTAGAAAAAAATATATCAGCCATTCTAACTACGCGTTGAGCATTAAGTACGAAAAAAAAAAGGATTCACAGCTGTGGGAATTGGCCACTACCAGCACGGCAATACACGCAACGCCATTGAGTGAACACAACTTATTTAGATTCACAGACACCAAAACACCCTTTGTTACTTGCCAGTTGTCGGCGGTGCCTCCTCTTGGCCATTGGAGTTGGTTTGTTGAGGGGGTACATCCAGCTCGTCTTCGGAGTCATCCCGAGGCTGCGACCCTTTCCCTTTTGGCTTGGCGGAGGCAGTTGAGCTCTTTGCAGTTTTAGATGGCATGATTTGAAATCTGAAGGGGTCATTGGTAAGAAAAAAAAAAAAAAAAAGGAATATCCATGAGTGGTTTTTGTGCCTGTCAATCTCCAAACTCCACTTTTAGTCGGTCACACGCAGCTACCGTTGTCAGGCTTTAATCATTACCACAGTCAGATCCCACTGCCGCCCATCTAACTGTTAGTCGCTTTATTATTTGTATATGGGAACATAGCGTTATTGTTTTTTTTACAACCATAGATAAAGTAACAACGTGAATAATCATGTTTGAGTTTGTGACCTGAACAGAGTGATTGAAAAAAGGCTATCGGCCTGATACCATTGAATTGAACTCGTCGTGCTGATTGTAGCAAATTAAGATGCGATTCTAACACCAAACAGTAACAATTAATGGCTCATAGGCTGTGACAATCATTGTACTACCCATCTGCATCTAAGCTAGGCATTTGATTTGTGCGTCACAAAGTTGGACGGTTAATGACCCTTGCATTGATGGGAAAACGGAAAATAAAAGGTTAACGTAACGCTAACTGGAAAACATATTCAGTTAATATGCAAATAGCTAATTTATCTCCGCACAGCTCTTAACCTAGTCTATGCTATATGGTTATAAGTGAACAGACGCAGCTAAACAGGCTCTCTGCTCGGTGGTTAAGACACAACGTCCTAAATTGATCGAGGTCTCAAACTGACACCAATATTAACTTTAATCCCCTAAACTTTTATGTTGGGGGCGGAGGTGTAGACGGGCCAACCTAACTCGCTATCTGATTGGAAAGCACGTTGAAAGAGCGAATTAGATAATTTAACGGTAACGTTGGACTTATTGGTAACGTTACAGTTATAACTACACGTACGCATGCCAGATAAGTACTTTAGTAACGCGTGCTTGACCTCCGGATAAAAAACACGTAGCGTTAACTTTGCCACGTTACTGCGCTATTTTAACTTAGCTAATGTTAACGTTAAGTTAGCAGCTGTAGCTAACTATCTGATGTGAAATAACACAGCACAGCTAATGTAATGGCTAAATTTGAGGAGCAAACGTATCATCGTGGTGGATCTGTAACGTTAACGCAACACTGTAAAGTGAACTGTACTCAAAGTTAGCGTTATCTGAATTGAAAGGGGCGCTTAACAGCATTTTCCCAACTAACGTTGACTAACGCTGAAGTAGTGGACGTTAACCAGACAAAGGTATTCCTGCAGCTCAAAGTTTACCAATCATCTGTAACATTAACATTATCTTAGACAATCGGAAAAGCTGCATGTTACTGACAGGGGTGTGTGTGTCTATGAAAAGGCACATTTTGCGTTAAATGCAATATAAGGTAAAACAGTGATCAAATCGCATTACATTCTGGAGTATTGTTAACGTCGGTCAGTACGTTTTCCGTCGGCGCTAATGTTAAAACTTAACGTGTTGTTAATGTTAAGTCTGGTTTGAAACTAACGTTCTGCATTTCAGCAAATAGACGGAACCCAGTCATTAACTTACTCTCAGCTAAAATGTTTCAATGTACCTTCCACAATAAAGACTCGGTCTGTCGAGAGGCTTCCTTTCTGACCCAAATCACGATTTCGAAAAAGTATCCAAAATTGGCTAATATAATCCACAAAATTTAGCCCGTGTCATTCCGAGTCGCTCTCCTACTTGAAAACTCTAACTTGTAAATGGCGCCTAAACTGTGCTGTCGAACCAAATTCGTTACAAACTGACGCAAGGCACCATGGAACGTTCAAAGGGCAGGGGGAAAAAACACGAAATTCAAAAAAGGGGACGAAGCCAACTCCGCCTCGCTCCAAACAAACAATAATCATAGGACACAAATAACCAGACGAGAAAACGCAGAAAGCATTTGATAAAACATTTTTACAATTTTATATTATATATAATTATTGTGAGATTCAAAGCCTAATGTTTCTACGTGTTCAAACGGTTGCCTGGTTACAGTAGAACGAAGTCCCGCCCGGAGGAACAGTTTACATTTCAGGAAATATTATTCGATAGATCGACGATTTATGTTCGCTTATTTGAGTTTTAACGAGTCATATTAACTGTTGCATACATTTATTTAACAGACGTCATTTATATGTGTAAATAATTCGAAATACTCGTCTTCAGGGAGACTTGCAACTCTCGCGATAACTTGCGTTTCAAGCTGTTTATGACGCTTATTACCCATATTACATGGCTACCAGCGGTTAGCCTGGATAACGTTAGCGACGAATGGTTGATTAGTGATGGATAGGCTTGCTCGCTACTGTATTTACCATTCATGCATCTTTTGCTGTGGTAAATGACACGCATACATTGCTGGTTGTCCAATAATAAAGTCGGTAACGACAGAAGGATGTCTGTTTTAAGCAGAAAACTCAGTTAACGTTAGCATTCAAGTCGCAGTCAAGGCTCGGGGACATCTAAGGATTCACGTTAGCAACGGTGGCAGGTACCGTAGCAACTGCAGACGCTTGTTTCATTCACCGTTACAGCAAACTACCAGAGCATGCAGACAGCTGAGTCGCCTACTTTAAAGGGTACGCTTCATAGTTTGGTCTTTTATGTTGTTTCGTTCTGTGTGTTGGTTTGCCATTGATATGATATAAGGAACCTTTATATGTGAGTTACGTTCACTAACTGGCAATGTCGTGTTCGTTTAGGGATCAACAGAGTAAACATCCACCATGAGGTTGAAAACATCGCTGCTCCAGGAACCCAAACATATCCTTTTTATGATGTCGTTAGCTAGCCTTATATTGTGTTTCTGCACTGCTCAAAAAAACACAACCTCAAAAAACGTTGCTATCGTTACCATTATTATTGTTAGCACCACTAGAAGTAGTAATATAGCGGTAATTGTAGTAATTGTTTACCTCTTATTGCTTGGCTCGACCTAGCACCTAACCTGTACCAAATCTAGAATCTGTTCATTCTGTTTTCAGAGGCGCCTATTTATTGCAGAAGCTACCATGGGATTTCATATGACCAATCAAAAATACATACCTTGATCACTTTCCTTAACAGCAGATCACATAAGGAACTTGTGAGTTGTGTTGGCTGGACCACAGCAGATGAGCTGTACTCATGCAGTGAGGACCACCAGATCCTCAAGTGGAACCTGCTGACCAGTGAGACCAATCTGGTTGTCAAATTGCCAGAGGAAATTTACCCCATTGACCTACACTGGTTCCCCAAGACCGTTGGTGGCAAGAAACAGAACCAGACTGAGATCTTTGTCCTTACCAGCACTGATGGCAAGTTTCTTTATTCTCTAAAATCTGACCAGCATGCTACAGGGCTTTGTTTCAATATATCAGTTTTGTTTCACACGATGTTCATTCAGTTAACAGCCCCATGACAAGGTTCAGCGATTGTTTTCAGTCATACCTATACAGAGAAATAAAACAAGTTAGACAACATTATTTTGATTTACTTACTAAACATATTAACTGGAAACAGAGTTTGCAGTAGCTTCAGATCTTTTTTCCTCAGACTGGGTTTTTATACTGAGTAGGATTGCAGTCTTGCTTGATCATTAGAAGAATCAGGCAATAGCTCATGAGTTTTTCTTTGTAGTTAAAGGAATCTCCACCAGTTTGTTACTTGAGATAAGCATATTCATTTGAACAAGTTCACTGCAGAAAGAGGATTGTTTTAATGCAGTGAAGATTGAGTGTGTCCCTGCTCTAGTTTTCATTAGGCCTTCAATGTCAAATCACTAAAGGTGAATTTTTGTTTTGCATCTGTTTATTTATAATACACAGACTCTGTCGCCAAGTTTAGTGACGTGCAGCCACATGGCCTCTTATATCTCTTCTTCAGCCTATATTAGATATAAACACACATAATATGGATGTACTTTTATGGCAGGCAAAGTGTGGTCACAACACTAATGGCAGTGTAGGGTTGCATAAACACACCCACAAACTGAAGCAGCAATTTTCTCTGGCAGACTAGGGAGTAGTGAAAACTCTGTTACAATTCACTTTTGCAACTTTCGTTTTTCATTGAAAACAAAACATGACAATCACACAATCTTTATAACTTTGGTGAGCACTGAAGGATATTGTTGCACTTTTTAAAATCTGGATTATGTATAGAATATTTAACAATTTTAAAGAGATCTGTATATCTGCTATAGTTGAAAAGAAACAGCCAGAGTTGTATTGTATCAGCTTCCCTTTCCCATGCCATCATATTAAATTAGTTATTTATTTTGCATATTGCACATGAAGTTTGAGCCTTTTTCCTGTGTGAAAAATAGTATTTTGCTTAATATTTTATGGTACTATTTTCTGTCCCTTCTTTCAAAACTAAATATTCAAATCTAGTATTCTAAACAACAACTTATTAAGTATACATCATTATTTTGGGATACCTAATATCTCCCCATTGCGAAGCATCATTTCATAGTTGAAATGCATCATTTGCCATTCTAACAGAAAGTATATTGTGTGGAATGGAAGCAGACTTGTCCCGAAGCGGACCAAATTAAGCATGAAGGATATCGCTGGGCCTTCTGTTTGGAACAACAGTGCGTCAGTCTCTTTCACTTTTACCCTGTGGAACTACAATGTGGCGTCATAATAGATTTCACACAGATGTATCATCGGGAATTTTGCAACAAACCCTATATAAATAGAAGTAAAAGAGCAAACGGTTGATATGTTGTCTGTAAATTATCATAAAAAACATCTGCCACATAACAAGCAAACAAACAAATCAGCACACAAAAGCAATGTTTGGCTACACAGACTAGGACTGTTGACGTTGGTGCTTATGTAAATCATTTTTTATCAATATGTTGTTTTTTTTTTCATTTGAAAGAGTCCTTCAGTGCAGCTGTACGTGCCTGTTATACTCACTACCTGCTGGACCAGTAAAATCCACGTTATGTCCAAATTTAGAAATGGGAGAGAGCAGCAGCATGCTGATTTGCAGTTTTAGGCCACCAGAAATTACATAGAACATTCAGAATTTTTTAATACACACTGCCGCAAAGTATATGTTAGGCTAGCGTCTTCAATAACTCTCTCCATGCCTGATCACCCTTCGTGTCTAGCAAATATAAAATTGCCCTAGTTCAACCAACAGAAACCCCTTTAGTTTAACTCATCCACCTTATGCTATAAGTTTGTTATTTAGCTTGAAGGAGAAAATGTAACTTTGTTGCTAAATGTCTGTTAAGTGATTGATAGTTATTGTACTTTTATTTACAGTGCTGGATTATACAGTTTTTTAATCTTACTAAATATTTTGTCTTCACTGGTATTCTAGATTAGCCAGAAAAAAATAGTTTTTTTTATGAAACCATGGTCTCTGTAGACGGCATCCACAGAGCAGATGGTAGTGTTCCTGAATTATAAACACCCAGATCAGGCCTAAATTGAGGAGTTGCTCTACAGTAAGCTTGTTTTTGTCTCTTTACAGGGAAGTTCCACCTGACCTCCAAGATAGGGCGCGTGGAGAAGAGTGTTGAAGCACACAAGGGAGCTGTTTTGGCTGGAAGATGGAACTATGATGGGACTGCTCTTATTACAGGTAAAGATTACAGGGACATACATAATTTCATTGTTTACTTACCTTTGTTTAATACTTGTTTAACTAGCCTGCTTTCGAATTTTTATTCAAATTTAAAATGTTCTGAAATCATTCAAAATAAATCTTTATATACTCGTCCATTTCATCTCTTTCATTGTATTACTTAGCTGGAGAAGATGGGCAGATCAAGATCTGGTCCAAAAGTGGGATGCTACGCTCAACACTAGCCAGCCATGGTAAGGCTAAAGACCCTTGCTTTTCACTGACTTTAAACCGTGTATGTATCTAGTGCTTTTGTGAAGCTGCTATTTTTTTCATATGATCGCTCACCCAAAAATAATTCTACAAAGCAGAGCCTATGAAATTGTTATGCATGCATCCTCTGCACTGTGTTGTCACAATAGTGTCTGCCGATGCCCGTTTGTTTGCAATACTCGCAAGACTGACTGGTAAAAGTAAGGCTAAAAAAGTACAAGAGAGGATATATAAATCTTGATTCATAATTTGAATGTCAGTGGGAGAAAGAGCCAATTTGAGTTTCAGACCGATACAGTTTAAAGCAGGTCACATCCATAACAGCTGCCAGCCAGCAGCAGAAGCCATGTGAAGCCAGTCTCTGACCAACCAGCTGCAGGCATTTAGTAAACACAACAAAACATACCCTGACACCAATTACACCCTCTCTGTCTCGCACACACACACACACACACACACACACACACACACACACAAACACACACACACATATGGCACTACTGATTGCTTTTTGGACCTTCTGTCTCAAAAAGTGCATCTTGTGACAGAGAGAAAAAGAGCAAGAAGCAGATACTTGATCAAGAGGACCAGGCATACATAACTTCAGTTTCATTCATGTGTATCAGGGGAGCATTCTCCTTCTGGTAGTGCTTTGACACACACGTTCACGTCCTCATCTGGCGCCTGTTTGACACCAGACAAAGAATGACTGCAGATGAGCCTTACAAGTCCGCTCTGACATGAGGTCCCAGATGGCAAATAAATAGCCACACCTTACATGTTGTTTTATTCAATTCGTAGGACTTTTAGTCTACGTTTTGTATTGATATTATGCTTTCATTGTAAAAGTGTAGTTGTTGCATTCATGAGCATGCACCTCATGTGTACGTGTGCCTGCGTTGGCACACTGGCGGAGCGTTCTGCAAGATTTGCTTTTGTATTTAACCTGCCTTTTTACTGAAGTCAGGTAATTTAAAATGACAATCAAGCAGGAAATGTTTTTGTTTTTTTCTCTCATGTGCTGTGCGATTGTGTGAACATGTGTGTGGTGTGTATGTGCTGAGCCTATTAGACTGTAATTGTGCTCAGTACAACCAAAAGCAGAGTTCTATGTTGTTTTTTTTATTAAAAGCACCAGGAAGTTTCAAAGCTTTATAGGAGTGGAGTTTTATTAAAAGCAATAAAAAAAGACTTGTAATGATACATTTCTCTGTCCAGCATTCTCATTACAGATGGCTTACTTATTAATTGATTCATTGTGTTGTTTGACTTATTAAATGTTTCTTCTCAGTTGTGGGACAGAAAAAAGATGGGGGGGGGGGGGGGTGAAAGTTGGCTTCTGGGGAAATGGATGGCACACTGCTGCTGAATGACGGGTGCTGTGGAAAACCTGGCAGGGGAACAGCAATTCAGCCCCAGTATTTAGGAAAATTTTCCTTTTAGCTGGTTGCTTAGAGAATGAGCTGCTGGGTGGTGGGCTGCTCGACAGACCTACAGATGTGTACAACACCTGGATATATGAGCATTGCCACAGATGCACACAATCCTCCACATGGCACTCAGATCACTGCAGGTTTTGCTTGTCTTTAGAGCCTACACCTATATA
>CALSCE010009465.1:11026756-11054256 GCA_943593645.1 Bovichtus variegatus | reverse complement strand
CTAGGGTGCAGTACATCAACTTTATAAAGGAGCAGCCCTCTAAGGAGTCGTCTTTGGCCCACATGCTGATGTTCAGTGGTCAGGTCCAGGAGGCTGAGGCCACACTGTTACAAGCTGGTCTCATCTACCAGGCCATACGAGTCAGCATTGACCTTTTCAACTGGGAGAGGTACAATTCAGTGTTTGTGTGAATGTGTGCGCGAAGGTACAGCTGGAAGGAGAGGGTATACAGTATACAGTATAATCTTAGGAGGATGCTTTTCATCATCCTCGTAAGGCTCTCTTTAAAATGAGGTTTGATTGAGAGTTTGTCCATACGTGACGGTTAAAGGTGTCTCTGCGTCGTCTTGTCATCTTGTGTCCAGGGCACTGGAGCTGGCAGTCAAACACAAGACCCATGTGGACACCGTGCTGGCCTATAGAGGAAAGTTCCTACAGACATTTGGCAGGAAGGAGACGAACAAGAGATTCCTGCAGTACGCTGAAGGGGTAAGTTAGGACAGCACTGCGCTGTATTAATTGATTTGGGCGGCAATCCCACTGGAAGCCTCTTTAGCAGTGGAGGATGTCTTTTTCTAATTGTTTTTCAATCGTTATCAGCTTTTTACACTCTGCTTATACACTCTGAGTGCCTTCAGAGGAAAAAAGTTAACTCTGAGGGGATAAACACGCAATGTCACTTCGGCTTTTTCTCTTCTTTCCGATCGGAAGATCCTGCGGAACTAAGCCAAAAATGGAGAAAAGCCTAGAAGTTGTTGCTGTTCACTGCCGGAGCTTAATCTTGGTGGAGCATTAGTGGGGCCTCTCGCCTCATTCTGATCAGGATCAGGAGGGGGAAAGCATTCAAACCCACCACACTTTTCAGGCGTCCATTGTGAACCTCGACTTATCATGTAATGTGACTAATTTAGCTGCTTTCCGTTGTCAATCCCATACTGATCAAAGCAAAATGGAGTATATTATCTCATTTAACCTCATCTCGTCTTTCTGTCTCTGCCAGGTTGAGGTGGACTGGGAGAAAATCCAGGCGAAGATAGAGATGGAGTTGTCCAAAGAGAGAGAGAAAGCTGCCAACGCCTCTGTGAGGAGCAGCGTGGCATCTCGACGTTAATGTTCAGAGGACCTTTCTCGAAACATCCGCTTTGCATATATTGATTCCCATGTGTTTTTGACATTTGGTGAAAATTAAGTGGTTTGGCTCGGCCTCAGTGTAATAAAAAAAGGTACTGAGATAAAATGGCTACCATTAGTTACAAGTACATTAACTTTAGATGAAAACAAAAGGGAACATTTGGAGATGTGAAGATTAGTAGACCATGAAGAATCTGGACTCTGACTCTTTGTACATGGCGTTGTGTTAATGTGGGTGGATGATTTGACTTTTGATAAGAGTATCTATATTTCTCAGCTACAACACCATTAGGGCCTTCCTGTCATTTCGGCTTCTCAGTGATTTCAGTGTGTCAAGTTTCATAGTTGATTGCTATCTTTTTTTCCAATTGTCAAAATGAACTGGATATGCCCAGTCATGCACAAATGTATTGCTTTGTTTTCTGTCAGTGATGCTTGACTTTGTGTTTTTATATGGATAGATATTTTTACAGTTTATATATTTAAACTTTGCCTTCTGTAAACACTAACTACTTTTGGTATTTCTTTAATGTCTTCATGCTTCACTGGTTTTATACAAAGATCGTAGAGTGTCTTTTGACCGCTTTGCACATGCACACAGGAAGTATTTCTGGTTGCATGTGTGTTTTAGAGTCCAATATACTGTATCTACAGTATGTGCTTCTCTTCGAGTTATTCTTGTATTTCCTTTTCTGCTGAGGTGTGAAACCAAGTGCTTGCCATGCAGCTCCACCCCCTGGTTGGCAGAAGGCCAGTACATCAGCGGACCATTATAGCCTATCCATCTCTTGTAGTGGCCCAGGAGGGACGAATGAGGGAGAAGATCTGTGTCAGGGCTCTCCAAAAAAACAACTGCTCCACCATATCTCGATGATGTGGACTGATGTGGTAGAAATTGATTGGCATAATCCCTGAAACTGTGAGTGGCTACAGATGAAACATCAGAGAAAACGGTAGATGTAGGACAATCTATCAATGGGTTCATTCTCTCTTGTTGTTTCTTTTTTCTTTTTTTTTCTTCCTCAGCGCACTTTGAGCCGCTTCTAGCCTAAGCTCTCTCTGACTCACTGTCTTTCTCATATTTTACTCCATCTATCCGCTTTCCTTATAAGCCTACTCACTGTGTAATAAGCCATAGTCATCCAGACCAAACACCATTAATCTATGAAAGGACTTATCAGCGAGGAGTCAGGTTTCACATGCATTACCACCGAGAGAGGCCACACACATTGAAAAATAGAAATGAATGATGTGTTCTATTCATACCTCCTATTCACGAGACAATGCATACAGCACCCAATCGCAAGTTATGTGACTAAGATTTTTTGCAATTTGGTAATGAAAAATATTAATTTATTAAAGCTAAGGTGCGTATTCTTAGCCAATGCTACACTTTACACTAAACAATCTGAGCCTCGTGTGTAGATAAAAAATTTAAACGGACTATGTAAGTATTTCATATATTTTTTTCAACTAAACGGCACAAAATACCAAACGGATATTGTACTTTTATTACACCACAGAGCTATATATCCATGTACAATGTCTTGCAGGTTATCATAAATTAGATTGATGGCCAAACAATGCAGCTGCCCTAAAAATACACTTACTGGATAATATTTATGAGGAGGATAATGCTCATTGATTTGACCTTTATAGTTGATCCGTTCTTTGGTCCAGTGAGGGGATCATTGGCGCAGTTACTAGTGTGAGTGTGAGCGCGTGCACGTGTGTGTGTGTGTCCTCTGTATTTGTCCCTGTGTCTCTGTATAGGTTTGTGCACATACAGTACATGTTTGGATTTGTAATGTGAATTTGAGGAATTGAAAACCAGCTACATCACTGTCCTCTCGCCTGCCAGGGGACGTCCCAGCTGTACGTTATCCGATTAAAGTTTCATGCTGGGAACTGTAGGAGACTGTCTATGCCCTCTGCTCCCGAACCCACTGTCACAGCTAAGATATAGGAGCTGGTTCACAATGAGCTGCAATGACTGTGAAGGACCGAGTGAAGTGCAACGTTCACACCTCTTATGGTTTTAGGAGCACTCATATATGGCTTCATGCATGTTAGGGTCACATACTCCACCTCATCCACCCATCAGTGGGTCTTAAGCATGGATCTGATGCTTTTAAGTGCAAACTCCAGCCACCCACAAATATCCCTCTGGAAAGGAAAGCCATCAGTGTTCACTATTGGCTCTGGCATCATGGTCTGGCGGTATCGGATTACACAAGCCACCACAATCACACTCAGACTTTTAGTGTCGAGAGCATTAGGCCAGCTCAAGGTCTCTAATTGTGAAGTTTGCGGATACAAAAGCTTTAGCAGCAACTTCTTCCATATTTTGAAAGCTAAATCTGGCAGGAATTGAGATTGTACTTATTGTGGTGAATAAGAATGCTTAGACGTAATTACTGTTCTATATATATTTCTGATGGCAGATAGTTGAGTTGATTTATTAAGGTGAATGTCACCGGGTGCTTTACACGTGGTGATGCACAGTTACATAACTATTAAAGAAAGGACAAAGAAAGGACAGGTAGACGAAGCTGCATAGTTTATATACTAACTACACTTTCTCATTCAGGATATGTTGATATTTCGATTATTGATTCAGATTGAAAATCTATCATTTCAGTCATTTTTTTAAACGAAATTGGTATTAAAAAAAAAAAGAAATTCCCTGATTCCTGCCTCTTAAATGTGGATATTTGAGCATCATTTGATTTCTGAACCTTCTATGGTGAACAAAATATCAATATGTTTTGGACTGTTTCTCAGACAAAACAAACAATTTGGATCTGGGAACCCATGCTGGACATTTTTCACTATTATATGTCATTTTATAGACCAACGATAAGTCAATTGATTGTGATAATGATCGGCAGGTTATTCGGTAACAAAATTCTCTTTGTAATTGACTTGTCTTCTTCTCTTTGGGATAGTAAAGTGACACTGACAAATGAGCTTTTTCAATATTATAACACAATGAGGCATTTTAATGGACAGTTAAATACACCTTTAGCTTTAATCCAGGCAAACATGTGGTGTGGTGTCAGCTTGGTTTTTGATTTCCAGCAGCAAAAAAAAAACGTTTGTCTCATTGGACAGAAATGCAGATTATCAGGAAACAGTTACACACTTGAGGTCAACATACAAGTAGATCTGAAGGTATTTTCACACCACGGCGCCGGAACAAAAATAACAACTGTCTCCTGTTTCTGTTCGATGTCCTTTTGTCTTTTCAAGCTTGGTCTGAGCTGTACTGTGTTAGTTCTGCTTGGGGCAGCATTTGTAATCTTGTCTGACATGCTATCATCAAAACACAACTTTGTATCTTAGAAGCTTGCACCATATTAGTATGGCAGCTGTAATATCTGCCAGTGCTTTGCTGAATTCAGAACCTGTGAGACACTGATGCATGAAGCCTCGGGCAGCAAGGCTCCCAGGATCAGAGCACTTTTAAAAATTGCACTTCTCTGCTGTGACTTCAGCTGTTGCAGTAGGCACATAAGACGTGGCTCAGGTCACTGATAAAATACTCATCCGTCAGCCCCCTCTGAACTGTGTGAATGTGCATGGGTGCGAGTCAGTTTGAGGAAAAATATTGCTTTGATAAAATATAAATGAAATTAATCTAAAACTGCCTGATAAGGAAAGAAAATGTGCTGCAGAAAGTATTAAAATTGATATTCATCCAATCACACCCTATTTCAGCCTACATTCCAGGTTACTGAGGGGGGGAAAAAAAATCTAAATATTCTCCCTTTTGGATGCAAATTCAATAAAGACCAAATAAAAGAATAGCAGGTCTTTCGGGTCCAGCAGAATATTTAGCATTAAGACTAAGAAAGGAGGAGAATTTGACTGAAGGAAAACTGTCTCACGGTGCCACTTAAAATTGAGGTGCTGAAGTAAAACTTAATGCGATTTTTCCGGAGCCAAATTAGCTGTCCTGTCACAAAGACCGTCAATTTCAGCCGCCTTCGCTCTCTTCATAATCTCCTTTACTTAACCCAAGCGGTCATTTGCATACAAAAGGCGAGTAATCCGCTATAATTTTACAAAACACGTACATTTTCTCAGCCTCCTCCTTTATTCTTAACAATCGGGATTATAATTGCACTTGAGTTTATATCTCTGCAAGATAATTACCCTGATTATATTAAAAATAAGAATGCTATATTGTCTCTGTAGCTTTGCCCGGTCTCAGACAGAGTTCCGGGATGTCCTTGGGCTGTGTTGCGGTCCTGACACCTCCAGGACATCCCGTCTCTGGTCTGCAGCTCTCACCCTGCCCTGACTGTCGCTCTCGTTTTCCGACAGCAAGTTATCATCGGACCGGTCTCTGTGCATCTCCTGCATGCTTTCCTCATATGTGGGTAAATATTTGACCTCGTCGTATGCTGGCAGGTTCGGCGAGGCGAAGTCCCCGAGGCTGTACTCGGGGTACCGGTCCAGCAGGGAGTCCTGGGACGCCGACGTGTGCCCGTGAAAGAGGGAGGGCTCCTCGCTGCGCTCATTGTGCGGGTGCCGGCGGGGCCGCGGGCAGATGATCCGCTGGATGAAGTAGCCCATGGCGAAAAGCAGCAACAGGATCAGGATGCCCGACAGCTTCCGCGTAAACCATCCTACATTGTCGAAGAATATGTGGATGGGGAGCTTGCAGCAGCGCACCGCAGAGCTGGCACTGCCGTTTCCGGTGGCGATGGGTGGACAGCACTGGTGGCCATCGCCGCACTGGACCTCCCCGCAGGTCCGGAGGGCTTGACAAGCGGAGACCAGACATGCCGACAAAAAAGTGCCAGTGGTCCCGCACGTTGTCCTGCCGCCGCCCGGCAGACGTGGCATCATTTCTGGATCTCCCGGGATGGAAAGTGCGCGTGTTGCGTCTCCCGTGCGTGCGATGTTGTAATGTTAAAAGTCCGTTCAGCACTAATCACGTACGCTACTCTCATCTCACAGTCGATGCAGCGCGGAGCGGGACAGCAGGTGCCCCCCCACTGAGGAAGACCTGCCTGCTGTAGTATGGTCGATATGAGTGGAGCAGCATCAGTGTCTGAGGGGAGCAGTGATGAGAATCATGAATAATCTTACATCATTATTACGTATAGTCATTATAAGTCCTTATACCAGTGCAACCCACAGATATGGTCCCCATTATCTGACATGGTCACGTTCAACCTTACTCGAATTGTCCAGCCCAAAGGACTTATTGTGACCCCAACTATTTCATATCCACGACCACCTCAGGTGAAGACAATGTTTGCTGCAGAGCCCCATGATTTATGTTGTTCGGTGAGATTCAGTAGAGACTCCTGTAAATGTAGGAGGGATGACGTCCACAGATGGGAGAGTGGGAAATCCTTATACAGTATATATATATATATATATATATAGTCTCCATCTGCAGTGGTGGAGGGGGTATTGCGATCCTTTACATAAGTAAAAGCAGAAATACTTTATGACAAACAAGCTTCCTGCTTGTGCAGATAATGTAATCTAAGGAAAACTAAGTATTTTAAGCAAAATGCATTTAATGGGGAACTAAACCCAAACATGAACAACTCTCTCTCTCAAATCCAAAATATATATAAAGTCTGGAACTGCTCCATAGACAATGAATTGGGAAATATGTTAGATGACCCTGAGAGCAGCCAGGAATGTTCTGAGTATATGGGAACATTTACTGTTTCAGAACTGAGAACACTACAATAGAATAAAGCTCATTTGGGTATTAAAAAAAAAGAAAAGAAACATTCTGTGGACAAAATCAATCTCCCGTTCATTATCTATGGAGCAGCTCCAGATTTACTTGAGTAGACTATACTAGATGGCAGAAGAAGTTTGAGACTTCTCTGGTGTCTGGCTTTGAGGGAGAGAAGCTCATGTTCACAGATATTGATTGAACTTTCCTAGGCCATGGAAATAACACATGGGAATCATTAATTTAGTTGGTGTTCCCTTTTAAAGTATCAAAAGTAAAAGTAGGTCTACTCATATTGCAGGAAAATAGGTCCTGAGAGGGTTACAACAATTGCCTATATTATTAGATTAAAAATAACTGACGCTTTATTGTGTAAGTATCATTTTGCTGATATAGTTGGTTGAGGTGGAGTTCATTTGAACAATGTTATATACAGGCTGGTAGTTCAATCTGAAACAGTGCCACATACTTTTTAAGCTCATCGTTTGTGAAAATACAATAACTAAAGCTGTCAAATAAATATAAGGGAGTAAAAAGTAAGATATTTTCATCTCAATCTAAAGTACAAGTAGGCTTTGTCAAATGTTTACTCAAGCACAGTACTCAAGTTAATCGACTCAAATCCCCAGATTCCACTTCGGCCCCAAAAGGCTGAACCATGCTTTAAACTTGCACCCTTACTGAATCCTGCAAGACCAAGGTGACTGCTCCTGGTATAAGGCGCCAACAGAAATACCCCCCTCATAAAAAATGAATAGTCCTTGCAGTGTGGGTTGTAATGGCCCCCATTAGAAAAGTGTCTGGATTCACATTAGTCCACCATCACCCTAGAGGACCATGTGTCTGCAGCATTGAAGAACATAACCATGAAACTAAATCTCCAGTTTAAACGACAGTCTCCTCGCCAAACGCGTTAATTTGCACTAAAGATGTCTCTTTGGATAACGTCCAACAATGACAGATGGCTCAGTAAGCTGCTCTACAAGTACAGAATATTAACAGATTAATCAAACCATTTGTACTTACTTTGTTGTACTGCAATGAAACACTGACTGTGAATAATTTCTCTACGGAGTGACCAAGGTCACTTTCAAAGCCTTATGTCCTTATTGGATCCAAGAGGATCCTGAGGGAATAGGATTTATGATATTAACACAGAACAAAGAACACTTCAGCTTACACGTAGCTTGTTACTATATTTCAAATAAAGGGGATCTTGGTGATGAGATATGACCTCGACAGTCTTTTATCAAGTCCTCTTGGTGTAAATCATGCAGGGAATCCTTTTAAATTACGGGAACGTTTCACCCCCTCCTGTCTTCATGTTACTCTTTGTCACTAATAGCCAGTCTGTATTCCTTTCTTTCCTAAACAAGGCCTAATGCACAATGCACCAAATCTAATTACTGGAGCATTATGACGTGAAATTCAGTAGAAGGGTAACATCATGCAACCTAATTTATGCAGCATCGTATTTCTTTCAGTAATCGGCCTCGATAAGGGAAACGTGATCTCAAAGCAGCCTTCTAACCAAATAAACAAATACACAATCAATAGCCTGTGTGGCTCTGAGAGAAACCCTTTCCAGTTCCTTCGTTTTGAGGGCTTTCCCAGCACTTCTGCTATTCTGCTGCCCAGGGGGCTCTTATTGACATGTATTGGGAACTACTGCTATTTTTGATCACAGCTTTGACTCTGAAGTGTCTGGAAAGTGGACAAATGCTCCACAGTATAGAAGAAAACATGAGACCATTTAGCTTTTTAATCACACCCAAATAAAACCCATGTAAGCAATTTTGAAAATAGTCTCCCTTCCATTTCACCTTTTATTTGTCTTTCTCTGACTATTTTTCCTCCTAAAGTCTTACCCACCACATCCTGCCTCTTCCCCCCTTCCACAGAAATCCACCACAAAGTGCTGTTCTTGTGTTATTAAGATTGATTGAATAAATTCTTCCTTTCAGGAAACACATCAAACTAATTGGAGACCAACTACATCCCACAAGAAACCGAAAATGACAAGTGTTCTTTTTTTTCTTCTTCTCAGAATGCATAAGGTGAACATGAGACTTGTGATTCCTTGATGCGCACGGACGCAGGCACGTAGATGCTGGTAGAAAGATGTAGTCGAGGAAGAGGATCGAGATGAAACGTATCACAACGCACTAATTCAATTACACTTGCTTTACTTGCACGAGTGTACAACACACAACAAATCTGTTAACACCAGCGGCACAAAAGGAAAACGCTTCCGTTGCGTTAACTGACTAAATAATTTCAAGTTGCAGCCTCCTGCATGGCTAACAATTAACGCGATAACACACTGACTAGACCATATTAATGATATAAATGTGCTGTGCTCTTTGCTTCCATTAATCTGCTACAAAGGTCTCTTGTGTTGTGCTTAATAATTCAGTTTGATGGGGTCCATTAGGCCTGTGCAATGATGAATGGCAGCGTTCATTTTCACGTGTCTTGAGACGTTGATGTATGGACCGCCCCAACTGTCAATGTCACAGTTATCGCGTTTGCATTAATTATGACACAAAGAAAGCCTTGTCAAGCCTCGGGCTTTGTTAATGGACCCACTGACAGTTCTGGATTTTTACTTTGTTGGCACCAGAGCAGAAGTCACAACCTCTGGGTTACTGCCCTGAGACCAGCCTGTAGCTTCTTTGCTTACTGCATATATATGGATATAGTATCACAGCAATGTCCAAACATACATCTGATATGTTGTGTACGCAGACTGTGGGGGGGATACAAGTTTTGGCTTGTTCAATTTGTGTGTGTGTGTGTGAATTTGTGTGTGTGTGTGTGTGTGTGTGTGTGTGTGTGTGTGTGTGTGCGCGCGTTTGTGCAAATACTGTATCTGTGCAGTTCTTATCCCAGATTCGAAGGATACGTGTGGGTGTCATCAGCGTCTGTGTATTCCCATCAGTGTGAACCCTAATAAAAAGCAGGGCCTGCAGTCAGTGTAGATTGTGTGAAAGCAGAAAGTCCCACACCACAGCTATTTCACACCCACGTACTTCCTCTAATCTTATCGCTCTGCTGGCTCAGAGGTCTTTAAGTGTACGGGATTGTGTGTGTCTGTGTGTGTGTGTGTGTTGAGAGTGTGGGGCAACTATATTTATGTTTCAGCTTGTTTGTGTGGGTGTCTTTGTAAAGTTTTAAGAATTTTTTCCCTGGATGATATGCGGTTGAGTGGGACATGGCAAATGGAAGCGAGGAGGGATGACATGTGAAACAGGTCACGGGACAGACTTCATTTAAAACAGTGCGTAATGTAAACTTTGTGCTTTTCCTCAGGACTCAACTGAGCAAGCGTGTGGATGTGGTTACTTCTGGCAAATACGTTTCGAAGAAAGTGTTTGCCTCTTCACTTTTATGTGGCTTGTTCTCCCAGCGTGTCGTTTTTGGCTTGGGGAAGAATCAGAATCCTGACTTCCTTTGAGGAGAAAACCTGCCGAGAGAGAGAGAGAGAGAGAGAGAGAGAGAGAGACCCTTTTCTGTCTCAGGGGAACCACTCTCAGTGCTCTTAATAAATCTGATGAGTTGGGAGGTTTTTGCTGAGAGGGGCTTTTTGACTTTATAGTGAAGAACTGTATAAGGCCGCCTTATAGGCCATAATATGCTGCTATTATTCAGTCACTTTTGATGGGTAATAGCACTAAGTGATTTGACTCAGCACCGTTGCTTTCTGTTTGAATGGGATTATCATGTTGCCAGGAAATATTTATATAAATATGCAGTATATCAACCACTGTCTTTTTACCTCCCAGCCTTAACCAGCCCAAGATCTTAAACCGGACAAATGTTACTCTCTGTGTAAAAACGTATGTATTAACTATTCATCAATGCTTTACTCTTCATAAGAAAGGGAAGAAGTTTTTGTTTAATTCTTTGCATTGCACACAAATCTAATGTACACACACTCAAACCTGAGACAGACTTACTGGGGAAAGTTCTCATCAGATGGAGGTTAGTGTGGAGCATTAGGGGGCATTCACACACTTTTCCTAGACTGCTAAAAGCCCCCAAACAACCCCAAAGAACAATGGCAAACTCATTTTCCCCTATAAGATAACCCGTCTACCGACACGCAGCTGCTGATGACTCAGTAACTGGGACTCACACTCATGCATAAACACACACAAACCAGACAGACACCTGGAGGTTAAATATAGGATAAAGTTTTCCCATTCCCACATGTTTCGAGTGGAGGCGGAGGGCAGGGGATTTTTGACCCTCTGCCTCCGCACTACTGCGTTGAGTCACTCTTTAAGGAGGGGGGGTCTGCGTCTCAGAAGGTGACTAGACTACGGCCTTCAGTCGCGTCCCTCCTACCAAACGCCCACATTATATCCCAGTACTCGTCCTTCCGTGGGCCCCTAAATACAAAAAGTTCCCAGAGGACTCCAAAATAAGGAAGCAGGAAAGATAAAAAAGAGAAAGGGGCGACGACACAACATACATTACACAGAAACGCTGACAGGCTTATAATATAATATAGAGCAATAAGTGGAGGGTTTGTGTAGGAGACGGGAGGGTTCACACTAATGTGAGGGAAGAAAGGGAGACGGGTAGTCAACTCACAAACTCACATCCAAGTTCCCCAGAGACCATGCAGACACTAAACTCTCTTTATCACCCTTATTGCCTTAATTATGGCCTCCCTTCCTCTGGTTCTTCCCTCCCTCCAGTTTTAAATGATGTCCAGAGACAGGAAATCTGTTAATATGTGAAAATGCGCAACAATTAAAACAATGAAAGAGTCCCAAGACCCTCTTAGTACGACTGTGTGGGTGTTAAGCACTAACAACATCAAGGACAGATGTGCTCTCAGAAAACACAGTTTGTACATGATACAGATGTTTTTGGGACTAACTCTAATGTATTTCACAAAGATCACATACCACAATCTCTCCACATAAGCGATCTAACCACCCAATTGTGAGGCCTAACTTCTTCAACTCCATGCACCCTTTGTTCGGTGCGTCATTATAAACTTATGTTGTGCAAAGAGAGATTGGATTGGAAAAAGCGGTGGAACAAGCAGATAGAGAATATAGCTAGACGAATGTGATACTTAATAAACACTGTTGAAAAAACAGTTTATTTGACTTGGAAGCTACTTTTTAAGGTAAATATTGAGCGGCCAAACTCCATGTTGGCTGCATGGCGCTATTTATGGCAATGTCACTTTAATGGCAATTTGGTCCAGACCGAAATATCCCGACTATCAGATGGCTTGCCAGGAAATTTTGTAAAGACATTCATGATTCCCAACGGATAAATCCTGCTGACTTTGGTGCATCTCTGATGTTTCCTATACAGCAGCACCAACATGAAATTAATATTTGTGGTTTCCTTGTGAAATGTCTCTACAACTGTTGAATGTATTGCCGTGAAATTTGGCTCATTCGGCTGAATTAGCAAATGTTCAAGTTCAAAAAATGTTAGCATGCTCAGGTTAGCATTTAGCGAAAGCACCATATCGGCACATAAATGCAGCCTCACAGAGTCGCTAGCATGGCTGTAGGCTCTTGTTCTGTGATCGCACATAATGTCCTTCATCATACTATCTATAACACTGCACTGCTAAGACTTTACTTTTTAAAAATTTTTTTTTTTTTTAATGTATTTCCCATATCAACAGTTGACATCTTAGGGCATGATGTCAAACAGCTTGTTGCAGGACTTTTGCTGTTGTAGTGCATTTTAATCCACAATAAATAAATAAAGGGAGGGGGGGCGGGGTGTTGGTTTATTTTCTCATCTAAATTTCAACACATTGAAAATAGAGAACAAAAGAAGTGTAAACTGTGTGGGTGAGATGAAAAAAAGCCCAAGGGACTCATAAAAAATCTCAATCCAAGTGGAAAAAACAGACGATGGCAACAGCAAACAGAGGTGACTGCTGAAAAGCAATAAATGCATAAAAATAAAGAACAAACAGATAGAGGCCTTGAATAATTAAAATGAGGTTAGAGGAAAGTTCAGTCCCAAGTCATTAGGATTTGAATCCAAATCCATGAGTTGCCTGCTATTAAATCAACTTACACTTCACGAAAGATTTTTCCCTCGTTGATTCAAAACCCTGTTTACTGAGTACAACACTGCTCTGTTATTGTGCTCTTGTGCCACCATATAGGGAGTTTATCCTATTGATTGCACAGGAAAGAATTGTAGAGAACTTCCAACTCTTAGGCCCATGCATTATACATTATGCTGTTGGGATTGAATGAGGTTGCCTCTGAAATATCTCACGGCTGGACGATCTCCAGAGCTTCTCTCCCATTTTCTCTACGCAAAGGTGTTGCTCTTTGTCCGTCTTCACCTCTCTCCAGCTTCTTTATGCAGGGTTGCAGCAGCCACAGCTCTTTTGTTACTCTGGATCTTTCCCGTGATAACTCCTCCCAGATGGCAAAATGGCCCATTGAAATTGAAAGGTATAAGGAGTTCCTCATCTCCAGAGTAAGAGGACACCTTTTTGTGCATCTGCGTGTGTGAATACATGTGTGTTATGAAGGGAATGTTTGAGCACAGAGGTTATGGGTTTTCTTCCTGCCTGACTGAGTGTCTTTATATGTGAGTGACTGTGTGTTGTTGTGTATTATTTTGAGTGTGTGTCTATGTGATGGATAATGAGTCTGCACAATGAGGGCTCATATTAAGCCTCAAGGGTGTGTGACATCATCGTTTCCAAACAGGTTGGTCGATCTGTAAAAAAAAAAAAAAAAAAAAAAAAAAAAAAGAAGCCCTGTCATAACACACACACACACACACACACACACACAATGAACGACTGTTTTAACTGAGCCACAGCGGAGGGAAAGATTATGTCAGTTGTTTCCTTTGACAAAGACCTTTCCAAATACCTGTTTTTGATTATGACACAATATAGATATACAGTATACACTATAATTTCCAGGGTGATGGTTTTAATTATTTTGGATCGAGTCCAAGTCAAGCATCAAGTCTTTGAAAGTTGACTTGTAAGTCAAAAAACAAGTCTTTCCAGTCTATCAACGCTTAGCATGCTAATGACAATAGCACAATATTCAAAAATCCCAACGACTACTTCTTACTAGTGCATTAAACGTCCAGTTGCAAGTAGTGAACCGAACCATCTAGATGTGAGTGAGAGCACAACAGCACGGCATTTTTAGCCACAATAGCTGGCAGCATCGCTCTCTATATGACGATATTGGTTGGTCATTCTCACTTCTTTGTTTGATGGAACAATTGAACACCTGTAAGGATTCAAATACAATTTTGTACAGGCATTCATGACCCCAAGAGGATGAATCCTGCTGACTTTGTTGAACCTCTGACTTTATACTATAGCACCACCAGCAGGTGAAAGTTTGAACTTATCCATTGAAATATCTCAAAATCTACACATAAAATTGTGCACCGGCTTTCATGTCCCTGACTTTTCCTCTCGTGCCACCATGACGTTCACAATTGTGGCCTTTGAGTAAAATGTCTCAACTATTAGATGGATTGCCATGGGATTTATTTCAAACATTCATGTTCCCCTCCGGATGAATTTTAACGTTGGAGATTCCCCTGCTTTTCCTGTATCATCAGGTCAATTATCAATTTGTCCATTTTTAGCATTACAAAAATGAGTTAGCCAGGGCGTTTGCTGCAAAGTTGACACTGACTTAAAATCGTTGACACAGTTTCACCAACGTTAATTATCTGTGTTGTCAGATCTCGCTATAGTGTGTTGCTGAGACAGACAAATCAGAGAAACCGGTCACGAACAAAGTTAATTTCACCGTAATTTGTTCATTTCAAAATGCCATTTTAGTGTCAGAATATTCGGTAGTTATGTGGCTTGTGAGAAATGGGACCAATATTTACTCTGGTGACCATGGCGTGAAAGAATTGGTCATAAGCTGTGTTAACATTTACTTCTCACATTGGAGTTGATACACTCAGGAACTGCTGCCAGTCTCTAAAGGGCTGTGGCAGTGGCAAAACCCACGCGACACAGATTCAGGTAACGTAAAAAAAGGCCCTCTCTAGAGCCAGTGTTTTGTTTGTCTGTTCTGCACTACTGTAGAAACATGGAGGTGCAACATGGTCGACTCTGTGAAGAGCACCTGCTCCCTATGTAGATACGAAAGGCTCATTCTAAGCTAACGAATGCAATTCTTAGTTTCAGGTATGAAACTAATGAAAACATAGTTATGATTATTGTATTCAATTTCTGCCTATAGATCCCCCTAAGTCCTTCACACTGATCCTTTAATTGATTTGAATGACTCCTTCCCTTCTTCTATTCTGAGATAATGTTGCCTCTCGCTTTCTCTCCTCACCCCACTATCTCCTCTCCTCCTGACCTTCCTCGTCCTCTTCTCTCTTTTTCCCCCTCTCCTCCTCTTCTCTCGCTTTATCTCCTCTAATTTCCTGAGGTATTGGGGGTATCGTCTCGCCACTGAGTCTGATATGGTGCTGTCTCTTCCTGCACCGAGGAGCTGATCTCTCCCTTTAGACTCTTAGACTTGGATAATGTCCCTGTTAGTCTCCGGCATCTGTCTCTCTCTCCCCCCTCCCTGCTTCAAACTGCACATCCATTCGTGAAATTTGGACGGGCGAATGGAGATAGGGGAAAAGGAAAAGATCAATGTGTGGAAGATCAATAGGAAAGCCCTTGATCCTTCACTCATTCCTCCCTCTGGACTTCTCAGACGCTTACAGAGAGCTCTCTCTGATGGACAGTGAGCTTATGCCACAGATGGGCACTTTTATACCTTTGAACGTTATACTATGTTGACGTTCTGATCAGTCCTTGCGTTAAATACACAAATCTAGTTTGAATGTGTCTTCCAGTGCAAGGATATTTTTGGGAGGCGTGGTTTTGCTGCCTAGTTCTACTAAATATTTTGTTGTCTGATGTGACATCTGCTGGTGTCTGCTGGGTAATGCAGCTCTGCAATCTGATGTGTGTTTTCCCGCTTAAAGTGACCTAGTTGCACTGTGGAGTGCTGGCTGCTCCTTTTATGTGTGGGAGAAAATGTGCAACTAACAAATATGGCTCCAATGAATACAGACATCTTATTTTGAAAAGCCTTGTTACAGAATAACTTGTTCTTGCTTGTTTTTCCAGCTCCCTTTGTAGTTGCTCTGTACTTGACTACTGGGATAGCCTAGTTGATTTTAGTATCAACCTTAGGTTGTGTGAAGTAATGGAAAAAGGTGATTATGCATGGGGTCGAAAATATGAATTGGTTTCCCTTTATTCTCTGTTATCACTCTACAAACAACAGGGCCAGACAGGCAAAAGATTTCAGTCTTTTATTATGTGAAACAGCAAACATCTCCTTATCTACTCGACGTCCTATTCTATCATTGGTATCTCTGATATGAAAAACAAGTGGTAAAAGTCAGGTTGTAAATTGTAAACATGACTTTACAAAGCCCGTGCTAAAGGCGGGCTGCAGCACCCCGCCCACACATGGCGTTCATTTGTGCGCTTTCATGCACTGCGCTGCAACTGCGCAGCAACTGCGCAGCAATCGCTGATCTTGAAGGCTGCGCCATCTGCTGTGACAAGCGCAGTTATGAACATCATGATGTGAAGATCTGTGTTTATTTTTTTCTCGCACACAAGCACAGTCAGTGTTTGTAAGAGGAAACAATACATCCACATCTACGCTGCAAAAAACGGCTGTTTTCTTTTTGGATTTTTAGGAAGCTATGAGCGCCTTTTTTTGGTCAAATCCAGATGTTTCGGGGAATAACGGATGCTGCAGCCAAAGGCACAAGTGATATGGAGAAGTAGCTCAGCCACGAGGGCCCCGATTACCAATATTGCGCCAATTACTCGTCCAGCACTTTAACGAGACAGTGATAGCCGATGATAGGATCATATTGCCTTTCAGGTGCTTTAATGCGCAGCCGCTGTGCGCTGTGGAAGAACAGAAAGTGTAACGCGGTTTGGCTACAGAGAGAGGATGGTGGCGGAGATGGCGAGCTGCGGAGCGGCTTGTCACCTGGAGGAAGGGTAAGACCGTTTTAATGTTAAACAGAGTGTTTACATCTGGCTTCACATCAGTGTTTGTGTTTCATCGTGTGCAGTTCAGACATGATGCATGCAGAGGATGCAGCACTAAAAAAAAAAATCGGGTCGCTTCAACACAGGAAGTGGTGTCTTTTGTTGTTGTTGTCGGTTATTAGCTCATGCGTTTGTGCCATACAGTCTATGGTTTGTGCATTATAGGTAAATGGAACACGGCTACAATCTTCTTAGTTTGTAAGTACAATTGAGCTCGCACACAAAGAGGAAGTCACCAGAGAGACTGTGTTGGTGTCTGCGCTGCACGCTGCTGTGTTGCATCGCGACGTTTGAAGAGACGATCTTAGCGCGTTTGATAACAAAAGATGAAAATATAGAAGAAAATCTTTGATACATTTATATAGCCTACAAAGACACACGTATCAATGTAACCTCCTCATACAGTGGACTACAAACAAGCACTCTAATATAACTTACAGTGTTTAATTATGGTTGATAAGGCAATGAAACATATGTCACACACGTTTTTTTTTTTAATGATTAATACCAATCTCTTCACTAGTTATACAATATATATTGTCAGTTGTATTGTGGACCACAGACAGGTGACACTGATGACTCATTGTCCTCTGTGAATGCTACTGTTTTGTTGCCAGGTATCGTTGACCCAGGGATGAGGGCTGGAAAAGTCCCTGAATAAACAATACTACACACACTTTGTACTACAACCTTTAAGAAAGAGTGAAATTAGAATTAAACGTCCATCATGGACATATAAGTAGTTTAATTGACTTTATTTGCGAATTAGTATTTGCTTTTTTTTGATGTTGCAAAGCTCTGTTTTTTTTGTTTTCCCCTTGTAGTAGATGCAGGCCAACTGACATTTGGTTATCTACACACAGATGTCCTCGCACTTCATTGTGTTTAAGCTGCAGGAAGCAAAATGTTGTGGCTTTTATCTTTCAGCCAGAGTCACACTAACACCCTCGCAGAGCATTCTCTTTTCATATTTTGTGGGCGGATCATAGAAAAAAAAGTGAGAGCAGAGAAAGTCTGAGAACTCGTGCAGGGAGTTTTATTTATTGTGTGAAATAATGTTAGCGACGTGAAGGCAAACTTTGCTCAAAGGAAGAGAGGATTACCATGGCGACTAATGAGCTTCGGTTTTGTTGCGGTGCGACTTTTTGGCATTGAGAACCAGTTGACCTTGAAGAGGAAGAGAAAACAGTGTTTCCTGAACAGATGTTTGAAAACTAAGGAAACCACAGTGCGTCATCAGGATTAACAGGCATAAAAGACCATCATTTAATCAGTCTTAACAATCACCCAGTTCTACAATTTAGGGAGTGAAACGGGAAAAGACGCAGGGCAGGATATGATCTACCTTTTCACGCCTGCTGGTAGTAAACTCTTTCGTGTGGGATTGGCTCTCTGTCTTCTCCCCCTGAGGGATCTCATGCACGTTGCCTCCTGTTTGAGTTCAGACTGCGTTAACAGGTTGCACCAGTCATCTGCTCAGACAACATCTGAACCATTGCACTTGGCTTTGGCTCATTGTTTGTTTAATATACTACAGTCCTGGATAGTGGAGCAAATATCAAAAGATTTAGAGAGCTAAAAAGTCAGGAGGAACTGGTATCGATATCTGCTGTGCAAGCTTGGGCGATATAGTTGAAATTATTGTCACGTTATTGATACGATTTTTTTTCTTACGATACATGTGTATAACAATGTGGCAGATGTATGCAAAATCGCATGCAAAAAATGTGTTTCACTGTTATGCTTTACATGCTTTCGCGTGTGTGTGTAAAACAAAACTTTCAATTACTCTTGTTAGTTTTTAATGACAATGTGCTTGGAATCAATGATTTATACATTAGAATTTTAGAAAATGAGAACACCATATGATCAAGTCATCACAATAAGATAAAATGACTCCTTGAAAGTAAATAAAGGATTAAATTGAATATGAATCGTCCAACCTCGCGGCTGTATGAAAGCAGAAAAAGTGTCCAGACCAGTTTTAGTTTAATGGCAAAAGTACACAGCCAGTATCTTTCCATGGCTGGTGTCCTGTGCCATCAACACCGCTCTGAAAGTGGGAGTTAGGGTGGAAAGGTGCGTCTATCATTCAACAGGATGGGTTTGTGTCTGACGTGTGAAAAAGTGAGATGCAGGCAACATGTACACGTTTCCTGTTTTTCTTATTTATTCGACTGCGTTTGTTCCTATTTGAAAGCAGAAGTGGTGTACTACATGAGCCTGTA
The DNA here is from genome assembly GCA_943593645.1 of Bovichtus variegatus. Taxonomy (NCBI): domain Eukaryota; kingdom Metazoa; phylum Chordata; class Actinopteri; order Perciformes; family Bovichtidae; genus Bovichtus; species Bovichtus variegatus. Next base: position 11,035,112 of record CALSCE010009465.1, on the reverse strand, counting down.
GCTGGACGATTTTAAGAGCTTTCACTTAAAACCTCTTAACCCTACCATGGTGTAATTTAAAGTTGTCTGAATCTCCTCTGCCCTACAGAGACGGAGATATTCCTGCGCTTGAGAACAAAGGTACACATCATCCCATTTTCATTCCTTCTCTCATCCTCACTGTTCTTTCTCATTTCACTCTCCCTGAGCACACGTGACGTAGGGCTACATGTGTCGGTGTTGTTTTTACTGTATACAGTGATTGTGCTGTGTCTGTCCTCTGGCTCCTTTTTTTTTATTATTTTAAAAGCCATGCAATCCCATCTACTATTGGTCGCTACTTTTTTTTTCCTTCCTTTTTTTCTCCCTTCCCACCTTTCACTCCTCTCTGTTTGGCCCTCCTAATTTCAATACAATTTGCCTTAGGGAGCAGCAAGATTTATGCAAAGTCATATGGTGTGTGTGTCCTCAGTTTTGCATGTTCTCTTATTTAGCACTGCACACCAGTGCACACAACTCTATTCATTTTTTTCAGACTTTCCTCTAGCATTTGCTTTGTTACCAAATCGTTTTTACCACTTCAGGCCTGTACAATCTTCAAATTAAATGATAAATGGCCACAAAAAATCACTTTGTAGTTGACCCGGTAATGAACGATTGTGCAACTGGTGATGATTAGGAAAGCAGTGATCTGACTTTTTCTCTCCTGATACCGATCATAATACATCGACTCAATACAGATTACGACACGATATGAGTGTTTTAATTCTCTCAAATTTAAAACTTTTATACTACAGTGTGTGCAAATCATTGGGATATTTTTTATGTAAGGGAACATGAGGCAAGATATTTCTCTGGGGCTAAGTTGGTGGCCCGCCATGAATATAATAGATAGATAGCGGACACACTGAATTTATAATAACACACTGACCTAGAAACTGTATTTATTGTGGATCGGTCATGTCTCTCCAAAAAGGTGCAGAGACACTGCTCTACACCACACATACACCTTTTTATGCCTTTTGGGTTTGCTATGTTTTTTTTTAAGACCAGCAGATGGCAGGCAACACCCATGAAACTATCCAAACCCTTGAAGCCGTAAACAAGTGTGTGTTTGCATGTGCATGTGTGTATCTGTGCTGGTGTTTTATCTCCACCTTGTTTGTCAGTCGGAGTGAAGAGGGATGCCTGCTGGCTCAGATGAGGCGGCAGCAGCAACAGAGAAAGAGATTGGCCATAGGAGGCATACGAGGACAAGGAGAGAGAAATGGAGGAGGGAGAGTGCAGTGAGAGGTGAAGCAGACAGATCGAGCGGAGTGGAGGACAGAGATTGATGAGGGAGGTGTTGCGAGTGGAGCAGTGATGGCAGCATCTGCTTGTTAGTCTAAGATAAAACTCTGTGGGCTAGAGAGGATGGGCTCCATCCATTAGCTGGTCAGGCACTCAGCCAGATGGCCCGGTCCATTCACTGCTGCTGGGAAGAGGAGGCAGCAGCTCCTCTGGACCCATCTGTATAAATGTGCCAGAATTTTAATGCATGGCACTTATCACAGGCTTCTTCACAGGGTGCCACAGTTCAGTTGCTAAGGAATGATGGATATGTGAAAGCTGGTGGTGTAAATCAGATAAGCTGAGGGCTTTTTTGGTGAGTAATATGAATGAAAACACACAGACTGCGTGCAAACATAGAAGTAAACGGGGCTGCACCTGTTAAAGGAAGAGCCCCAGTGACATAATGTAAAACTTGGTACTTTTACTTATTTTCGGGCACTTTAATCTGCTCGAGTCTTTTATTATTTTCCTTTAGGTAGGTTTAAAACGGTGTGAGTGTCGAGTTTAGCAACAGGGCATGTGGCTTTCTCTGCGTTTAAAAGGCTTCGATGCCTGAGAAAGTAATGAAGAGGGCTATTTAGAGCACATATGCTTTCCCCCCTATACAGTAATACATAGTTAGTAGAAGATGACCATAGATGCAATCTTTGCATATTATTAGGTGCTCTTTGTTTCTGTTTTTCCTTTTTCACCTTTTTCTTTTCTTTTTCTTTTCTTTTTCTTTGTTTTTTATAGCTTCATTTTTCCTGTAACCTGTAGTCAGTCATGCACTTACTGCTGGGCAATATACACAGACATGGGTTGATGATACTATCAGACCTTTAAAAGTGGTGAAGTTCCCAAAATGATGATGATGATGATATGATTAACATCAGATATTAATAATGATGTAGTAATTATAATGACTAATAAGATGGGACTTTATTATGACTTTCTCACACTTTTACAGTACAAACAGCACTAACCTCAGAACAATTATTATTATGTTACAGATAACCTGAGAGAAAGTGACGGCAGCAGTTCAGGTAAGCACTCATATCACATCACAACAGTTGAACTAATCTGTTCTTTCCACAACTCGTATGAAAGTCTCATTTTGAATTCCCTCTTTCATATACAAAGTAATTGGAATCCCTTTTTACTGATCATTCAATGGAAATTCAGCGCAAAGTTTTTCAGCTCTCTCACGTGTCCCTTTTACATTACAGAGAACGCAGGAACATCCACTGAGGAGAGCTCGGAGGAGGAAGATGAAGAGGAGGATGAGGAGTCTGGTGAGAGGCTCACTTCGCACTGCTGCTTCACAGATCACACATCTGAGGGACATTTAGTCAAATTTGCTAAATCGCTTTTTTGCCAAGAGTTAGATGAGCAGATCGATGGCGCTCTCGTGTCTGTACATTACAAATGAAGCTACGGCCTGGACATTGTTAGCTTAGCTTAACTTAGCATAAAAACGTGGGGGAAACAACTAGCCTGGCTCTGTCAGAAGATAACAACATCCACCTACCAGCACCTCTAATGCCTACGAATTAACATAAATATTGTGGTTTTACGTTACTTCTTGGCCTGGGAACATGACGCTCTGTTGTCTTGTCATCACCCAGAGGTTGCCGTGCAACCACAGGAGGCTTTGGGACCAAACGAGATATAACGTGTTATTTAATGACCTTTAGAGGTGTTGGCAGGCAGATTTTGTTACCATTGGACAGAACTAGCTGTTTCTCCCTGTTTCCAGTCTTTGTTCACAGCTAAGCTAACTTGCTGCTGGTGCTGCTTCATATTTACTGTACAGATGTGAGAGAGAGTGATATTATTCTTATCTATCTCATCAGGAGAGCGAATAGGCGTATTTTTCTAAATGTCGAACCAGGGTAGAGCAGGAGCCCCATGTACCAAGGCTGAGCCCTTAGCGGCGACTTGGGTTTGAATCCGACCCACAGCCCTTTGCTGTATCTTGCAAAAAGAAGCCCAAAAATAATTAAAAGAAAAAAAAAGTTGAACTCCATCTTTAATTTCTCACCCTCCTTTCTTTCACCAGAAGGCTGTGCTGAGAAGAATGAAGGAGAGGAAGGTAAGAACATCCTATTATCAATCCTCAGAAATCTTTGTAGCTCAAGGATTGAACAAGATGAAGAATGAATGGTGTTTAACTAAGTTTATCTCCTTTTATGTTCTGTGCAGACGATGAAGAGGCCGATGAAGAGGCCGATGCAGAGGAGTCAAAAAATGGTGCGTCACTTCATGAAACACCATTTACAAAATAATGTGTTTTTTAAAAACTGTCTTGTTGCTTACATCCACACGGCCATGTCGGCTTGTCATAGTTGCCATGGCTTTAGTGGGAACTCAGCGGACTATAGCCACAACTGCATCTTAATGGCAGCCGTGCTGCATAATTACGGCACAAAATGCCGGACTCTGCTGGCTTTTTTGGAACACAGAATTTGATTTGACATGTAATTGAACGTGCTCCACCATCGCTCACAACCGAAAAAGTGGCCCGCGATCTGAAAAGTATATCTAGGGTGTCTGCAAGAGGCTTAACGCAAGCTTTCAGCTTCTGACACGATTTCCATACGATAATATTTCACCCTCTAGATTCTGTCCCTGGACCTGAAGCAGACGTTTCAAATGGGAGAGGTAAGCAGATCGTAACTGATGTTGCAGCACAACAAACGTTCTGGAGATTGTGTCACGTACCCTGTAAACAACATCCCATTTCTTTTTTTATATTTCATACGTCCTGACAGCTGAGAGTCGCTTCAAATCATGCTGTGAAAAATGCAAAGCCATCCAGCAGGTGAGCTCAGAAACGAGATGTTTATCTGACAAAATGTAGTGATTTTAAAATGTCTTGTCTGCCTGATGGTTTTAATTCTACTTGATAATGTTTGACATTTTAATAATATGCTTGTATAAGTCTTCCTTCTTTTGCACCTATCAATCTATGTTTTTATTTTCATTTTTTTTACTATCATGTTACAATTGTCCGAACAAATGTTTTTTTTCGACAGAGCCATGGCAACGAGCTTGTTACCCCCAGGAGGATCTCTAAGGGACGATTACAGTGAGTACGACGGTCTCTGCGCACATCTATATTGATCCTGTATGTACAGAATGGCTGACTCTGTGTGTGTGTGCGTGTGTGTGTTTTAGGGTGCAGCTGGAGGGAGAGGGCACGTACGAGTGCTCGCTCACCGGCCTGGTGTTTGAAGCATCGGAGCGGGTCCTCGTGCAGTACTCGGTCTTGTCCTGGTCCAAGTTCGGCGCGTTCCTGCAAGACTCCTGGAAATTTGCTGGACCAATCTTTAACGTGGACACGGTCAATAAGGACGCTTCTGTCCTCACGTCCATCCAGTTCCCCCACTCCGTCTGCCTTGCCGGTGAGAATGAATATCAGGAGTGTCTCGCTCCTACGTGTCTTCTCTGTTCAACATGATTCACAGTTTTGATCTTGGCTTCCCGTGGTGACTCCATGGCCCATAAGGTAATGTTATGAGCATCAAATATTTCCAACCAAGATGTCGCCTGGAGGTTGTCTTGAATTTAGTTGATGGATTTTGTAGAGTAAATGTGGAATTCTTGATTAATAATGACCCATTTAAAGGCCTGTTATACAAAATAGTTAAATTTAGTGAGTATCATAATCTTTTATCTATGATTTAAAGCTGCTCTCAGTGGAACATAAAACATTCTCTTTCCCTATTACCGTCGCACAGATCCAGAAAATGGGATGACATTTAGTGTCCTGCACATAAAGGACAACCGTCCACTCATCGAGCCGACAGTGGACCACTCAGGCAGCCACGTTAAGTGGAATGTGACCTCGCTGTCACCCGTGGGTCCCATCATTCAGACCAGCCAATCTGTAGAGCACCACGGGGTGGTCCTGATCTACAAGCAGCTGGGCAGTGACAACAACAACTACAGCTTCCACGTCTACCTGGCCACCAACAGTTCCTCTGACATCAAGGTAAGGTCGGTCAATACTTCATGTGGAGCTGAATTCATTTCTTCTCTACAATAGACGATTGACAGTTTTCTTACTCCTTACTAGACGCGTCTGACCTGTCATCGGTCTTTCACTTGCATTTGTACAACTGATAAAAACGCGACGGATGTTTTGGCTATGTGGTCAAATTTCTCAGAGTCTTCCTGTAGTTGCAGGATTCCACTTCATGTCTGAACCTTGGTTTTATTTGTTGCTTCCACCGTCTGTCTACTCAGGACTCACTGACATTTCTGTATCTGTTTCCTGTACGAGATGATACACTGCAGGTGCATTACTGGATACGTGTTTATTAAATGCACATCTCATGCTAAGCTTCTTAAGGCAGTAATATATTCACATAAAATGACCATTTCTTACGCATATGGAAATAAAACCATTACAGATCCACTTTTACGATGTGAACGAGCCAAGTTCTGTTTGTCGGAGTGACTCCGCACATGAAGTGTTTTAATTTAGGAATTTTCCCTTTTTTGAAGAGCCCGAGAGTCAAAGAGACCAAACCCCCCCCCCCTTCCTTACGTGCACAGCACAAACAAATATTCCATTCATGAGTCTCCTAACGTTTTCAATCATGGCTTTCAATCATGACAACTTCTTGGTAGATAAAACTCCAGCAAAATGCCTTACCTATGAAATTATGAGTGGAAAAATGAGAACAGAATCAAAGCCAAGAGTTAACTTTCATTTCTTCATTTTGTAACTGCACTGGCTTTGATACTGTTAGGACTTGATATATTAGGATCATTGACTCTCTGGTCCTAATGACTTTATCGCCCACCCTCTGAGATACAGAATAGTCATGTGTATGTATCAGAATGGTATCGATGCCACTGCTGTGTGTTTTACTGTAAGTGCACGACGTATTTCTGCCAGCTGCATGACAATATTGCTCAGTCATTTTGTCATGCTGTACTGCTGAAGTCACGCAGGAAGTGGGTTTGTGGTTGTGTGTGTATGTTTCGGTGATTCAGCTGACTAATAATGACATCACACCCATAAAAATGTATGTTCCTTAAATATATTAATTTGTGTTATACCATCTGATACATTTTTATATTGCTCTATGCATGAATAACTTACCAGGGCTGAACTGTGTGTTTTTTTGTTTTTTTTCAGAGACTCCTTCGGTTTTTCCACCCCGACTGTGTGTTTTATTGAACGTTAATCACCACTCAGCCTGCTCATCATACTGCAAGGAAGTGAATTATAATCTGCTCCGTTTTTGTCTTCCTGCTTTCCTTCTGTAAACCAGGATATAGGCAAACAAGTGCGGGGCTACAAGAATCGCTACATTCGAATAGAGAAGCCTCCCACATGTAAACTGGACGAGGGGACGTATCGTCTCCTAAGCGAGCCAGAGGGAGAGATCAAACCTCAGGTGTGTGTCTTTGCATAATGCATGTGTGTCTGCTTATGTGCAATCATTTACATTGCAATATATGTATTGAAAACACAAAAACATACAGTATACAGACTTCCCAAATAAATTGTTTAATTATATATATATATATATATATATATATATTTATGTGTCTCTGTGCAGGATTTGAAATTCACCCTTGCGGTGACTAAGATGAAAGGCTACTTTGAAGCTTTCTTTGAGCAGCCTCCTCCCTTTAAACTGTCTCTCATAGAGATTAACACCGAGGAGACTGTATGGTCCGCCACCATCAGAGAAGGTACCAGCACTTTTAGTCTCGCACTCAACACGTTTGGTGATTTGCAGGTGAAAAAAAGAAGCTAAAATCAGACTACATTTGTTTGAAAAATATTTTTTTCTGGTTGTTTCTGGCTGACTGTAACAGCAAACCTAGACGTTTTTTTATCTGCAAACAAACCAGAAAGTGTTCACGAGGCTCCACATGTTCTTGAGTTTGTGTGCAAGAGTGTAATTTGGTTTCTACTCCAGAGTGGTGATGACTATCTTTTTCTCTCTACTCTCAGGTGACTGTGTGGATAACACAGAAAAGAAGCCGAGGAAAAGGACGAACTGTATGTTATCTTGTTTTTAATAAATCGTTGTTTTCCATCGCGACATGCTTTCAGCGTTTCTACAGGTTGACTCTCATCACGTATCTCTCTCACAGGCAGACGGAGGAGCAGCAGCCCCTCCGAAGAAGAAACCGCCTTTAAAAGGCCTCGATGGCAGGACGTGTCAGGTGACTTTTCACTTCTTACTGATTTGAGAAGAACTTCAGTCACACACTTCAACAGAAACCAGTCCACATCTGATGCACCTGTCTCTCTAAAAGTTATACTGGAAAAAAAAAAGTCCTGTACGTGTTTGGTGTCTTTTTCCAGATGGAGTGAAAGCAGTGATGACTGAGGGCCAGTCCATGTCAGAGAAGCAGCTACTGCAGGTGGCCAAGCGGCTCGGGAAGGAGTGGAAGCAGGTGGCCATCTATCTAGACATGAACTCCAGGGAGCTGGATGACATCCAGGCAGCAGAGAAAGATGTGACCATGCAGAAACTGAAGATGCTGGTGGAGTGGAAGAGCAGAAGGCGGCCGGGAGAGGCCACGGCGTATAACCTGCTGAAAAGTTTGGAGGACATGGATGACTTGCCGAATGAGGTCCGTCAGACACTGAAAGGTAATAAACTGCAGACACAAACACCATCTAATAGACGTAATAATTGTGGATAACCATAAACCACAGAGCTGATTAATCTCCTGTTACAATCTTTTTGTACATTTTTTATTTTTTTTTTAGTTTTCATTTTCATTAAACAAAACTATCAAGACGAGTTTACTCTGTGAGGCTGTACTCAGGCACTGCAGTGCTTTGAGCTAAATGCTAACATCGGCGCGCTAACGTGCTCACATCTTGTATAGCAGGTATAATGTTTACCATGTTCGCCATCTTTGTTTAACCACCAAAGTTATTAAATGTCATCCCGAGGTGGACATGAATGTGTGTAGCATTACAATTCATCAACTAGTCGTTGAGACATTTCACTAAAATTCACAGGATCACTGAAGTCAGGTGTGTGTGTGTGTGTGTGTGTGTGTGTGTGTGTGTGTGTGTGTG
>CALSCE010009465.1:11009946-11020111 GCA_943593645.1 Bovichtus variegatus | reverse complement strand
GTATGTCATAAAAAAGTCAAAGTATAGTATGTCATAAAAAAGTCATAGTATAGTATGTTATAAAAAAGTCAAAGTATGGTATAATATAAACATTTCATAGAATTATATATAAAATATATTGTCATAACTTTAACTGGGGACATTATACTACATACTTTTTCCATGAAACCTACGGCTGATATATACATTATGTTGCATCTTAAATGGATGAATATAGACTGAAATACAACGTAAAACGTTGTTTTTCTTTTTTCAAATTCTTTGACTGGGTTCTTTAAACGGTACAACTGAAAAGTAGAGATCATCCTGTGATGGGATCACAGCAGCCGTGACGCTGAATCGGCAATGGCCCCTTGGTCCCTGTTGTTTGGACCATTTTTATCTTCGAACTCGACCTTCATTTTGATTGATTGTTTCATGGCTGCATCTTGCACGGTTGTGACGCTATCGTGTTGGCAAAATCTGTCAACAGACAGACACACATACACACACACACACACACACACACACACACACACACACACACATTGACAGACAGAAATATAATCACATGGCAAAGTATTCAAAAGAGCTTCTGTGGTAGTTCCTACCACAGTAGATGTATCGAGGAGCACATTTTGCCATGATGGCACACACACAGTGTCATAAGAGGAAAACAATAGCAGCACTGCTGTCCCGCTGGTAACTACAGGTTCTAAGCTTCATTTTGATGTATAGGTTGCAGAGTTTGAAAGAAGGGATGGTCTAATGAAGTCATTCTGCATAATACTTAGCCACGTGCTTCTGTTTGTCGCAGGGAGAGTGTGTGTTTTCTGAGCAATGGGGTTGTTTTTCGGGATAAGAGACAGACAAATGTGCTTTCTGTCCACTGGGACATTTTATTGGGATTTCAGAATAATGGGCTGTCAGAACAATGAGCAGTGGCTGACTTGGTGCGACTACAGAAGATAGCAATCCCTTTTCAATAATGTGTAGTAAATGAAACGACTAGTAAGTGAAACCAAAGTGCTATGTTGCTATGCATTTTTATCCAGTGGCCACTCACAATGGTAAATGTTCTGCATTTATATTGCGCTTTTCCAATCTTTGCGATCACTCAAAGCGCTTTACAACACATCAGCATTCACCCATTCACACACATTCACACACATTCATCAACCATGTCTGAGTCAGAGGCTACCATGCAAGGTGCCACATGATCATCAGAGATAACCATTCACACACACTCACACACCATGGCCATGCCATCGGGAGCAATTTGGGGCTCAGTATCTTGCTCAAGGACACTTCGACGTGTTGACCGTAGAGGCCGGGGATCGAACCACCGACCCTCCGACTAGCGGACGACCACAATTTTTAACAATTACAAACCAACATTGTAATAAATCTAAAGCTGTTTCGTGCCCTTTTACTTGGGGGTTCCAGGCAGTTGCCCACCTTGCCTTATGTAAAGTCTGCCCCTGGTGTTTTCTTCCTGTGAGTACCACAGACCAAGTATTCGGGCTTGTTCCGAACAGGCATTTTTAAATCCCAAGTAACTTTTTTTCAGTATCTGATAACTGCACAACGCTCAAATTAAGAAAGATGTGATTTGTATATAAGCATGGCTTGATCCACTGTTTACACCCTCCAGTCCCAGTTTTTCAGGACCTGTTGTGTTTAACAAAATAAAGATAGTGCACTCTCTGAAACTGCAGTGGTCAGTGGACTTGAGAGGACTTTCCTGGCCTTTTCTTGCTTCACTTATTCATTAAAGTAACAGTTTATGATCAGACATAGGACCCACAGGGAGAGAGGGGGGGGACTTTCTCAGAGATACATTTATCATATGTTAAACCGTTTTTGAAACCCTCCAGCCTTCATACATTACCTGTATACATTGAACCACAACTGACCAATCATCATATATGCAAATGCACAAGATGTGAAATTTCATGTGAAAGAAAAATTCCTAATAATTACTTTACAGGGGTTGTCCAAACTAATATGGAGATCCTTTAAGAGTAGTAAAAGCAACACAGATCAGAGAGTGAGAGACAAATAGTGCCACGATGAGGTAAGACCGAAACTAAGGGATCTGAGTCATGTTACGTGTAATGTGGTGGTGTTTTCTATTTTCAGTGCAGTTGCGACCACTGATTGCACTTCCTATGTTCATTAAAGAGGAATCTCATTTGAAAGAGAAAATTCATCAATCTGATTTGCAGCAACATACCGCACAACAAACCAACGTATATGAAACAAAGTTTATTCTTTATTTTACATATCTGTACATAAACATTTCTTCCCTCAAATAAAGTTTCTGATTACAGTAGGATGAAAACGATATTAACACACTTATTCATTTAAATTGACTCGTGTCAGAAAATCAACATTCACAAAATGTTGAAGAGCAATTAGAGTGAACGTATTACCAAAAGCTACGACTCCACTACAAGGCAGGCATGTTTCCTTTACACTCTTTTAGCACCTTCAAATAAACATTTCTCAGTTGAAAACTACCATTTGTGCAGAATAAAAACAGGTCGACTTTGAAATACTTTAAAATTACTGTCCAACTTAAAATGGTCTGAAGAAGTTAGTTTCCATCTGTTTTTTTTTTTTTTTATACAATGGTGTTTCTTTTTTTCTCATGACTGACTTTCTACTTAATTTTTCATTATTATTTTATTTTTTTCCCACAATTTTTGCATTTGACAGTTATAATTTAGTGGCGAATGTAGAAAGTTAAAAAGAAACAATAGCAAAGCAAGGCCGATCACCGCACAGGAAGCTGGGGACAGAATCCATGACAACACACAATCAGTTTCCTCTTCTCCCAGGAAGCAGGAAGTGCTCCTCCGTCCTTAGCGCTGGGAGAAGACCACAGAAGCAAATGAAAGAGGGTAGCCTTCTTCTGTGCTGCTGCTACCACTGGAGTCAGTGGGTTGGACAGGAAGGTAGACAGGGGGGAGATGGGGGAGCAGCGAGGAGCAAAATACTTGGGACAAGCGGGCAGGATTTGGATCGACACAGGGCAGAGGTGGAATGGCCAGAAGGAGAAAAGTCTGGTTCGGAGCGGGAGCTTAGCTTGGCAGAGGGGGTTAGGGTGGAGCAGGGACGGGCATCTTATTTGGATAGGGTCCTCTCAGCCAAATGTTTCTGCTGGCTCTCAGCATGCCTAGAAAAAGAGAATAGGAACTTATAGGATACATTGGGTGATATTTAATATTTTCTTATTGCGAACAAATCCCTAAAAAAAGACCAAAACCAACCAAGTAACAAACACATCGTCCTGATGCCTTAACTGCTGAGCAAGTGCACTACATCTGCGGCTGAAAATTGTCTGTTTTAGTTGTGTTTGTTAAAGGAAAACTCCACCGATTTCACAAATTAAAGTCTGTTAACAGGTTTTAGGGAGTGCTACTACATGCTGTATGTGAAACAAAGTTGTGTGAGGCTTTTTGTGGTTCCAGAGGGAGCCGTGTGTAATGGTAACACTACATTGTGAATCTGTGGAGTACTCAAACTACAGTGCCCAGCTGTTTTAGGAAATCACTTAGCCTTTTAAACTATACATTTGGTACATATTGGTAAATATTCAAATCTTCAGTAGGAACAAATAGGCTTGAGGCTGAGAACCACAGACAGGGTACGAAAATGTTGAAAGTATTGAGGTTTGTGCTTTTTTTTTTTTTTTTAATTATGAGACTTCTTGGCAATAACAACAATAAAGACTGTATCTCTTTCCAATCTTATTCTTCAAATGAATATGTTTTCATTTCTTACACACCAGAAATAGGTAAATGCTGTGAATAAATGTCTAATTAGGTGCCTCATCACCTGGTGAGGTCCTCTATGTCAACCAGCATGGCATCTTGCTCCATGTGTAGTTCATCCCGAATCAGCAGCAACTGTACAAGCTCCTCATTCAGACCTGGAGAGGTAGATAACATGAGGAATAATGTGTCAGGCTACAGACGTTTCACTATGAAAAAGCAGGAACTTGTTCCTTATCTACAAAATGGAAATACTTAAAACACCATATATATTCTATTGTAAGCCTTATCAATATATAGACATTAAGTCTACATGAAATACTGTAAAGTACATATTTTACAGACATGCCTGACTAAAATCTCCCACGATTTGTTTGTAAAATGACTTACAAAGCCATCGAAAACATTATGACCACAGACCACACATCAGTAGTTGTGGTTGTTTTTGTATCACATGTTTCAGCTATTGTTTCAGCTTTGCAAGAAAATACAAAGCACCAAAAAACAGACATTTTGAAGGGAAATTCTGTTTTGCAAGTAATAAGCAGTTCGTGAGTTTGGACTCGTTGGGGATTTTTGGAGCTGTTTAATGTTAGATGAGAGATTATTCATCCCTGAGCAGCAGGGTCAATGATCAGCACAGTGCAATGACAGTAAATGCTCAGGGGAAACTGTAAACTGGTACAGTTCTTTGAATTGACTAACATATATAAAAAGTACTTTCACATCCACTTAAAAGGGTAGGGGTCAGTATGCATGAACATGTTTTTCCCCATTTGCTCATTTCTACAATTGAAAGTAGGTCTGTGATTCTGTGTATGTACTGTATTGTATGTGTGTTTGTGCTCAACTCACTCTCAATCTGGGAGTGCAGATCATTGACTATAACCTGGAGCTGTCCCAGCGTCATATCTCTCAAGTCAGTGGGCTTCAGGCTTCTTTTCATTAGACACTCACTGATGTGAGGCATGTGTGGAAGCTGCCGAAAAACACACACACAGAAACACGGGTACGTGAAAAAAAAGACATGTTAGACGTTGCACTTTCTCTATCTGGATGTTGGAACACAGTTCAGCCACAAAGAATGTTCCTGCTGTATGACTAGTGTTTCATATATTTATATTTAAGACATTTATGTCACATTATTTATTTCCTGCAATCAAAAATAAACTCTATATGATCGTAAACTCATGGGCATTTTGTCGTCTGAAATGTATAGACATGAATAAATAAGAATCAAAAATCAAAAACAGAAAATGAAAAAGAATCAACAACAACAACTCTAATAATCCATCAATCTTTTAAATAATGTATGAAGCCAAATATTCACTGGTGCGAGATTCTCAAATGTGAGGTTGGTCTGATTTTCTCTCTCTTAGAACTGGCACTGGTATTTTTCACAATTTTTGACATTTTATACAAAACTATTTCTCTATTCACTGAAAAAGAATAATCGGCAGGTTAATACAGTTGCTAGTTGTAGCCCTACATTTTCTGAAATCTGGTCAAAAGCCACAAATGTCACGACCATGTCCTTGCCCCTGTCTCTCCCTTGTGTTTTCCTGTGTCTTACATGTCCCCGGTTTGCCTCTGTGTGTGTATGTGTGTGAGTCTCATTCCCATTTTAAAGCCCTAACCCTACCAGCTCAGTGGTAGCTACGCTCAGGCCAAGATGAATTATCTTTTTAGAGGAGTTCCCCCTCCGCTTGTTCCCCAAGTTAATGCTTGTTTGTTCCCTGTGCTCGATTCCTGTTTTCCTGCCTGCTCGCCTGCCTGCCGACAATCACTCCCCTGCTTCCTCTGCCTGCCACGACGCCCTGCTGCTCTCCATTTCTCCTCTCCCCTCTGCCAGTCATCCCCTCTCTTCACCCCATCACCATCTACAGTAACATTGCAGTAAACTTCAATCAAATCAGCAACTAAAAGAGTGAACTATTTCGATGACCTTCAAACTGCTGGGTAAACTTGAGCAGTCGCTTTTTGATTAGTTGCTTTATCTTGAAAATGTCCGGTCTCAGACTTCTCCTGATAATGCCCCTGATGAAACAAGGGAATATCACTCTTTCTTCCATCTGCATAGGGAGACTGAAAAGGTTGGGGGATTCCAAGTAGAAACTATTGTTAACACAGGTTGACAGTCTTTTTTTCTTTTTTTTTTTACAAATAAACAGCACATGAGACCAGCAGTGATGCTATTCTTCCTGAAAGCCTACTAAGGGCTTTTACCCAACAATGTACAGCACAAAGTGGAGCAAACTTCACTTCATATCTCCATTTACATTAACAATATGACTTCTCTTTTCACTGGAACTTTAAAAATGTCCAAGTCTTCTCACTCATCTACAGCAGAGAAACATCTGTTATGCAATCAAATAAAGAAAGTAATCAGACAAAGGTGGAGTGACAGTAAAATGCGAGTGAAAATGAAAGGCATCACTATGATGCAGCGTCCTGGAAGTTTAAGAGTTGTATTTGTGCCATTTGACGTATTGACAAACAGTGCTTTTATTTTTCAGTATCACCTTTAATTATGATTTCTATAATGCGTCTGCTGGCTTTGTGTATTTGTTATTCAGTCCGATTGCCACCAGCAGTTGCTCCATGTTCTCAGTCAACATCAGAGTGTAGCCACAACATGCAATAAAGTCTCAAAGCATCGCGCGTGCTTTCTCAGGCACAAATTGGCAGATCTTTTTCTTTTTGTTTACCAGACTCTCCCTCTGTCAACACTCCCATCCAACCGCTCCACATTCTTTCACTTTCACTCCAACACCTATTTTCTCTCTCCCTCCCACTTCATATCCAGTCTTGACTAACAGTAGGTGAGAAAATGTGCGCGCTCTCTGTTTGCATGTGCCACCCTTTGTGTGATTGCGTGCACGTGGGGGCTGGCTGATACTTCTCGCTAGTTTCTCACCCCTCTTTCACTTTCACATTGGCACTGATGCAACTGTACTTGGGGTTGCCATGTGTCAGTTTCAGTTTCGTGTGACTGGACAGCGCACACAAGGCAGTTGACTCAAGAGTGACATAGAGAGAAAGGTGACGTCAAAGGCACAAGAGTGGGAAAGGTTGTAGATTGGTGTTGTTGTTGATTCAACAGGCCCGTTTACTGACTGCTGCGTGAGTTTTTTTGTGATCATAAAACTAATCTGGAATTACTGACTGAGTGTACAACCTCCAGAAATGACTCAATGTCAGATTGAGAAACTACACGTCTCTCTGAATGAAGCTGAGAGAGAGACAATTGAGGTTTTATAGTAGAATCTAAAATTCTTCCCCTCTTTTCTCTCGATGACTTTCTTGCTTTGTCAATGTGACTCTGTGTGTACAGATTTAGGAAAACCCACAGTCCCTGCACACAGGAAAAACAGTTGGATGCAGATTTACTGTGTCGGCCAAATTCCCTTTCTTTGCCCTTGACGAGCGAGAAGGACAATCCAGTTTATTTGGAACTGAATTGAACCAACTGGCAGCAGAGAGATTGTTCTTGGACCTTTTTTTTTTGTGTCTGAAGTAACCCTCTCTCTTCATCTCTTTATCATATTATATTATATTTTGGCTTTTCACTCTTTACTTATTTATTATGTCTTGCTTTTTGTTGGTCTATCCCCTTTGCTGTTACACTGCAATATTCCCAAACGTGGGACTAATAAAGGATTGTTTTATCACTACAGCTCAAGTATCCCATCATTGACACCAAATGTGTTCATTTTAATGTGGTTGTTAAGAATATAAAGTGGATTGTAACAATCATTTTTTTCATACCCTTCAGTTGTTAGTGTTTGCCACTCATGACAGAAGCTGGCACTTTCAACATTTATCCATCACTTAAAGCTAATTATAATAAACTCTTACTGTTAATCCATTTATTTTAACTAACTGTTTTAACAGTTTATCCATTGCTTTTAGCTTATTATGGCAACTGTGTTAATTTCTTGTAGATTATTATTTCAATTGTTAATGCACTACTTCCAGCTATTTATTTGTAACCATTTAACCCTTAAATTGAAGCTAACAATTTATCCATTATATTTAGCCATCTGTTTTAACTTTATCCATTATTTGTAGGTAACTTTGTCCATTACTTTTACCTAGTACAATCGACTTGTTACTAGCCAACTAGTTTTCATGCAATTCCTGTGGCAACACGTGGCTTTAAGGTGTTACAAATGACTCAGCTTGATGGAAGGTGTCATTTTATTTGGATGGGTGTATTTTTTCAATCAATTCATAATTTTCTAATTTTTGTCCGCATAGTTGAGCTACTCCAAAATTCTTCCACACACCCTAGGCAACTGCAGAAGTACCCCCTGGTTAGGAATCACTGTTTTTTTTTTAATTTGCACATTTAGAACAGGCATCTTCTACAGTTTAATAGATCTCTGGTGATGTGGACATGGCAGGCGGCTGTATCCTTAATACATCTTAATATTCACTGTGTGTCCGGTCCAGATGTGACAGTGATGTCTTCTGACTGCTGAGCATTCACTGCTACATCCCTTAACACTGAAGTCAAGGCTTTCCGGCGTATGAATTATAGATGGACCCGGCCGAGCTGCAGAGTAAAGCGATTCTGGGTAGAAATATAGTGTGTGTAAGTCTGACAGTGTGGGTGTGTGGGTGTGTGTACCCCCGAAGAGGCAGTGAGGCAGATAGAAACGGATGAAATAATGATGAGCTGGGTCGTCACCACCTTCCTTCCTCTAAATGGGGCCAGAGGAGCAGGGGAGGTAGGTGGAACCGAGGAAGGTGGGGGAGACTTCCTGTGACATCTTCACAATACACGCTTGTTCAGCTCATATAATACTCATACGTGACTGAAACACAACCAACTCTATTCTCACATACTTTGACCAAATGATGGACATTTGTTTAAAGAAAAATTGAATGTCACCATAATATGACATTCTGACATTTTGTTCTGAAGCTATAAAAAAAAAAAAAAAATGACAAAAAGTGATTCTGTATGTGTCGTTATACATCATATCTGGTGGCTCTCTGTTCCAATTTGCTATCTTACTTCTTTAAGGTGAAAATAGGAATTTATGATTCCTCAGAGGCTCATTTCAAAGCCTACTTTCTAAACCATGAGCTTAATTGTATCAGTTGTTTACAGTTACTTATGAGTTACTACAACAAAAGGAGGAATACTTTCTGTTTTTATATTTGCTTTAAACCCATCATCAGTAGCAAGTAGAGGTGTTAGGAAAAAAAAAGGTGTGGCAGCTGATTTCTCAGTTGCATCAACTGATGATGTCACAGGCCTACTCTCCATAAAAAAAGATAATAACTTATGGTCGATATACAAAACACTGAAATAATTTATCAGAGTGAAGAAGCTTTTGCCATCAGCACATATACTGTAAGACGATGGTGGTTTTAAACCTGCAACAACTGATTTTTTGGCCACATGGGGGCAGGAGAAACAAGCTCTAAACATAGCACTAATATTGTCACCTTTTATATAGAATGATGAACTTGTTAGAAAGCAGTTGCAGATTTACACATCGACAGGATGTAAGCATTCATTTGGACTCGTGTTTCTGGTTACTCTCCGTTCCACCAACTCTGAGAAAAACATCCGCTAAATGTTACACTTTCCTCACCAGCTAGTTGCTAATCTAAACAATAAGATGAAAGTTGCCATAAAAAACTCTGTAGAGCTGAGGGGAACGGCAGAGTTGCTAAGAATTTTCTGTAAATTCATCACTACAACAAAACCCTTTCACAGACACATAGTCAAATGATCCATTGTTAATATGAAAATACTGGTTGTAGGAGCTTCAAAGTAAAACCAAAAGCTTGAAAATAGCAAATATTCCTCTGTCCCTTTTTTAGGAGTAATTTTACTACTATATGACCTATAAATCAGTGGATCTCTTGGTTCAAGTGTCTCAATTTTCTGTTGTATTTGCATGCTAACCTTATCTCAATAAATCTACATAACTCTTGGAACAGACCATTACAGTTACATGAATTGTTATGTAGGATTATAGGAGTCATAAAGGAAATTAGACTTTTAGGGAAAAGTTGTCCTAATTGATGTAAAACGTTAGCGTTACTGTGTAATTCTGGTACTGACCAGGTCGGCCACTGGGGACTTCTTGCGATTCTGTTTCTCCACCTCCACCTGCATCTTGGCCATGGGTTTGGCCATAGCCAGGGCCAGCTTCGCCTCCGCCTGCAGCTTCTTCTGTCGACTCACAAAGTCCATGTCCTCCAGAGACTCAGAGTCGTCCTCTGTGGTGTCCCTGTCCGAGTAGGACGAACTCTGCTTGGACTGCAGAAAGGACGTGGCGGAATGAGGGAGAAAACAGAAATATGGCAAGGTTGAATAAAAGATGAAGGAGACTATGAGCACAATCATAAATTAGGGGGGAAATGAAAGACCAGGTCAGAGGATT
>CALSCE010009465.1:10991328-11003064 GCA_943593645.1 Bovichtus variegatus | reverse complement strand
GTGTGTGTGTGTGTGTGTGTGTGTGTGTGTGTGTGTGTGTGTGTGTGAGAGTGAGTTGTGACTGTGCTGGATAGCTTCACAGTTCACACAAATGTTCTAGCAGGCTTGGATTTGACTAAAACTGCATCTACTTTCTAAAAACATAGTCTAAAGTCAAAGTATATACTATTCAAACGTATAGTTGGACATTTCGGAAAATGCACATATTCTTTTTCTTTCCTTGACTAAGACGAGAACTTTTACACCACTCTCATATACTGTTTGCTAAATATTTAGCTATAGACAGCAGCGGGTGAGCTTAGCTTCCATAGTGACTGGAAACTGGGGGGAAATGTCCAACTATTCCTTTAAAGTACACACGCTTAAAGTGTCTCTTTCCATGCTATCTGAGACCTGTCTGTCTAGGCAGTGCAACATTCCATCCCAGATAAGGGACCTGACCTCTGATCCCTCATACAGTTCAGCCTCAGGTCAGTGCAAGGCTGCTCCTGTCACTCAGATTGGAAGAGAACAACTCAGCAAGTGGTGGAAGGCTGTATATGAGTGTGTGTGGTGGTGGTAAAACAAGTGGGGGAGGCTTATGGTGGGATAAAAAAGTAAAAGAAAACTGGGGGGGGGGGGGGATGACAAAGGGAGGGAGGCGAGATGAGGAGCATGAAGTGGGTTTAGACATGACAATGGATCTCCAAGTGATATTTGGGCGTTCTCTCTGCGAGAAGGCCAGACTATGGATTTGTGGGGAAAAAGATTCAGTGGAGGAATCTGTTTTCTATTCTCCCAAAGACTTAAATAGATTGAAGGATAAAAGCCTGGTTACTCACACCATTATGTCATAGCTTTGCCCCAAATATCTAAGCACTTTAATACCCAAACTTCCAAGGCATTACATCAGCCTCAGTCTTTGGGCTGTGTCACATAAATGTTTACAACGCACAGAACCCTTTTAAAGGGATATTTAGAAATACGCTTATTATCTTCCTCGCTGAGACTTACATGAGACGATTGATACCGCTCGAATATCAGTCTGTTCAGCAGCCGCTTAGCTTAGCTTATCTTAGCATAAAGACTGGGAACAGAGGGAAACAAATAGTCTGGCTCTGCCCAAAGGATACAAAATCTGTCTTCGGCTAATTAGCCATCCAGCAGAGGTGCTGGTAGACACATGTTGTTATCTCTGGACTGAGGCCAGCTAGCTGTTACCCCCTGCTTTGAGTCTTTGTGCTAAGCTAAGCTAACTGGCCGCAGCTTCATATTGAAGAGTGGTATCGATCTTCTCCTCTAACTCTCTGCAAGAAAGGGAATGCGTGTATTTCCTAAAATGTCGAACAAAAGTAGCTGTATGTGTGTTCACGTACTTGGCAGTAAACATAGTCACATGTAAGAACTAAAATATTCCACCTTTATTGGCCACATTGGATTTTCTAGTAGCGCTCAGCATGCATTCGTTTCAATGAATTGGATTTACAAGCATGGAATAAGACATGACATGGTCCTTTACCTCTTTGTAGTCATCACTGAGGTAGAGGCTGGATGTTTGCCTGATGACATCATCCACTCCAACACATCCATCCATATTATCCAGCGCCTCCCTCATCCTTCCCTCCCTCCTTGTCTTCCTGTCCTCTCTACTCCCCAGACAGTAGGTTAGTCCAGACCGACTCCTGAGGTTGAGCCCAGTCAGTACACATCATATTCTCAGCCAACTCGCCCCTGCCATGGTCTGACACGCAAACATTTAAAGAAAAATCTACTCCTCTCCGGGTGGCTTCTCCTCGTCTTACTCTTACATGTTGTGACAATGTTTCTCTTTCCCTTCCCAGCACTATCTGACTACTCCACTTTCTTCTGCCTCTCCCACAGGACTGTGAAAGCACAATGGTCAGAGGTAAGGCCCCTTTAGACCCTCCCTACCTTCCACCCTCTGGTCAGGGTGGCCTCTCACAGCAAGAGTGAGCAAAAGAGAGGGAGAGGGAGAAACTCACACTGGTGTTTTTTTCCCGTTTTCACGCCCTGATGTGAGGACAGCAGCTGTTCGCAACCAGTTTGGAAAGAGACACCTCAGCCATGGGATAGCCACAGTGTGTGTGTGGGTGTGTGTGTGTGTTTATGGCAATGCACTTGTGTTAAGCGTGCCCATGTATGTGTGTTTAGATGACTCCTGGAGCCTCTCTTGGACACTATCTCTCCCTCTGTCTATATTTATTCTCCCTCTGTTACAGGACTCCTTTTGGATTTTTTTTTCTTTTAAGCTCCCTAACCCTCTTATCTGCAATGGCTTACAATTCTGTGTATATTTGTGAAAAGAGATTAACTTAAAATGTAGATTAGCCTACATATTTGAGAAGAAATGAAATGTGAACGTGTGTGTGTTTATGTAACAGAGGTGGTAGTGTGCTCCCTTCCTGCTAAAGTAAAAATAGTGCCCTGTCTGGACTCTAAAGCCAGCAGCCCCACAGCCCCGGCCAGCTAAATAAACCCTGACAGAGCACAATGGACCATTAGTCTGGCACACAAACACACACATACACACAAAGTCACTCACTCAGATACACAGAGATTGCTTGTGCCTTGTATCAGTGACTTACATTTTCAATCTGAGCTCTCCACGGTGTGTAATGATCTCATCTTAGTGAGACATTATCGACCCGTGACTCATATATTTGTCATAGCTGCCCAGACAGAAAAATGATGTCCACATATGGCTGCAGAATCACACTGCAGGGGAACATGACTTCATACAAACCGTCAACTGGTTACACACAAAAATGGGAAAAAAACCATGACCATGGTGAAATGGAAATAAACTCATAATTCATATGCACCAAAACGGGGGATCATATTGTGTGTAAGGGTATGCACATTGGTGTAGGATTGCAACTACTGATTATTTATTGTAACTACTGCTTTTTCTTCTTGATTTATTAGCCAGTGTGTTTTTTATTCAGGGTATTATTAGGAAGCAATTTTACAATATGACAAAATTAGACACTGATACATTACCGAAGTTTGGGTTATTTTGTTAAATGGAAAACAATATGTTTTGTCAAATTTCTTTTATAGTTTCCTAAAAGTAAGGTATTCAAGAAGATATTGTAGAGGTGGTGTCGTGGAATTGGTATGAGTTCAGTATTTTATTGGCACTAGTATTGAACAATTTCAAACAACTAGCATTGCAGATTTATTCCTAGTTATCCTCAGTTAAAGGCTTCATTTAGTCAACGCAGCTTGCTGCAGGGTTGGGATCGGAAAACACAATATCTGTCAAATAACTGAAAATATGACTTTATTAAACTAAAACAATAGCAAAGCCTTTAATCCCGACCTTAAGTAGAGTGGATGACTGTTAAAAGTTCTAAACTGGGCCTTGAAGCATCAATCCTCCACCTGCAGACAGAGTCAGAGGATGAAGCATGCTACATAGTCAGAGATCTAATGGGAAGACAGTGATATCAGATTAAAAATAAAATAGATAGCCAAGGACAACAGGGTATACAAAAGAGATGAGAGGAGAAAGACGAAAGGGAAGAGAACGCCAACTGATACTGATGAACATGAGTCACACTCATCTGTTAGTCTGCCGAGAGAGAGAAGACGAGAATAAGATGAGGGAAAAATCGCAGATGAAGACAGTTGGGGGAATAATGCATTTGCATGATAACATCAAAGAGCATTTAAACACAAGTACACACACACACACACACACACACACACACACACACACACACAGGGTTAAATGAAAGAATAGGAAGTGGGTTTGATTCAGTGTTGATCCCTAAGGATTATGGGTAGAGTACAACGAATTGTCTCCTGAATCCACCCACACTGGACTGCTACTGCTAGGGACAATATAGAGAGACACACACACACACACACACACACACACACACACACACACACAGCTGAAGGGTGGGGTCTGCCCCGCTGATTCTCATTACTGAGGCTGACTTCATAGTGGAGTCAGTGCTGATTCAAAAGGGATAGCAGGTTGAATGGGTCGGGTAACCAATAGGTAATAGCAATTGGCAATCTATAAACACCCACAAACACACGTACACTCACAGTTCAAGGGCAAAGACTGGGGAAACTTTCAGCTGCATATTTGAGATACAAGCACAGGTTAATTCATATGATGCCTGACTGCTGGGTCAGCTGAGAAAGCGAGCAAACGAGAGAGAGAAACAGCGAGAAAGAGAGAGACATACATACATAGAATGGCTTATTGTTCCAAGTGAACAGAGGGTGACTGTGGGAGAGAGGGTTCCTGGCACCTCCTGTAAGCCTGGGATCCAAGGCCAATGGCGCTGCGTGTGTGTGTGTCTGTCTGTGTGTGTCTGTGTGTGTGTGTGTGAGCATGCATTTGTTTAATATAGGTAAATGCACCTAAATCCGTAATGCACTCGCTCTTTTTTTTTATCAGCCCTACTTTGTTTATTGATGTCTGGATCCTTAATGTCTATGTTTGTGTGATATTATAAAACCACATCAAGGAATGTGCTACAGACTTGATCTGATCTTATTTTGGAAAGAGGAGGAAAAGAACGGGGGCTGCTGCCATAGCAACGTGGTGAGAATTTCTCCATGGCGATGCTCTGTGTTCCAAACAAATTGGGCTGCGAAAGGAGCACGGGGCGGCCCATCGGGACGTCTGCTAACTCACACAGAGGCTGGTGTTAGAGGGGGTCGAAGTTTTGGCAAATTGTATAATATTAAGACAAAGAATAGTCTTGTCCTGAATGAAAAAGTGGCTGGCTGCAGAGCACAAAGTCATGGGCACATCACACACACACAAGTCCTAACATCTTAAAAATAGCAATTAATACAGAAACTTCTACAAACTACACTTGAGTCTTGTTTTACCTGTGTGTATACTCGATATGTCAATATTACCTTGAATCCATATCATGATAAGTTCTCACATTTACTTCAATATCATTAGTGAAACAATAATACATATATTATATTAGTTCATGATATTTTCTTTTCTTGTGTTGGCTCTGTTCTTGTCTGTGTTTTATTTCAGATTTTTTGCTGCGAGTGGCCACTGTGCAAAATTGGAAGCAAGGCTGAGCGACGGCGCCTTGTCCAAGTCTTATTATACATCTACTATGCTCGAGACAGGGAAGCAGCAAACAAGCTAGTGTGGCTCTGTCCAAAGTGAAACAATATGCCTTTCTGTTCATAAACACATTTCACTTCAAATGTATCGTTGTAGAAGGAGTTACATGGTTCTAACGGTACTGGTACTGCTTCCTGGCAAACTAGACTCATTTGTAATAGTCAGTATTTCCATAATATTGGTTTATTATCTGGCATTATTGATCAATTCTGTCATTCTAACATGATCCATCAGTGGTATCTACTGTACTGCTGGTCCTCATTTATAATTCATCCGGCCACACCTCATATACTGAGACACCGACACCAGAGCTCTCCTTCACCCCTCTCTAGCCAAGCTTGAAAAACTGCACGAGCTTGTAGACACATATGCGTAACGTAAATACACACAAATACTGTGTGTGACATAATTCAACGTTCAATCGAAGATCCTGAGGCCTTGGAAAACTGACAGTATTCCTACGAACCTCGCCGATAAATCTCCCCATCACCCTTCACCCTGCTGGTACTGCTGCTGACAGCAATACGCCACTGCGAGATTTATAGATTTACATGAGAATCTGAAAACAGGATGACATATTGAGACCTCAGCCTCAAGTAAACACACCGCATGCTTTTAGCTCACTGAAGCACTTAATAAAATGAGGAGCAGCATCAGTGTGTAGGATATGGCAACAGTAGATGACTTGTTATTTTGTCTTTTTTGCTCTTTTTCGGCCTTGTGGTTTTTTTGCAAAATTGACATGGCTTAAGTCGATCGATGCTTTTGGTTGACTATGCGTCAAATGGTCGCTCTATTGGTTATTGGCTAATGGTTTTTGACGTTAAGTGAGAGCTAAAACATTATGGGCAGGGCAAACAGGGAAGGACAAAAGCTTTCCGTGCTTCTTTTCCTTGCCCTCCTCTTTGCCTTGAGCCAAAGGCAGAAAGACGAGGACCACATCTTAATTAAAGCAGAAGAAAACAACAATGCTGTTAATCAAAACAGAGATCGCCCCAAGACATGGACAGTCCCACAAGACAAACCGAAACACAGGGACAACACCCTGATTACCGCACTCTTTTTCCACTTATTCTATTTACTCCTTGTCCATTTTATTCCCTCATTAAATCCCTCGTTTCATCTCCTCTACGATTCCTCTGTTCTTTCCCCCATCATGCTTTGCTTCTTTCCATCCTTCTGTGCGAGTGTGTGTGTGTGTGTTTAATGCGTGTGAGGGGCGCTGTCTGCCTGCTGGTTGCCAGGTTACCAGTCTAATTGAGGGGCCTCTAGAGAGTCGCTGTTATCAGAGCCTGAACCCTCTGCTCCGCTTACCACTCTCCTTCTTTCTCTTATTCGCTCCATCTCTTTTTTGTAGTACATACTTTGCATTAAAGCCACCTCAGCTCCATTCACTTTCTCTCCCTCTGTGGTCAATATACTTTTATTAAAATCTCCCTACATTTTCAAACCTTGTATTTAACTGATGTCAGTTATATTTTCCATTCTCACGATGCATCATCTCAGTTGCCTCAGAAAGCCATACGCCGTTCTTATTTCCTTCCTTTTGCTCAGCCTGTGTTGTCAATATTTCTGCTGGTACTGTTTCATCTCTGCCTTTCATCTGCTGTCTCCACTAGCCCTTTGGTGTCACTTTTCACTGCTTATCTGCTGCTCTTTCATTCCATCCTGCAATCTTTCTGTCGCTCCATCTTGCTTTTATCTATCACGAAACATGGCAGGAAATCCTTATCCCGTTACGCAACCGGTCCCTCACCCACACGCGCACAAATCTACCCTCCTGACATGCACATACGAATATGTACCACTTGCACCAAGATTAATACAAATGTTTTGTCAGATGATTGAAGTCTTTTTCAGGTTTTCATAACAGCAAACATCCTAAACCAGAGACCAGTTCATTCCCGAGCCTCATCCCAAGCATTAAGAGCGTGACCACAGAGCTGACAAGAGATCCGCTTTTATAAATGTTGATAAAGCCAGAGAAGTGAGGCCTTGCACTTGTTGGCACCCAGCTCGATGTCCTTCAGCTGAGCTGAAGCTGCACGACTACACAGAAACTATCACGTTTCCAATGCATACACAACTTGCTTCTCCTTTTAAATGTTGGAGGACATCATTTGGAGTAAAGTTTTTCCATGTTGCATGTTGATAAAAAAAAAAAAAAAACGTTTAGTGCACCCACAAGGCCCATCCATCTCCTGAGGACCCTCGTGTTTACATCACTTCCTTTGCAGCTTTTCGTGCATCACTCCCTGCTTCTTCTACTTGGTTCTCCCCATCAAAAGAAGCACCATCTTTCCCCTTTGATGCCTCCCCCAGCATATTCAGCTCATCTGTTTTGCCTTTCATCTACCTCTCTGCCTGTTCCCACTCTCCATTTCCACTGCATTGCAGACTTTCAGGGCTGGTTAAAGAAAAGCAGATGAACTTGCTTTTCTTTTACTCACGACTCCTTCATTCCTCCCAATTCCTTGTTAGATTAAGTGGAACACTGCTGTCACATGTCCCACAAGAATGACACACACACTCATAAACAACATGCATGCACACATTTACACAACCCTCCAAGCAACCATTCACATTTAAATTCTCTTTATCACTATGTTGTCTACACCACACACTGAACTGTCTGAATCTCCTGAAACTCACAGCACAGAATACATTTGCACACACAGAGCCCTCTGTAGCGACACTGTAGACATGCAGTTACATGCACACCTCATGCCTCCTTGAAATGGATTGATGTGGCTGGATGAGGAGGAGTTGGAGGCGAGGTAGGACATTATTCCCTTGAGTCAACTGCTCTCTTAGCAACCAGCCAGCCATCAGGATCACAACACAATCACAAAAAAACAGAGAAATACTCCTACACATGTGCAACAATGTCCTAGTTTCAACTTGACATTGACGATAAACTCAACTGAGGAGATCAAACATGATATTTGTACAATCAGCAGAGCTAACAACAACAAAATCGACATCAGCTTGTGTCTGTCATATTGGCAAAGAAATTGACAGTTAAATGAAATGAATGCGATGTGTCATGAAGCTCTGAGAACTACCTTGTAAGAACAGTTTTCCTGGTGGACCATCCTTCACAGCATCCTAGAGGGGAGCTGGCTGAGCTGGGGGAATGGGAACAGGAGCTGGACTGGGATAAGATTCCCAGCCCTGCGGTATTCCAGCGGGGAGGAGAGGAGAGGAGGGGAGGGGATACCACCCAATCCTCGATCCAAACTAAAGAAGATCAATTCTCCTGTATGCCTCTCCTTCAATTCAGTTCTATCTCTGTTTTCTGATTGTTTTCTGGTCTGTCTGTTTGCTAAAAGAGAACGACAGGGTCCGATCGCTGCTTCCCCAACGCCAAAAGAGGAAGGGGAGCGAGAGAGAGACTGGAGGAGGGGTGTGAGAACGGGAGAGAGAGAAAAAGAGGAAGGGAGGGGAGCAGTAAAAAGCAGAGTACACTCCCGGTCGCCTTTTTTTCTGTCTGGTTTGGATGGAAAGTGGGAGGAGCTGTTGGGCTGAGTGTGTGCAGAGTTGGCCATTCGGGAGAGGGGACGGTGGAAAAGGGAGGGAGGGTGAGGTTGGCGTGGGTTAGGGTCGGAATGTCATTCTGCCGGTTCATATGGAGTCATGCCAGACAGAGAGAGGAGGAGAAGGGCAGAGGAGTGACTTTCTTCCCTAACCTTTAGCTTAATCTCTATAGTGCCGCATGAATAGTCAACAAAGATAGGACGCCGCAATACTTTGAGACTTAAACTAAAACAGGCCTGCGCAAGTGTCGGAAACTGTCAAGTGCAAAAAGACTAATATTTAACCCAACATGTAGCCAGTTTCAACAGTTTTATTAAGGCAAAGATGTGCTCACTAATGTGGGAGTTTGTGTCATCTTTGCCTCACTGTGTAAAAGTATATGTAATATGTGGGCTTTGCATAGCATGTACATCTTCCCCCTCATTCTCTGACTCTTTGTAGGGCTCAAATCCTAGTGGCAGATGGCCGGTCTATAATCCACACGCAGGCCAACCTACTCAAATAATCTCTCCCTTCTCCTTCTCTCCATCCATTCCTCTATCCTGACCTCTTCGCATTACTGTTATAAATCCCGTCTCTTTGTTTTCTGATTTGTCCTTTCCTTTTTGATCCCTCTGAGATGTAAACATGTGTCGTGCTTTTTGAGATTTTTGCATTGTGGCATTATCGCACGATCTGTGTTTTTAATTCATCATTTTGTCAAGTCAAGTAGATTTTATTTATATAGCCCAAATTTACAAATACAATTTTTTCCTCAGGTTTTCTTCACACTCTGTACAGCATACAACCCCCTCTATCTTTAGACCATCGCTTCGAACAATAAAGAACCACAACCCTCCTTCCAAACAACCTTCAACAGGGCAAAAAAGGGAAGAAACCTCAGAAAGAGCAACACATATAAAATGCTGCAATAACTCAAGAAACTGTCACTCAGAAATGCCTATTTCAATTTCCCAGAACTCCTTGATTTGTACAGCCCAGAAAACAACATTTTATTCGATTCAAAATGAGAATAAAGCACAGCAAAGCACAACAAAATCACATTTGAGAGGTTGCACTCAAAATGATTTTGGACATTTTTGCTACATAGTTTTAAATCACGTATTAAAGTATAATTTATTACATTTCTATTGTTCAGGTAACTGATTGATCAACTAATCATTTAAGTAGATATCCACCACTGTCAACACTCCCATGAAAGCAGTGGAGCAGCTTAGCACAAGAATGTGAGGAGTGTGGCATCCTGATGCAATTAAATCATAATTCAATCATCATGTGTTTCAGCTCTCATTTTTGTCTTTTTTTTTTTTCCGTTGTTGTGGCAAGGTAGCTAGCTACACAAACCTCCTGTTATCTTTTCCCTACCCTCAGGCCAGATCTCTCTATCCGATATTGATCTCTGTTGGGTGACGCTGCTTTCCCTGACAAGACCACTCTTGGGTTTAATGACCTGGAAGTGGGTCGATGAGCTCCCTGCTCTGATCTCTCTGCTGCACATCACTGGCTCTGGTGGGGCCCATCTGGGGCAGATTGGAACAGTGCCCATCCTGTCACGCTAACCTTGGATATAATTATCTGTGCATGACATTGACCAGTGATAAACTTGTTTTTCTTACAGTGGAATCTATCAACTGGGACTCATAAATGCACTCCTAAGCGTATGCTGAGTTTACAGACATACATTAAGTAGGGGAAAAAACAGTGAAGCGAGAATAAAAAGTGGCTGGTGAAGGGAGTCAAACATATAGCATGTCCAGGGATCCTGGATCTTTTCTACATTTCAATATCTATGTTGCTGTGTTTCTGCTGGTTATGTTAAGCTATATGTTTGCTAATACATTAGCCATTAGAACTCGATACATTGATTTAAATAAGGGTTGTTGCTGTGAATTTGCTACTTTCTGAAGTGATGGACGAGCGCTTAAAGCAGTAGTCACTCCGTTGACACCCCCTCGCTGACCTTCACATGGTTGTCAAGGTTACAATCTGAGTCACAGCACAGGTGGAGATCGAGACAGCACCTCTTTGTCCCCATGAGAAAAGAAAAGAATATCCGACGCTTCCAAGACTGTATCGCGCGAAGCTGCTGATTCTCAAATAATATGAGTATTAGCAACCTTAATTTGCACAGAAAAAAACAAAACACTGTGATTATGTACGCGGCCTGAATCAGCACAAAGACGATTCAGAACAAAGATTATTAACAAGAGAAAGGCAGGCAGACTGCAATTTAGGCTCCCACACACTGCCCACATTATGAATAGTTTGTCTGGGTAGACTAAATCTGAGAAAAAAACACAAACTTTCTTTCTGCTAACATATGCTGAATGTAACGCAAAACGTCGACGGTATGTGTAATTTATTCCAGCACGGAGCGGGAGAAATTGCCGTTATGTGTGTCACTCTCGCTGAGATGGCGTGCCGTAGTGCAGACCGAGCACTGGAGCAGCTCGTCTCATCCTCGTTTTTCCTCCTCCCATCCCGCACATCAAAACACCACTCATGTGTGGCTCTGTGTGTTTAACTTTGCTGCGTGGGCATATTTATAGATGCAAACAGAAAAAAAAATGAATATCTAATCATAAGTCACTGGTAACACAGTGAATAACATGGTGGTTCACTCTACTGTACTTAGTGGGATACAGAGAAAGTTGGAGATGATAATGTGGGTGGTAAATAATGCCCTGTAACACAGCTCATGTACAGCTCATGTCTAAGTCATGCTGTGACGCCTCTGAAAAACAGCTTGCCCTCGTCCTCGCTGTATACCCCTCCTTTACTTTCTCTGTGGCCTTTCGATGTAACTACATTTGCTTTTCTCTTCACCACTTTTCTCCATCTTCCTCCTCCGTGCCTCTTTTTTTCGACCTCCCTCTCTTTCTCAGCAGGAAGAAGGAAGCGCAGATGCTTTTAGCGAGCTGACATTTTGTGCCCGTGTAAAAACACTGCATAGCAAAGCAGGTTGGCTCAGTGTGAGGGCCAGATTCTGGCGGTAATGAGCTCGCTCTGACAGGGAGGAACTGATGTGGAAGGCCAGGGAGTGCATGTGTGTGTGTGTGTGTGTGTGTGTGTGTGTGTGTGTG
>CALSCE010009465.1:10962685-10989704 GCA_943593645.1 Bovichtus variegatus | reverse complement strand
CACACACACACACACACACACACACACACACACACACACACACACACACACACACACACACACACACACACTCTATAATTAGGAGCCAAGACCAGTGTTTCGTGTTTCAGCTCCACCCAAATGAGCCACGCAGCCCATGTGTGTGTGTGTGACTCTACCCTTTATTCCAAAGAAAAGAGATGATGGAGAGGAGTTTGAAATCCTTCCCTGCTTGAAAAACATAAACCCTCTTTCTCAATTTCCATCTCTCGCTCTCTTGTTGTTGCCATCTTGCAATAAACCCTGATTTTTTTGAATGCCTCCGGCCCCGTTCTTACTTTTAAAGCCGGGCTGTGTGCAAGTGTGTGTTTGTGCCTGTATTCGGCTCTGCTCTGTAGTGACTGTGCAGTATTAGGATTGACATGAAGCTATAACATTAGAGGCCGTCTCCTCACTGCTACATAAATCCCCATTTCCTCCACAGCTTGCTCTGCCACTCAGAGCCTGCGCCCCTCTTTGATAGTTTTCATAGGGTGGATCGGGGGAGCAAGGCGGAGGGGGGAAAATGGTCTCCTGCTGTATTTTTGGCTGTGTAAGAACATTAGGCTATAATGCTTCCTGACAGCTTGAGGAAGAGGACAATTAGCAGGGAACACAAGTGGGAATGGTCGTGAAGGACAGGGGATGTCTGGAAGAAAGGAAGAAGAAAAGAAGAAAGAGACGAAGGTGGAATGTGTAGTAAAATGAGTTAGAGACCTGGTATGAGCCTAAGCTGACCTCCATATAACACATGCTGAAGTTACTCTCAGGCCTTGGTGAATCATGGCTGCAGTGAATCAGAGGAAGGGTGTGTTTGTGTGTACCGATCAAGATGATCAACCAGACAAACAGCTGTAAGCTATGCCTTCCCATTCAAAACACATTTTATCGCCAATCATAGCAGCAACTCTGATCCATGATATCTAAATGTACCCACAATGCAGCTGGCTTGCCTGGTGACATGACTCTGAATCATTTAGGTAAAATCCGCAGTAACCTTCCACCTCAAGTGACCAAAAAGGAAGCGGTCTTTGTTAGTTAAGCTACACCTAGAGTGTCATTATTATCAATACAAATTGATGTTGTATGTTTTTGTGTTTGTTTACGTGACGAGGAGAGATTATCAGCCAGCTGATTAAACTGAACTTTGACACCAGATAAGAGCAGTTAAGCACTCCTGTCGATGCCGTTTATGAGACTTAATAACTTGTTGTGTTTCTTGGATGTTTGTGTTTCCCCTGGCTACAGTTTCTATGTAGAGTTTGCAAGTAGAACGTTATCGATAATACCCGGCAGCCAGCAGGTCAATCTTAAAGTTTACATGAGCGTGTGCAGGTGCTTACACCATCTAGACAAAACACGGTGTAGCAGAACTGACTTGTCAAACTGACTTCCCTTTGCAACCACAGTTGAAGGACATGAGATCAACGCTGGGATCCTTACTTATAAATGCCATTCAACATCCAACACTACTATATACCTGCTACCTGACACACCGAGCAGAGAGTTGGCCATCAGGCACATTTGACTCATTGAGCACATTGAATCACCAATGTTGAGAGCACAACCGACAAACTCATTTGACCCATGTAAGGTAGTTTGTTTTATTGTTTTGCTTTTGCCTTTTCTTTACTTCTTTCACAAATAAATGACCATGGGCTGACAAGGCCAGTGCAAAGCAAAGCTTCTCAGAGCCAGCTGTGCCTTCTTATCTGACATATTCTCTATTTGTAATCCAAGTAACAGATTTGTCTTGTTTGACTTTCAAAAGTGTTGTTGGATTTGTCAGCCAGCGCAGGTGCACATGCAGACTATGTATGTGCATGCTGGGCCAGTCAGTTACAGTCTTTGTGATGTGTGCTAGTGTAACTTTTAACAGAAGACCTGAGGTGACACGAGGCATCCGGAGGCACCGCAAAGATTTTTGATCGGTTGGTCTTTTTCCAGTTCTTTGAGCTCGGCTTGGTGTGTCACAAACTTTCTCTGCACCGCAAGGTAAAGGAACATTCAAAACAGGTGTATAGCACAAAGCTTTGCTTATTTAAAACAGGATTCAAATACACGAGCACTGCCTATGTGATGGTATTCTTTCTTTGCCAGAAAAGAAAAAAAATAGAGGGCTACTGAGTAGAAACCCACATATGGTCAGAGTCCTGCCAGCATGAACCTGCTCTTTGTTAAAGAGTTACACAGAACATTATTTCTGAGGAAACTGCAATGCATGGACAGATGTGCAGCTGGCTCTACTTTATGGTCCATTCTCGACATATTTAACTTTTCTGTTAGATACAAACTCAAAAGACAACATCTCATAGCAGAGGAATGTAGTGCCCCAGGCTATAACTACATTAGGAGGCTTTGTCAAACAATGTTTCTCACTTTGAATCAGGTCTTTCTGACCTTTGTCCTGGTTTGACTACAGCCACATCACATGTACATGATGTAATGTTGAAAAAGGTCTGAACAACCGGACAGAAGGCACACTTCTACACATGTAATATTTTGCTTTACCTGAGTTAAGTGCCCGACTTGCTGTGGGGAATCCAAGGTTAAGCTGAGATGAAAAATACTCCAATGATAAAAAAAAAAAAAAGAAAAAGAAAAAAAAAACATCAACCGACAGTGGCACAATGTCAGGATACCATGAGAAGAAAGAGATGTCTTTTGATTCAGTGAGGTGAGTGTGTACAAGCGGACTAACAGGAGATAGAAAACTGCCTGACTCTAAAGCAGAGGCGGTGCAGTGAGTGTGTAAGGAGAGTGTGTTAGCTGTGGTGTGCAGACGGCCGGGCGTGTTTCAGCTGGTACCGGTGCTCACACACACGAGCAACAGTGGTTAAGCCTAGGGGGCTGAACCAGACACGGGAGCCTCAGAAGAGGCTCTCCACACCTGGCTACAGCCCTGCCCCCCATCTCTGAACCCTCCTCCCACTTCCTTCCCATTTATACGTGGACTGTCTACTCCTTCAGCTTTCCACCCTTTTTTGTCTCGCTGTCTTCATTCTAACCATACCTCTGACCCCACAAACCTTGAAGTCCCCGTAAAGGACCTATACTCCAGTGTGACTACTTTATACTTATTGTTTTTGCCTATTTATATCCACTATAACTGCACTGAGGACTCTCAAACCCTACAATTTCTCCCTTCTCCTACCTTCACCCTCTCTCCCTCGACTGGGTGAAGGTAGTAGTTAGGTTGTTAGTGGAGGGCGGCGAGCACAGTTCACATTCTGAACTTGTACATAATCACAGAGCGTGGAGTAGAGAGAGAGAAATAGAAATCTCTCTCTGCCTTTGCTCTTTTCTCTCACCTCTCTCTGCTTCTCTCTTATCGTTTTTTTTTTCTAAAGCCCTTGAGTGCTTCGGTCCAGCTCTTGCCCCGTTTTATTGTTTATGTGGAGTGTTTGAGCAGCACTTTCCTGTTGAGTAGATGTTCCTCAACCTGTTACTTCTTCTGAAAAACAGACAAATGTCCACAGTTTTACAAGGCAGATGGACATATGTGGCTTTGTTACAAGCCATTTATAATTACATTAATTCAATGCATAATTGTGTATCGCATTTACATAATGTTTGGAGATTTGCAAGAAAATGATTAAAAAATGATGCATGATGCAACTGGATCTTTTCATTAGACCTTTCCAAACTTTTTTAGCACAGCTTTTTGGTTTAATATTTCACATGATCAGGGGTTACTTTCTCCAACTTAAATGGCCCTCCAGGGCTACAGAACAACACACAACTGTTTTCATAGTCAACCGTTCCAGATGTGTAAAATTGGTGGAGTTTACCTTTTAAATCTCAAACCTTTAAAACCACCTTCAAAACCTCTAAAATACAAGACGGGAAGACTGTAGAGACAATCTGTTGTGAGTGACATACATTTGTATTGTGAGAAAAAGTGTTGGTGTCGTATGGTATGTGTGTGTGAGTGTATGTGTGTATGTGTGTGTGTGTGTGTGGGAGAGATAGAGAGCTCTTCTCTACACTTTTAAAGTAGGAGTGGTCATGCAGGTCTCAACACAGGCCCTATCTTCTAACCACAGTTTGCCCATGGGGTGTTTTTAAATTGTGTGCGTAATTCTGGGTGTGTGCACTCTTGAGATTGAAAAAGAAGTAGCCTGTAGGCATGGATTCAACACAACACACAGGTACATTTCTGAGTATAGATACATGAAGACCGACTGATCATGCCTTTTTCACCTGAAGACCGGCTCAGAATAATATTATTGTTTGCCTTTCAGGGATGCGGAGCTAAACGGAGGGTTAGGGGTAG
Source organism: Bovichtus variegatus (assembly GCA_943593645.1). NCBI lineage: Eukaryota > Metazoa > Chordata > Actinopteri > Perciformes > Bovichtidae > Bovichtus > Bovichtus variegatus. The sequence continues at coordinate 10,985,410 of CALSCE010009465.1, read as the reverse complement.
TGTTACACCGAGTGTACTTGAGGTCCCTGTGGGCCCCCTCTCTGCCACGCGACTCCAGAGTTTATTAGAAACAAATTACGAACAGGTCAGCATGCTCCTCAATCCTCCTGACCTAACATCCAAAGCCTGCAGGCAGACGCTGAGATTACAGCAGCCAGAGACCACACCCTAACTAAACACACCTGCACCAATATGATTGTTTCAATAACACAAAAATGAAATAACAGACCAGCTCCATTGCCCAAGTATTAGTGTTAATCGACAAGTAGACCTACAGCACAGAGACACATGTCATTGCATGGTGAAAAATCAATGCCGCTCTACTTGGTGTGTGTTTAAAATGTAGAAATTTAAAGTAGTGCGGCAAATAACCAGAATTTTCATTATCGATTAATCTTCCAATTATTTTCTTGATTAATCGTTTGTTCTATAAAATGTCAGAAAACAGTGTCTTGTTTGCTTTAAATGTCTTGTTTTGCCAGGCCAAAAAAAACAATATTTAGTTTTATAAAACAGACAAAAGTGGAAATCTCAAAATTTCAGAGGCTGAAAACCCAATTTTTGCATGAAGAATTACTTTAACGATTAATAGATATTTAAAAGACTTGCCGATTTTTTTTTCTCAATCGACTAATCATTAGTCGACTAATCGCTGCAGCTCTAATCTAAAAGAATAGTTTAACATTTGGCTTAATTGTAGTTACTCTGGCCCTTTAACGCCAAAACTTGTCCTGTTTACACACTTTTTGGTTGGATTTAACAGAAGTTCTATAAAGGGCTTTAGAGGTGCTGGTCGGTGGATTGTGTTACCTTTGGACAGAGCCAGTGTAGTTGTTTCCGCTCTTTATGCTATGCTAAGGTAACCAACTGTTGGCTGCAGCTTCTTAATACCATACATGGCAATCTTTTCATTTCACTCTTGACAAATAAGTATACAAGAGTATTTCCCAAAAATTCAAACTATTCCTGTAAATGTAGCTAATTGAAGTTTTGAATGAAGACCTGCAGACTGTCCTGTACTATGAATAAACCTCGTCTTCGACCAGAGAGTGCAAAAGGGACTGTTGCCATGGAGATGAGGACAGGGCAACCAGTATACAGGAAGAGGTCTCGATGCTAGTGACTGCGTATGTGTATTGCATCCGTCTGGACTACAGCTCATTTTACCTGATCCATATTTTAATATTTTCTTATATACGAGCATATGTGTGTGTGCATATGGTGTACTGTAGCCATAGTGCAACTGACTGGAGACCAGCTAAACCCAGCTCCAGGCAAGACCGCGACAGATTATTAGCTTTGAGCTTCACTGTGTCCCGTCTTTCTGAAAGCACAGATGCTTTTGAAGCTCTACTGAAGCATGAATATCTCTGTCCCTCTGGAGTCCAGCAACATCCCAGACAGACAGACCCCTCCACACACACGAACACACGCATCATCTCGCTGGTGGGTTCCAGCCTGAGTGGATGTCTAAATATTTAACAACATTTTAAAAGCACCAGCCGACCCTTTCCTCCAGGGTGCCTGCTAAATCCTGCAAATTTAAGAATTAAGAAACTCAGATGCCCCCCTGACATCAGGGATGTCTCAGTTCCTAAATTGACACTTGACTGCTTTTGTGCTCTTGTTAGCAGGTTAGCAGAGGGTCTATACGAGCATTGTCCTCTTTTACCACAAGTGGAAATTCAGAGAAAGGAATAAACAAAAGGTCAAATTACACGTCAGCAGTTCAGTGAGGGATCGTATTATATGACCCATATTATAGGCATTCCTCCACAGGTGTAGCAACAGCACTTAAATATCTTTAACAGTGGGCTTGTCCAGGATATGAGTTTGTCCCTCCAGTCTTTTCTGGTATATCCCCAGATCAGGTGGGATTACACAGCTAATTCTAATTTCCTATCTACTCTGGGCCATTGAAATCTAAGGCCTGTTTTTTTTCAGAGGATTGGTTTTTCCAAGTAATCGGAGAGACAGTTGGAAGTTGTGGCACTTCATCGGCATCTGGACCAGGCTGACTTTACCAAACACACCAGGCCTAGTCTACAGTACCTTCATGTACACACATGTGAGACACCATGTGGGGAAGAGCATGTGTGTGAACGTGTGCAGAAGTGGCAGCATGTGGAGACAGAGTCTCTCTTTCAAGAGATTTTCTTCCACCCAGGTCAATTATATCACAGTCCACTGCCTAAGGAGAGAGAGACGGAGACAGAGCAGACATTCCCCAGACTAAAGCCAGCCAGGAGGTGACCTTCTCGTTTAAGACGGACAGCAGGTAATGAACATTGACACACACACACACACACACACACACACACACACACACACACACACAAGCCATGTGACCTGAAACTGCCTGGTCCTAAAGATACCATCTTCCTGTCCTTTCCTCCCTCTTTCCTTCCTCTCATCCCCCACTTCTCCCGCTGCATTCCTTACATGCCTCAGGGAGACAGAGGGGGCCTCCAGGACAGACAAACAAAGACACACAACACACACAACACACTCACAATGGCACTGGCTGCAGCCATTGTCTCTGTGCACTAAAGGAAAAGGTCTGGGTACTTGCATACCAAAAGAGAACACCAATGCCCCTTTTCTCAAACACACATTTGCCCTTGCTTAGTTTTATTCAGTGACACAAGCGCTAAGAGTCTGCACTGAAACTGTGGCTGCTGTAAACAATTTTCTCCTGCTCCTCCCTAAACCCTTTTGAAGCTACACCCTTTTGGACCCACAGACCAACAATAAACCATAAAACTCTGGCAGGGATTGTGATTCAAACTGAGTGATGTCACGAGATTGTAAATGAACCATAGCAGCCTTTAGTGCTGGAGATGCTGGTGTGGCATGAAAGGCGGCTCTTTGCAGAACGTCAATGCAACACTGACCTCTTCTGGTAGAAACACCACATAGCCACAACAAAAGAAATACAGATTTTCTTTTTTTAATTAGATTAAACAGGTACAAGCCCGTAAGGTCATCAACAGATATTTGCTTAATATTTATCTGTCCAAAGTCATCAAATAATGTTTGCACTGTTGGACAGATATTGATGATGGTCAGGTTAATAGCTGGCCACATAGCTTAGCGCTACATTAGCCAACTAATCCCTCTTCCTTGCCTCAGCTAACCTAACTTCATGTTTTCAGGGTCCATCTAGCACAGATAACTGCTGGATTACAGATGCCCACTGGAGCATGAGAAAACTCTGTGTGAGATAACCTTTGACACACATAAGCAGAAAACCCCACAGGAACATACAAAACAACAAGTGAATTAGGCACTTACGGAGGTGTAGTTGGTCTTGCCCATGATGTGGTTCTGGTTGTGGTTGAGGTTCTGGTTCTCCTGCTCTCTGCACTGCAGCCCAGCCAGGTGTCTCTCAAGGGCTGCCCAGTCCATGGTGGGCAGAGGCTCCTCCTCTACACCCTTGTCCTCTTTGTATCCCCCCATCCGTCCCCCAGTTCCTCCACTACCTCCTCCTCCTCCTCCTCCACTTCCACCACCACCACCCCCACCAGTGCTGCGGCTCCCCCTGCCTTGACTGGAGCTTCGGTGGCGGGGCTTGGGAGTCCCTGTGCCGCCCTGTGCTGTACCGGGGGAGTGGAGCTGGTGGCTCCTGGGCAAAATCAGATTGCCGTTCTGTTTCAGTTCCTCTGGGACGGCTGCAACTGAGGTGGCAGTGTGCCGTCCGGGGGCCGGGAGGGGCGGGGCGGTCTTCACATCCTGGAATTCTTCAGCGAGGCTGCGACTGTTCACTGTCTTCCTGTAGCCCTCGCCAAGAACGTCATCCCCCACCACGCCTCCTCCGCCTTCCTCCTGACCAGGAGGCTGTGGAGAGGTGTAGTCCTCTCCGTACTCGCTCTCCCACTCCTCGATCACCTTCTTCTTATACTCTTGGTAGTCCTCGTCCTCCTCATAGTCCTCTAAGGTGACCAGGTCCAAAGAGGGGGAAGATTTGTAGTCCTCCAAAGTGGCCAGGTCAAGAGAAGGGGAGCAAGGTGTAACCTTGTTGGAGTTGGACTCTGAGCTGGAGCGACTGGATGCATCACTCCCCAGGTCCATGCCATCCTCCCGGTAATCCTGCAACGACAAAGGAACAGAGAAGTTTAACATTGAGAGAAATAAAATAGGGGGAAGGAGGAAGAAGAAGAAGAGGAAAATGAAAAGAGAATTTAGGGAAGTGTGTAGACTTAGATTAGTCACTGTTGTGGTTTGAGACCGTCGACCACAAAGCACTTCCTGTCCCGCAGGAACTTCCTTTCTACACAGAATTTTGTAGTCACTGTCTTTCTTGGACATGTTGTCTAGTCTTCTGTTGTACAACTGTAATGCGGCAAAGCGTCCCAGTCTTACTAGAATATGCTTACTGATCATACATTCCTCTGATAAATGTGTACATGCACACTTTACACACAAAGCGAAGGCGGTGTCCGTGTGGCTGGAAGTGTCAGAAAAATATCCCACCACCCATTGCTACATCTGTACAGCACCACAGGGAGAAAACAGGGCGTTGTGAAGGGTGAGTGACACTGACATGTCAATACGCACAACACCAAACTGTGACACGGACAGATGAATCCAGAGTTCTTGTCTAACCTTGACTGTGTTGCTCCAGAGACCCAATCACCGCCTGACTGATTAGTTCACAGCTAATGAAAACGTCTGCGTTGTTTACAACCTACCACAAATCTCCACCTGACCTGAGTCTTCTCTTGCCAAGTTATCAGTCTTTTTCTCCACAGGAGCGCATTATCATAGCACCTCACAAACCTTTTAAAAGTTAATGAAAAGCAAGGAGCAGCTAAATTTCTCTCAGGGCAAAGAGAAATTAATGACACAGTCCTACGTGATCCACATTAAGAGTTGCTCTGGATAAGAAATTCATTATGAAGATTGCTAATTACTGGTTTAGACCATTACGACTTACAGTAGTTTTACACAAGACTTGGGAGGGTGAAACTGCTATACATAGGTCTACAGTAATATCCAAATTATAATAAGCTTTCTTGAGTTATGGCTACTAGACCACACCTGTGCAGACACTGGCTGTTGACGTCAAAGCACAATGCAGAAAATATCTATGTTGGGCAAAGCAATATGACTCAGCGTCTTGGAGACTAGATACACAAATTGCTGATGCGATGTAGAGACATAAGCCACTCCATGATGAGGTACTTGCGTTTCTCCATGAAATGCTAACGTATCAAAGAGAATAGAAGTGAAGCTGCTGTAGGGATAAAGATGGCACTAGCTGCACATATGGGGCCATAAAAGCCATATTTTGCCTTGGTAAGGTGTCATCAGATAGTTACAACAATCTAAATGTTATTGAAATGCAGCATTGGTAACATATTGCATTGCAACTGGGTTGTTGGGACCTCCAGGGTGCTCAGAGGAAGAGTTAGATTTCAGTATTATTAAATCACTCATGAATTAGACCAGTGCCAGAATGTATGACTACCGTTTAGCTTGTTACCCCTCAGTCTCTAACATGTAGAATCCCATATTCAGTTCCTAGGGATCCTTTCCAACAATCTGTGGGTCCTTGACATGAAAAACTCCAGGAGCCCCTGTTGGTTTTACAACTGAAGAGGCAGGACTTAAGGGCACACAACATAACTGGCCTACTTATGGCCTAATGCTCTGAAATCGCTTAGACCTGGTATTTCACAGCAACATGGACACAGTCACGATTATGCTAATTTCTCAACATGTAATGTTTAGACTTTAAAATGTAGCACAGATCGCAGAATATATTAATGTAGCCTAGCAGCACAGCGGAGAACAACCTTACCGACGTGCTCATGAAACGCGCTGGATCACCACACGGTCACCAGTCCCTGCGGTGTGTGAACCAGCCTGTCATCTCGGCGTTGACACCCTTTAAGTGCTATAAAAACCCCGGATTCAGGAACCGGGTGGAGTTTTCCCTCTCCAAAGTAGACCACTAAAATAGAAGCAGGAGAGTATCCGAGGTGCGATCGCGTTTCAAATCTCGGTCACCGATCCTCCTTCTTGAACTGTTATCCCGATGTGTGCAGCCTCCAAACAAGCGCTTGGTTTCTAGATATCATCGCATCAAAACATGACGGTCACATGAGCCCGATTAGAATAATGTAATCATTTTTTAAGTGTGTGTGTGTGTGTGTGTGTGTGTATGAGAGCGAGAGGGGAAGGAAAACGGCAGGCTGGAGCGGTAAAGCTGATCCGCTGTAGGATTAACGCGCAGCCAGGCAGACCATACAGGCTGGATTTGGCCACGAAATACATGCAAATTGACAGCTGCACCGATCCCCACCCCGCAGCCGGGGGGGGGGGGGGGGGGGGGGGGGGGGGGGGGTTTTTTTATGTCAAAGACTACCCTCACAACTCTGCCCGTTGTTCTCTAGGTGGTTTGCAAAGGGGCATCAGAGCATACGCCCAGTCTTTGCGTGCGTCAAGCCGAGGCTACTCCAAGTGGCATTTCTGCACGCATGACAGTTGCATGACTACATCTGGCAACATATAGCCTATGATGTATTTTAAGTGCTTGACATTTGATTGAAAGGACATACTGATATAACCATTTGGATAATACGCGCGCGTTTCCTCAATGTGTCATTCCTCGGCTACTCATATGATGTAATGTTCCAAAAAAGTCCCAGGAGGCACCTGATATTCCCCCGGCAACAGCGGTGACAGAAACGCCTAATATCACACTATCACACGGAGGATGACACCCACTACAGCCGTGACCCCCTTAGATACATTACATCCTATTATCAGACAACATTAAAGTCACCGCCTGCATTGAACCTACCCCGGGAGACGAGCTAAAAGTAACCTGGATGTAACACCGGTGCCATTTAAACGAGCCGATACTCACTGTCATCATCTTTGTAGCTTCCCCGTCGCGTCTCAAGACATTGCAAAGTGTAAATCCCAGCTGTTAGACAACGGCGACGGTGCTGACTTGTCCCACAGCAGCTTTATTTTAAGGGCGGGTGGCGGTGAGGTTGGCTTTGCTGGAGAAATTACAGAGAGCCGGTGGACAATTCAGTACAGTCATCGCTCTGAGTGTGTCCACAGAGGAGACCACCGAGGAGCCTCGAGTCCTGCCTGATTGGACAAAATAACGTAGATGTCTTAAAATCCCAGCAGGTCAATGCCGCTTCTCTCCTCTCCTCTCCTCTCCTCCCCGGCACACACAGAGATGCCCAACCAAACAGTCCAGCCTGCGCTCTCTCGCTTCCCACGTCAGCCTGGAAAATGAATATGCTCCTTGTAAAGTGCGTCCCCTTATACTGTGGGCACGTTTCAGAGCTTTTGCATAACCAGGCGGCCTTGATCACTCAGTTATTACCTAGAAACAAGGTTTAAAACTAAGCGCAAAACAAGCGTGCTGCTGCTCCCCGGCATGCACAGGTTCTCTCTATGTAACCTGGCTCTCTGTCGCAGCCTGCAGCTCTGAGGAGAAAGTGACGACGGCATAACACAACTAAAGCCCAACCTTCTGCACCCACTGACCTTGCAAACGACAGAGAGAGAGACAGAGAGACAAAGAGAGAGAGAGAGAGAGAGAGAGAGAGAGAGAGAGAGAGAGAGAGAGAGAGAGAGAGAGAGAGAGCGCGCAAACTATCTAGGTGAATTATTAAACATACCTCTGTTTTTCTTATTTTAGAAAATGTCCTTTTTTTTCCTATAAAACCTCAGGGATCCGTGTTGTTATATCTACTATTTGGCTTCACGTATTTAAAATACAGGCTGTCATTGTCATCTTTAACAGAGTTTAGTAGTACACTTTGCAATGCATAATGTAATTGTAGGTCAACAGCCCTACAATGAATCCAGCCGGTGTGAAGGTTATAATGTTCAGGTTGTGCGATTAATGCTTTGCAGGTAGCTTTGCCCCCACTGCAGGGAGCCACAGAAAGCAGGGTTCAAACACTTTCAAAGGTAAGAGAAATCGAGTATCCCTTCTTATTGTACAAACACATAATGTTCTTATATTAAATCAGCACAAAGAGCAAGTTGATCATCAAACATAAAATATCACGTATACTGCTTGAAAATGTATATTAGATTAACAGAGCTGCAGGAATCCCCCACAGTGCATGAGAAGCTCACAATCTCTCCAGCAATCTATACACCATTAAAGGTTAGCTTCAACACTACTGACATTCTGCCTTCCTAGCCGATACTTTCTAGAGGTTTCTAATTAAGTTTGGCAGAATATCAGACCTCTCTAATTCAACCCAGTACAACAACACCACAAAGTACAGCCTTGAGAAATGACCATCATCAGCCTATCTATGCACTTTGACAATAAAGAGAGAACATTATAATCTTCACAAAGAATCGATTAGTCAGTCGGACGAAAATTCATCAGTTAATGATGCTCCATTGATCTTTTTAGCAATTTTTCAAGCAAAAAAACACCAAAAGAATTGCAGTCTCCAGCTGCTTTTCTTTGTCATAAAACAATAGTTCATTTATTACCTTTGGGTTTTGTACGGTTGGTCGTGCAAACAAAGCTTTTTTTTTGGTTCAAGTTCTCACCTTGGGCTCTCAGACGTTGACATTCAAACGATTACTCGATTAATGAAGACATTTATTTACAAATAAATCGGAAATATATGTTAATGCACTTTTGATATTCTGTACTAGTGTCATTTATAGCTCTTGCTGGATGTAAACACTGCGATAGACATATGAGATAACACACACTCACACACACACACACAGACGGCAGCTGCAGTGTCAGAGCTGAAGAGGGGTTAACACCAACATGGCATGATATCTTCATGTTGCATTCTGTTTCCTCTTGCAACAGCTGGTAATTTACATATTACGAAACAGAGATGAAGTTAAACGTTAGTGATAAACCAATCTCATCCACAGCAGGAGTTAAAGAACGCTCCAAAGCATTTCTATAACACGCGTTGTGATTAAGAACTGGATCTGTGTCTCTCGAGTGGTAAGCCAAACATTTGGAAATACAAAAGCGCTGCGTTGTGCTTCAGCGATGTTGCTGGGAGTCTTTCTCCACTCTGCAAGGCCGGCCTGACGCAGTCAAGATTTGTAGTTGTTTGAGGGATGGGAGCTGTCTTCAGTTATGGTGCGTTGATTGTACAATAGCAGCACAAGGGACAAAGCAGGCCATGTAATAACAGAGCAGTACTTCAAAGACCCCTGGCTGAGCCTCTCCCTCCACTACAGTAAGGACAGCACTCGTGGGGATCCCCCCAAAGAGCAGACAGCAGGAGTCCAGCATATTTCTACTACTCTCATTCCCCACTGCCATTGCTTTCAACTCTCTTATCAGCCCTTGCACTCCTCCCTTCTGATTTTTCTCCCCAATTCCCCAAACATTAATCGGTCATAGTGAAGTAAAGTGAAGAGCTGTAGAGTTAACTGAAGGCCTTTATGGAGGACAAGCTACTTTTGGGGGTTTTATCTCGGAGAGAATGTGAGGACAAAAAGTTCATATGCTCAACGGGCAATTAATTCATCATTAACTTGTCAACAGGAGGCCAAAATTGTTTATGGCACTCTTGCACACGTACAGGCGTGCTCACAGTTTGCTTTCTTTGAAGTTTGTATTTCCTTATAGCGTCAAAGCAGAAAACAGACTTTTGACGTGGCATCCTTACCCTCAGTGAATTGTTCCACCAAACAACAAAAGCACAACTAGCTGGAAGGCAGGAGCGGCATATGAAGATGTCAAGGGTATGTCACATCAAAGATCTCTGACCCATGTCTTCATCACACCTGGAAGAAGAAGACTTTCACTGTACTTTTGATTGAAGAGGTGGTCAGCGAAAGTTCACCGTGTAACATGTTCAGGCACCACCTGTTTTTGGGAAAAGGATGCCCCTCAGATATTACCAAAGAAGTCAGGAAACATCTTCCTCTGCTTATATCTGTCTCACATGTGTTTAAAAAAACAGGGAGCATCTTGTCAGTCGGTGAGAAATTGAAACTGTCTCTGCCTTGTCAAGAACTCACCAACTCTAACGGAGAGACACCGAAAGTGACCTTGGAGGATTCTCCCTCTCACTTCCCCCCCTCTCCCTCTGTCTTTTCAGGGATCGAGGGGAAGAGCTCACCTTGAAAAAAAAGACCTGGGCCGAACCGGACGACAGAAAATTAAGCGTCAGAAATATGACATATGTGCTACGAGGCCAGACCTGCACATGGGAAATGTCCTGCCTGGTTATGTGAGACACGGGGCCACAAGAGGCCAGGCAATAGACTCAGAACCCAGGTTTCCCCGGGTCTTTGTCAGAGAAAGAAGACCCAATCCTTGCCGTCATTGAAGAATTCTTCATACTTCACTGTATACCTTTTTAATGTATCCCCTTAAATGATATGGATGAAATAAGGTATATGAAATGTTATCTTGTGATATCAATAGCCTATATATCTTGATATAATACAAATAACTAGAAATAATTCTGAAAACAAATTAACTGATTTTTAGAGGGAATAACAAGACAGGAATGTCTAGTTTTGGCAAATGCAGCAAATTAACCTTTGAGTGTTTCGTTGACATCGTCTTTAATTCCAGATTGTGCGGCCCTGTCCGTGTGAAATAGTCATCATAATAGAAAAATCTACCAATTTTTTTCTTGTTTTCTTTTCTTCTGACCTCATTAAAACCCAATATGTAGAAAAGTATTGAAGTGGTAAAACTGCCACAAACTGGGCTTGTGCATTTGATGAAGGTGACAAAATATGGAAATGACCATAACGCATTAATATTCTAGCAAATATGGAAATATTTTATGTTTTGTATGTTATATAGCCATGCCTGAACAAATCTATTTCCTTTGTTTGTCAAAAATGTCATCATGTTAACTTCCATAGTGAAGTTACTAATATTTTGGGTCAATAGACAATAACCATAACATCCAAATAGACTTATTTGGGATTTAGGAGGGGTAGTGCTGCTGGAAGTACTGGCATAAAAAAACATAATGTAATAATACAAGCAGGGGTTTCTGAGACTTCAAACAGAATCACTGGGTCATTTATTGTAGCAGACTACGGAAACATGTCATCAGTTCAAAATCATTTTCATAAGCAATAAAGAAACATAAGGTTTAGTACCTTTATACGAATAAAAGGAACTTCAACACACTGATGCAGAAAATCCTATAAAAATTCAGTATTGCAATAAATCAGCCCTGCAACATTGCCCATAATGACCTAAAACACCCAGCGTTATTGTGATAAAAAGACACAAATCACAGTATAACTCTATTTTAACATATTGCCGACCCTATGTGGACATACACCTGTTTCTCACATTTGCTGCAACATGTACACAAAGCGGCACACAAAGCAGTCTGTGCCTCGAGACTTCAGCAGCAGGACGCAGACTGTGTGGTGATGAATGGAGATGTCAGATGGCCACAATAGAGGTCGGCTCTTTAAATGGCCGACTGACCTGTCGTTCTAAATACAAAGAGTGGCCAAACCATTGATACTGGCCATCAATCTCTTTCCTAAGCACAATGATGATTTACTCTATTCAAATCACTGAGAGAGTGAAGAGGAGCGGAACAGAGAGCAGAGTATGTGTTTGAATTTCTGGATGCTCTTCATTTCCAAGGCAACTGTATGCATGTGTGTGTGTGTGTGTGTGTGTGTGTGTATGTATGTTCATGGGCTATGATGCATAACCATGCAGCTTTGTTTTTTTACATTACAGGTCATTTACTTACTCTTATCCAGAGTGACTTACAGTGAACTAACTACAGGGACAGTCCCCTGGAGCAACTCTGGGTTAAGTGCCTTGCTCAGGGGCTCAATGGTGGCAGCCTGGTATTGAAGTGACAAACTTCCGGTGTGGTTAGAAAGCCTAAGACCACTAGACTACCACCACCCTCACAGTTTTTGTAATTGTGTTTACACAATCTGTTGAACCCCAGTGCTTGTATTGGATTGCACCACTAATACCTACCTGTAATATATTGATCTTCCCATCCATACCGTATATCCAGTCAACAATTTCACTTGCTAACGAAGTGTGAAATGAATTGTGAGAGCAACATCTTACCCAATGTATATACAACCACTCACAGCCATTAGATTCATTTAAATGGGAAGCACGTCGGTTTTTCCGTCTGCAGTACAGTGTCTGTGTACAGCTTGATTTAGGCTCACCAAATTTACTTAATCTAGCTTGGTTTATAGAGGCTAAATGGATCATTCAGTGGAAGACAGCTTTTCACACAACTAAGCATTCGTCAAGAAGCCTTAAATCCAAACTAACAATTACAGAAAAGAGCAGAATATGTACATATGTCCGTAACCATAAAGAAAGGGAGAGCGGGAAGCAAACAGCGATAAATTTGATGAAGGAGGAGGCAATAGTATCACTTAGGGGGAGGAGGGAGAGTATTACAGTGATGAAGAAGTTTTGGAAGAGGAAAATGTTAATGCTAATGATAAGGTTGAAAATCACTACAGAAATCAGAGTGATTACAGCCATGCTTGTGTTGATGAAAATGATAGTTTCTGAGTCTACAGTTACGAGTAAGGGGCCGATCATGATGACGAGCAAAAGCAATACTGTCTGGATACATAGGAATAGGATAGGATATAGCGGTGAAAATAAGAAAAGCAGAAGCATTTTCTGTAGCAGTTAGCGGCCGAGAGATCTGTAAGAAAAATCTTAACGTTGCAGGGAAGCTAAATTCAGACCAAACCTCCTCAGGGAGACTGGAACCAGCAGAGTAAGAACAAGCCAGCCAAGTTGTTAATGAAGTTATGACCAGAGTCCTGCTGTGGAAGGAGATCTTAATCGCCTGCGATAGTGGAGGGCTGAGACCTATAGTCCAGACCCATTTGGTCCATGCGGCACACTAATGCTAATTAGAGGGAAAGAAGGGAAGGTTTGTAATCTGTTCAATTAGCCAAGCCTGGAGAGGCGTCCTGTGGGGCTGAGGAGAGATTCAGGACTGGGACCGTGTGGTGTTACTGCTGTGCATGAGCCACACTAGCCGTGGCTCTCTGCTTTACTCACAGCGGTATGCGTCAGTCTGCCAGAAAGGCTAAGGCTATGTTACAGCCAAAGTAGCATGTGACAAGCACAATAAAGTCATGCGTGAAGATCATTTTCATGGAGAGAGAGAACTGAAGGTTTATATGATGCTCATGGTGAGATTTGTAACGCTTTTCTTTTCACTTTCAAACGTACCACATCTCTCACGAACTGGATGAATTTTAGGACAGACTTTTTTTTTTCTCCTCCTCTCACTCCTCTTCACGTTCCCCTACACTCTATTACTCTCCCCTCTTGCTCTTTCTGCAACACGGCAGAAAACATCCATGTTGGTTAAAGAGTCAAATATAGAGACGGAGACTCTGAGAGTGTGTCAGGCCCCAATCCCCAGTCTCTCAACCTGCCTGGCAGCCCTCCACGGCTGTTTCTGTGCCCTGTCAGCAGTACAGCCAGGCAGAGATATGCATCGACCCTGCCCTGTGCTCGGCTCCGCGCCGTGCAGTGCGCAGATGTCCACACAATTTACTGCCCACACCAAATTGGATCACTTCTCTGGTGTTTTCAGTGGACCTCGCACCTGCTGTTTGCCACCTTCTCTCATAAACGACTAAACATCCAGAGATTTTTGGGGGAACAGAGCATGGAGGAAGTGGAAGTTGATTTAAGGAGCACATTAAACCAAGAAGTGGCTGAATGAGATAGAAAAAGAAAGGAAAGGGATTGATGGATGTTATGAAAAGAGGAGACTGTTCTCTACTTCTAATTTTTTTTTTTTTACTACGTGCACAGATCTGTGAAAATGGCATAGGAATCGTAGAGGAACCTGCAGTACCAGCCCAACATCAACACAGCACTGGTGATCTGCAGCTTGTACAGTTTGACCTCAGAGGCATCCATGGAGTCTGCCGGGTCACCAGAGTGTTGTCGAGCTTAAGCACAATCTGACATCTGATCAGCTGCGATGTGACAGTGAGTGAAAACTCCATTTTCTCCGGTTGGTTGTGTATAGATCATTACAGTAATAGGAGAAAAAGACTTGTGTGTGCACCTGTGTTTTCTGGTAGTATGTGTGTGCATGTGAACCCTGAGGGATCCTGGCAGGTGGTAGCACACTGTCTAGATCAAATATTGATGCCTCCTGGACTGCCAGGTTTGAGATACTACTCCATCACACTCAGACGTGGCCTTATAACTCATCATCTCAGAAATGGCAAGAGAGAGGCACCAAGCTGCAACAGAATAACTGTGCCTTCACTCCGCCAGCAATCTTGTTGTTGTGTGTTATGAGGATGGGGAGCAGCTGAGTACATCACCTATCACCCTATCACCAACATTGACTATATATAAAAAGGGTCACTGTCACATCACCCATTGCCTTGTGGACTACGGTTTTAAAGCATCGAGACATTTTGGTTTTCAGCCGTCTCAATCTCGTTTTTTAGAACCAGAAGTGATACGAGAGAGTGGAGCAAAGTCCAACCGAACGCTGAAAAAAAATCAATTTGTAAGGCGACCAAAATGTTACAATTAACTTTCATGCACAGCACACACACTGCGAAAGGGTTAAAGTTCCAAGAGAAAAACACGGACACCGGACCGGACAACACTGTGGTAGCAATCTGTCAATCACAAGGTATCCCCGCCACTAAAGATTACGCTGCTTTGTCGCATGTTTTACTCTAAATGGGACCATAATTTACGAAGGGAACATTATGCTGTATTGAATAAGACTTGAAACTAGCGTTTGAGACCATAAACTCGTCAGGAAAATGCATAAATCAAATGAGAAGTAGGGTAATTTTCTTATAGACTTCTAGACTGGCTTCTTTTTGCAACCAGTGGAGTCACCCCCTGCTCGCCTTTTAAAATAATGCAGGTTTAAGGCACTTTTCAGACCCGTAGGTTGCCGCTTGATCACCACACAGACCGTTGATATGGGATGATCCTGCAGAATCCTGGATTACATTCAATGCCTACATCTTAACTTCCTGCAAGGGAAACTACAATATGGTTACAGTTAGGCAACTAAAATAATTGGTTGAAGTTATGGGAAGATTGTTCTTACTGGTGTGTGATGGGATGCAAATTCTGGTCTCTGGCATGAAAGTCGGATGTTCCAAAAGCCCAACTACCACCCTGACATGCACACCCTTAGCTTTTGCCTCACTACATAAAGGCCGCACTACCTCCTGCGCTGACACTAACCACTGGCATTAATTAGTTAAATTGTGCCTTGCAGAATCATCATCCAACATGAACATTATTTCCAGGGACGCTGCTACGATACATGCTGTCACTTCTGGGCATTGCTGTCCATAATATATATATACTGTGGTAGATTTCAGATTGATTTCTTTAATCTCCTGCATACAGTTTATCAAACTAAGAGTTCTCCTTATCTGATGTGTATTTGGTTTGAGTCAGTTATGTCTCGTAAAATCATGAGCAGTCTGCCACTGAGCAACCTTTAGATCCAATGAGGTTATTGTGCTGTACTGTGCACAATCTGCAATCTTTTCCCTTTGTTTATCACAGTAATTGCATAGAATCACCATGTGTTTCCAACTGACTACGAAAGTTGAATGTTCATTCAACAGCCGGTAGCTCCTCCATATGGATTTCACTTGTGAACCCATTACTGCATTGGCTTTTTGCCTTCCTTATTTGCTGTATATTTAATCCTTAAAGGTATTCTTCAAGTTCTATCTCGGGGGAGTAAATTGTTTTTTCGACAATGTACTGAAAAAAATCTTCAATAATACATTGGCTGAGATTTCATTATCAACTTCTAGTATACAATACAATATCTGTCTTTGATAGAGGTTAGGTTTTCTTCTCTTTTCAATTCACAGGAATTGTATTGCTTTTTCTCTTATACCATAGTATTTTTTATTTTATTATTTATTATTATTACTAGTATTATTATCCTTTCAGCTAATAGCTTATCTAATGTTTTCTTAGTTCCTTAAGGCATGCAAATCCAAATAATTACTGCCAGCCCAATAGTGTGCACAAACTCATTTATTGCCCTCCTTTTTTTTCCCTCACAAAATGCAGCATTAAATATACAACAATTCATCCTCTACCTACTGGTTTTGATGGGCAAATATTCCTGTAATATTTTCTTATCTAAAAATCCACCATCTTTAACTGTAAATTATTAAGTCTCCCAAAAGTGCAGCCCTCTTCAAGGTGAATGTTTAGCGTTATGTTTTTTATGTTCTGGTATCATTAGGTGCTGGTATCATACACTGCTCCTATAATATGTCATTGACTTCAAAGATTTCAAAAGTCAAATTTTATTTGCCACCCTTCTTATTATTTTGCTTCTCATAACAGTGTCCATTACTCAGCATATGTAACTGGACACATTATGATCTTTGAAACAATGGTCATCTCCAGGCTTTCAGATTTAAACAACCTTTTTCCTACAGGGGCTCAAAGACATTCAAAAAGAGAACATTGCAGAGTCAATGGTCCCTATCACAATCGCATATTTACCATACATCATTTATCAGTTTCACTCTTTTCTACACATTCAGTAGATGTCCTCTATCTTTCAAATTATTGTTTGTTACATATGATAAGACAACGTTCTTTTTGTTGCAGGACTCACTTGTCTTTGGCTGTATTGCCCATATGTATCCATGTACCATAAATATTTCTGTAAGTGATGCAAACCTAACGAACTCCAAATCAGTATTGCAGCATATTCACACACCCTATTTCGGATGATGATGACTTGAGGAGACAGTGGAGGAAATGAGATCAGATTATAGCAGTTTAAATCACAATAGCCTTCTTTTTGAAGTGGATTATATAATACAACAGTGATGATTAGAGCTAATCCATGACTACAGAGCATGGATAATGGAAGAATCAGTGAATAGATTGCCAGAGTTTGTATGAAACCATAATTTGGTTTCTGTAATTACATCTGTCATTTGTTAATGAAACCATTCTGCGGAGAACGGGGTAAATATCAGACCCACCGGCACTGGCTTGGTCATCGCAGCTCTGCTATGTTAACTAAGGGGCAGGTGGATTGCCAAAGCAGATAATCAGAGAGATGCTTTGAATGAGATCCAGGACTATTTAAATATTCATTTTTAAAATGATGCTGAGCCAGAGAGGTGTGCAGGATTTGTTCTTCTAAAATAAGACCAACTTATCCAATGGCACCTGCAGAAAACCTCACTGTGGAGGTTTAAACATTTTCTCCACTGAAAAGCAATAATGTACAAAAGGCAATCCCACCTGAACTATTGAGAGAGCCATAATGCTAACCAGCCACCCCTGCAAGGATGCATGCCCTGTCCTGAAGCCCCTGGAACTGAGCAAGTGTGTCACTTCGGCCATTTTGGCACAGAATACGCCTGGAGGGGGGCCTGATCACCTCCATCATGATCAGCACCTCCCTCTCAGACATACCCTATACTCTACATTAACCATCTCTCTTCATCTCTCTCCTCCAGGCTCTATGTGCCATCTCAAATGCTCTATGCAGCATCAGAGATGCTGCTGAAGAGGCTGAGAGGGTAAACAGGCATGAGGGCATTAAGCCCAAAGCTCCCTGGCAGAGACGGGGGGAGGGTTCATCATTGGAAAATTGAGAAAACCTCCCTGACAAAAGGAATCAGACAGCAAATGGACCTTGCAATAGAGTGTGTTGAATCATTCAAAGGCTAAACAGCAGAGTAGCACGTCAATACAGAGGCTGATAGGTGAAAAGTGTGCATGCACGTGTGGTTGTCTGTGTGCATGACTTTGCAACTTTCTGCTTCATTGAACACAATGCTAGCCAGCTCAGGAAAATAACTGCAAGTATCGCAAAAGAGTTTCCAATTTGCACCACTTAAATAGATTGTGATTGTTCTAATTTATGGAAAACACAGGTCACTGGGAGTTTGTGAGAGGAAGTTCTGTTCATTTACATTTGAAAGCATTGCTTGTTCATTCGTAAATAAACTGAGTTATGACAGTATTTGCGTTATGTAGGAGGGTGAGATGAGGTAGGTGGTCAGACAGCATGAGGCTGTGTTCGTTTTATGTAAACATGCTGCAATTTTAATAGACACTAACGTCCTTAGCCGGCCCCCCTGTGAGTAACGGAGGGGAGGGAGGATGTGGGAGGCTTTCAGACCACTTTGCTCCTCTCAATCTGTCAATTTTGCACTGCTTTTCCCATCCTCCCTCTCTCCTCATCTTCCCATCTTCTTTCGCCCAAGGTCTACTCATGCATGTTATCACTAAGCTGGCAGCAGTGGGAGGCTATAGAGGAATTCTTATACCCGAAATGCTCCCCTGGTGCCATCCAACCCTCCACCATTCCATCTCCATTTTTACTGCCATCGCTTCACAGCTGTCCTCCTCTCTCACTACTGTAACCATTATACCATCATCCCTGCCTGGCATCCAACGTGTGTGCCATAACTAGTCTCTCCTCTCCTCTCCTCTCCTCTCCTCTCCTCTCCTCTCCTGCTTTCCTCTCCCCTCCCCTCCTCTCCTCTCCTCTCCTCTCCTCTCCTCTCCTCTCCTCTCCTCTCCTCTCCTCTCCTCTCCTCTGCTTTGCTCTGTTCTCCTCTGTCCTGCTCTCCTCTCCACTCCTCTCCTCTTCTCTCCTCATAGTGACAGGCTGGCTATGTTCTGTGAGCTGGAAAAAAGTCTCTGATAAGCAGAGTGGACTTCAAACAGGTGTGAAAGGTTTGCATTTCTCCCACAACCAACTGACTCCCTTCCCTCCAGCGGAACCAAAACGCTGCGACTAAATCCACAATCCCTCACCTGCTGCTGGCGCTCCATTATACGCCCCTGCAGTTACTGTGCCACTCCGGGCTATATCCCAGATATGTTTGCACCAAGGGATTTTGCACTGACGATTATGACAACCCTGCACTAAAATTCAACAGTTATGCCCCTCAGACAAGTATCCACGACTCGGTATGAGTGGAGTGGACATGCCATGAGAAGAAGTTCGATTGAGCGAGCATAAAGAAATGAGCCACTGAGCGTGCACAAATACACAGAGAGGCTACATGTTTGTGCATGAGGAGGGGGGACAACCCTTGCTTGCAAATCTGATCAGTCTGTGCTCATAGATTGTATCCAAGTTTGTTCATATACATTCAACAGAATAAGTGTAAAAGGTTTCAGGAGAGTGGAATATAAATCTGAACATGTGGTAATCAATGATTATTCTCTCAACCAGTGGAAACAGGCTTATAAAATAATTCATGAAGTATATAGTACTTAAAAAAATTGCAGCAGATGGAAACATCAGATCTGTGTCTACAGATAAAGAACTGTAACATTCTTCAAATTAATACATGAAATATACATAAATGCCATATTTCCATCACATTTTTCCTCATTGTTTTAGTTAGTTTTTCGAGCGGCGCTCTTGACATCATCTCATTCTGCAGTGGTTTAAAGGCCTTCTGTAGCGCAACAGTACCTCCTTCATTTATATAAGTGAATGGGAATTTACTTTGCATCTTCTTTTGCAGTTTTTCTGGAGATTCATTTAAAATGTGCACTAAATTCAGATGCAAAATTATACAAAATAATCACACACAAAAAAGCAACATTATTATCCTATGAGTGCTAAATCAATTTAAAGGTCTAAAAAAGTAAATACGATGCTGAGCTGAACGTGAGTGACAAGAGAACAACGATATCTGCATGTGAGGTCTTCACACATCCAAAATGTTGTACCTGCTAACAAAAGGCACATGTGGAATATATGGCTCAGCAAACGAGCAGAATGCATATGAGCTTTTTAAAGAGTAGTGAAAAGTGAGATGCAAACAGATGGCAAAACCACTGCCAGAGGCAGATGATTTGGCTTTAACAATTGAATTTATCATTTAAAGTCTGCTCATTATGTTATCGAAGCAACACAGTGATTCACACAATAAGCACATGCTCAGTTACTTAATCTGTAGTAATAGTAAATGAGATGAATAATAAAAACTTTAAATAAACAACATGACGCACAGAGTTTAATTTAAAAGCAGCATGCACTCGAAAGATTCTCAGCTCAGTTCAGGAGTGGCAGCCTTACTGGCCATTTTGGTTTAGTTTGCCCACTTTACAAAAACACATCTTTCCACTTACCCCTCGCCGTATTGATTCCTGCAGATATTTTTGGTTTCATGTGGCCTGCTTTTCAGATGTCAACTTCTTACATTTCTGCTGCTACCCAATACAGTGACAGTGATCAGGATTGGGTTTGTGGTGCTAAAAGCATACAAATATGTGTCTTTACAGAAACAAAGTCACAATTGCTGTATATTCCACAGATATTTAAATGGTTTTTCAGACCATTTGACGCAACACAACAACTCTATGCCTTAACTTTGCTGCTATGATGTTCGCTTTTCACCTTTTTTTACTGTCTCTACCTGTTTCTGTCAGACATCACATCACCCTACTGTTAGAGAAAGAGGGAGCAACAAGGAGAAAGAGGAGAGTAGACAAAGCATGCAGCACTTTCTCTAAACGTAGGGAAAGTCTCTTCTCACCCTCTCTTCTTCTCCACAATATGCAGCTCACTAAAGATCCTGAAAGACATGGAGGAGGGATGCGGTATGTGTCTCTCTCCATGTTTTTGCAGATTACTGGAGAGCACATCAGTTAACAAAAAAAAACGACAGTCAGAAAATAACAGAGCATACTGACTTGATGAGAAAAGAAAAAGTTCACAAACAGCTATCAAATATATTGCTTTATGCTCTTGTTCTTTCTAGCATTTGTGTAACCTCATACACACTTGTGCACACAGACATGTCTTTCTCCACAACACACACGCTAAAACAGAAGCAAGAGAGAGCCACAACAGAAGTCGCAAATGTACGATGCATAATCTCGAGATGTGTAGCAAGAGTTCAGTAAACATGTAAAGATGGATGTGGCAATCATTTTAAAGCAAGATGCAGCCATGCTTGTAGAAAATAGAAAGAGGTTGAGAAAGCAACAAAAAAGAAAAATAAATATGCTTGCAGAGGATGTTTCAGATGTGTACAGCAGAGGTGAGGAAAAGGGAGGGAGGGGGGGGTAAGAGGAGAGGAACGAGTTTTGAACAACCTCCAGCATCCCGGCACAGTGTGAACAAGGTGAGGTCATCTCTGGGGGAGCTGGGGCTGAATTCTAATCACAACAATAAGGTCAACAGAGTAATCCCTGTCCGCTGAAATGTCACTGTTCCCCTGCTCTGACACGGCTCCGCACGCACAGCATCACAACAACCAGCTATCGATCACACACTAATTAGGAATGGGTGAGGCCTGCTGTATGCTGTATAGGATACAAGGGACACGCACATGTGTACATAACTGCACACACGTGAAATATATCGCTTTAAAACGCACATGCGCACACATACTTATGTGACTAAACTGTTTGGCTTGCATACAGTCTCCTGAGATGGGAAGTCAGGTGAGTAATCTCAACCTGAAATGAGCACAGGCTGAGAGGAAAAAGGAAATGGGACTGAAGGATTAAGATAAACCACCTAACATGACACACACACACACACACACACACACACGAGCAAGTAAAAAGATAAAAGACAGGACAGTAAGGAGGAACATTGCAGCATTTTTATTGGGATCAGTGGTACTCCTGGGAAAGATTAGTGTGTAACTAACTAATTTACAGCAGTGAGAACTCTGGATTACAGATTTTCATCAGACCGTGATTAGATTGAGAACACGACCAACGTGAACTGCTGACCTCAGCTTCACATGCTTCATGGAAAGGTAAACCATAAATGAAATGTTTATTTAAGTTTGTTTTTGTATGTATGTAGTGTTTCCAGGGACAACAGAGAGAATGCCAATGTATGCACTTACACACACGCATTTACAGTATGTAAAGTGGGCATGGACAATATGAATAAAATATTCTATCGGGGCACAGAAATGCGAAGTGAATGGACCCGGAAATCCGAAAATATTTTCCTTCGCTTTGAATTCCCATTCCAAATGTTCCTCAACATAGAAACACTGCAGTCTCCTGGATAACTAAATGATCGTGTTACAGACTACAGTTTTAATCATTTCATTTATGAGAAACCAGTTCTTTACAGTTTGCCATGGTGGATGGCTCTTAAACCATGAGCTTCGGCTGCTGTTGCGAGCCAGGAAGAAGCCATTCAGAGCTGTACTGTTCATACAGTTCATTTTAAGCTCTGCGGTTGGATGTTTCTTATCTAAATTAATCTTGGGTGTCAGAGTCTCACCTGCTGTTTTGTTTTGCTGTAGTGCTCCAACTGTGAGGCACCTAACATTTTCTATAGAAAAAAAATCTATTGGACTTTTATTACTAGTACAAAGGGTGCCCTAAATAGCTCCTCCTATTTTGCATCTCTACATGCAATTTTATATCATGATATTGATACAGGGTATATTGTGATATTTATACCATTTGTATATAAACGACATTTTGGGAATGTCGGTTTTTTGGCAAATCCTTTTAGTTTAATACTTTAAAATCAAGGTAGGCTTACTTCATGTAATCCTTCTGAATAATTTGCTTCATTGGCTGCAATGGTCTAATACAGCCTGATATATTAAAGGTATGAACAGTAAAAAAGCTAAATCTTTGGTAGATAACACATTTGTATTGTCTTATAGTATACAGTATATTGTCATGTGGCACACCCCTGTTACCCATGTAACACACACACACACACACACACACACACACACACACACACACACACA
>CALSCE010009465.1:10947119-10958047 GCA_943593645.1 Bovichtus variegatus | reverse complement strand
ACACACATTCAAGTTTAGCCCAGGTTAATTTAGGAATATGGGAAGTTTATAATATAGGACTGATTTGCATTCAGTCCCTCTCCAAATGTACGTGTGTGTGTCAATGTGTTTATGCTACACAAGGCTGTGAAATCATTCTTGATTTGCCATTTCTTGTCTCACAATAACACAGGAAGCACGGTTCAGATTTAGATGGGAAGCGTGTGAATATGTGTGTGTGTGTGGTAGGCTTTCCGCGGTAGTCGGTGTTATCACTGTTACACGGTGTTTGGACACACACCGATTATATTACTTGCCCACCGTCGTTTTGCTTTTTTAATTAATTTTTTTAATAGAAATAAAACCCATTACGTTTATTTTCACTTAGGCTATCAGTGCCCACGCTCATCAAATAAATAAAAAAAACTCTAATTTGTAAAGCGTGTTATCAATACGACAGAGCTACAATTATGAACTGAAAGTGTCTGTGCAGCAGCAGCAGCAGCGTGGCGGCAGCAGACTTGCAGCACAGAGGAGCAGGAGTTGGATTTCACTCAACACGACATGAGAGTAAGGAAAGTTGACCGACAAGACATTGGTGGAGGATATGGTTTCAAAGTTTTTAGAATTTAAAACCTAATTCTAACAGGAATCCGATAATGTTAATGAGGCAATCTGAAAACTTTTGCTATGGAGCGTCGCAGCCGATGTGAAGCAGTGGCAGCAGGTGTGACAACCATCCAGAGTTAACTTTCAAAGTAAACGCTCTGAGCATCATGGACAAATCTCTTTTCTTGTAAAAGACACCGGTGTTGTCACAAATGTATTAACTGGTGGGAAATCTTCCTCAACGTTGTATCCCTCTTGTGTGTGTGTGTGTACGTGTGTGTGTGTGTGTGTGCTCTAAATCTCTGTCAACAAGGCTTCCCTATCAGTCTAGTGTTATTCAGACTGACTCTCCTCCTCAGCATAACTATATGATCCACAGCAGAACTGTGAGGAATCAACACAAAAGCATTTCCTCAGTTTTACAGTGCGAGCAGGAGGAGGCAACTGTGTGAAAGCTGATATTGTCAATCTGTGGCAGTAGATTAGAGGGTGGAAAGGAGAAGCGAGAAGGAGTGTGTGTGTCATGTTTAATGAACAGGTCCATCTCTGCTTCTACCTTCTTCCTGGCTGTCTTTAACTCTGAGAGACAGCGTTATTCCCGCTGACCCACCTCCAGTCTTCTATTAATCTATGACTCAGACAGGATACTCCACCTGCAGAGAGTCTTCAGAGCTCTCAACTATAGAGAATCTCTGCATAGCTTTTTTTTTCATTGAACCCACTCCCCTCCAAGCTTCCTCCTGTTCCTAACTCTGTTTGCATGCTTTTTTTTTAAACACTTCATCCATTCATATCCATTTACTTGTGTTCATACACCTTTTCCCAAAGTCCCCCTCCCCTCCTTCCTCCCCGGATGTCTGTAACTGGGAAATAATGGACAGATCTGCCACTCTCGAGGTACTACGCCATTAGATTGGTATGCCAGTGGTACCAAGGCAGTCACAAAACACATTCTGTCCAACTCTTCCTCATTTGCATCCGATTATATATATGCACACGCTTGTTTGCTTGCATGTGCTGAAATGTGTGTGGATGTATGTGCCATACAGCCCAACATGATATCTCTCTGTTACACAAACACACACAGATAAAGTCTAAAAAGCCCACACTTGTGATAATGCGTCTCGATAACTTTCTTTGACAGGTTGCAAAACTTGCAACTATGTCTGAGACAAATCATAACTCTGCATGCCAGTTCCCTTCAGTCAAAAACTAATAAGAGATTCTGAGACTGAGACGGCAAGGGAGGGAGGGAAATCAAAACAATAAAAAAGGGAGCCAAAGAAAAAGACATAAAAAAGAAAGAAAAAGAGAAAGAATATATAGCATTCATCATCTATATTGTAAAAGCTGACGTACAGCTCTCCAGAAAGTCTGTTCAACCGGTCAAAAGAGGCCCTGCAGGGTGCAAAAAGAAAGACGGCTGGAGGAGCTGCTTGACAAATCAGTCATCCTTGACTCACAGGGGTGAGACCTGAGTAGCGTTAGGACCTGAGAGGTGGCCAGCAAACTGCCTGACATATCAATCATCCGAGCCCCATGGGACATAAACTATACAGGAAGACACAGGTGGCTGAGAAGGTACGGGCTGGCAGGTTCACTACACGTGGAGAGGTCAGCAAAAACTGCCTGACCCATCTGCCTGACAGTGGATGTAAAGATGAACACTTAACATTTACACTCAAACTGACAGACAGAGACACATTAAATGGAGGTAGCTTGCCAAAAAGTCTAACAGATAAGAAATACACTCAAACACACATATAAAAACAAATAAAACAAGTCTACATAAGGACATATAAAATGCAAAAGGCAGGCGGTCATATGCTTCTGGCTCTTCTAACACAGTGCACCCGAGGGAAATTAAACAATATCAGTCTCTAATCTCTCTTCCTGTTCCCAATCATACTCCCATGGCTCGATGTAAGAGTTTTAATATGGTTGTGCATTTATAAGTGTGATAAGACGAGAGAGGGACAAAAAATACAGGAAGGAACGAAACTATGAGGATGCATGTATACTGTGTGAGCATATATGAATATGTATTGTGCTAGCAGATGGGCCAGCTGCAGTGTCAGGGGGTGCACACCGTGATTGGACGAAGAGAAGTGCATATTTAAATGAATGTGAATTTGCATACACATCCAGACCAATGTATTAGTATGTCTGTCCCAAGCTGACAAGCAGAGCAACTGTTTGAAAAGCTGAGGAGATAAAAAAGAATCAGCTTGAAGTGTTCGTCCCTCACTTTCTCTTTATTTCTTTCACGGGTCACAAACTTGAACCACTCCAACAGTTGGGAGCTGTGGGATTCTGCGCCACAGTAGCAGGTTTCTTGCTTGAAGGTTTTTTAGAGCAGTACTTACCAAGAAATGAAACTGATGAATAACGGACTGTAAGAGCAAGACGCTATATCTGATTTCCAGGCGCACCTGTTGAAATGATCTTGTTCATACAAGTGAACAGCCTCATTAATTTATTTGCTTCTTTCCCTCTTTTAATGTGGAAAATGGAGGGAGGGATAGTGTGAGGGATTACAGCTCAATAACAGGCTGGCATTATGGCTCCCCGTCCTCCACCCACACAGGGATTAGCTAGGCGGGGAGAACCCCACGTTAGTGTTGCAGCCTAATAAAATGGCCATCATATAGAGAGGCATTTAGGAGCAATGAATACCAATGAGTGACAGAACACAGTCAGCAAATTGGTAAATGAAAGCCATGCATCACAGTGACGGAGTGTAATCCATCTGTTGGTTGACTGGAGCTCAGCTGTAGCTCAACATGTTGGTTTCCTCGCAGTGAGACACGTCTTACTGAGTGGCTTGGAGAGGAGGACAATTCTTCGCTTTGCAGTGGAAAAGGACAATGTGAAAGCTGAGTGCTTTTGTACTGCGAGTGTGAACAGACAGCACTAATACGTATATTCACCCTACTTTTAACGTTGTAATAACAACCACAACTATTGTCATTATCAGTGAACGTGCAATGTATTTGCTTAATCAATTCAAATGTGTTTATGATATAATAAATGTCATCAAGTGATGAAAAATCATAATTTCCTAGAGCCCATGCTGCAGTTTTAAAAACTGCCAAACCAGTGCAACAAATACGGGATCTCTAATTAACTCCTAAATAATAAGCTAAGATAATGAGTCCATAGGTCTCTATTGCCACCCAGCCAGCCTGAGCCTGTTTGGTTACGGGGTACTTGTACAGGTAAGGGCTACAGGTCTTATATTAATTGGTTAGATCAGGTCCTGAGTTGATTTAGAGAGAAATGCAGGTAACGGGACGACACTGGACCCTCCAGGTGTCATAGGGTGTTTTGCACGCTGTCTGAAAAGGTAGTTCATTTATAATGATATACAACTAAGACAATCTGCAAATCCTCACACTCCAGAAGCTGGAACTCACTAATGTTTGTTTTTGTTTTTGCTTGGCAAATGTTTTACTTTTTAACACTAAAAACTGATTTCTGTAATCATTGTGTAAGCTTAACACAGAAGATAAAAAAAAGAGTCTCATCATCTTCCAGAAGCAGGATTGCCGCTGATGTGAGACAGAGGAGAAAGGCATATGGGGGAGATTCAAAGAGGGGAAAGTAAGGGACAGAGGAGGAGCGAAAGAGAGGGGGACAATGATGATTGTGGTTCAGCTGTGTTAATAGTTCTGCACTGGCTGGCTCTCCCTGCCATGCCAAGCCTCAATGATTTATGGGCTATTTGGAGATAGCTGGGCTACTGAATGTACACAATCCCTCACATGCAGCTGAGAGAGAGAGACAGGCTAGAGGTATAGGGTGGAGATAGCTTGGGTGTGGATCATTCCTCACACAACCCAGTAGAGTAAAAAGAGAAAGCAGAGGGAATTCAGGGGTGAGAAGGAGGGCAGGCAGAGGGGAGAAGTGACCGGGAGAAGAAGGATAATTGAGGAGGAGAGGAGGGTGAGTGGTGATGAATGCGGGGAGGAGAAAAGTGTCGGAGCAGAGAAATAGATGAGACAGAGGGCTGGGCAACAGAAAAACTCAGGAAGAAAGTAGGAGGGGAGGACAGAGTGAGTGAGGGGAGGAATGAGGAAGAGGAGATAAAGAGAAGGCCATCACTTTGATCTGGACCACAGGGCATTGGTATTCACCTTCAACACTGCAGAGGGAATCGCCCCCTCTCCCTCACACTCCCCCTGAGTGTGTGTGTGGGTAAATCGATAGTTTTGGAGGGAAAAAAAAACAGTTTGTTGATCTCATTTAAGCATCCATTCAAATGTTGCACATGTTTGAAGTGAAATACTGATATTTTGTAGTACAACGTCAATCTATAACTGGCTTCAAGATTCAAAACTTAAATTGGCCTCCCCCTCCCATGTGTATCCACTATTTTCCCCAGCACATGGTAAACGGACTGCATTTATATAGCGCTTTTCTAATCTTTGCGACCACTCAAAGCACTTTACAACACATCAGTATTCACCCATTCACACAGAGTCAGAGGCTGCTATACAAGGTAGCTAATGCTCACATGCTCAGTTATAACCATTCACACACACTCACACACCGTTGGCCATCAGGAGCAATTTGGGGTTCAGTATCTTGCCCAAAGACACTTTGACATGCTGACCACAGAGTCTGGGGATCGAACCACCGACCCTCCGACCCCACTCCGACTGTTTTCTGGATTTACTGTTTTCATATCAACTTTTCCTGCAAAAACTAAGCTTAAAAAACGTTTTTGCGATATTGTTGCTTTTGTCACTTTACTGATCAATGTGACATTTTTGAAAGTGAAAACAAAAACAGGTGAAAGGGATTCTAGTTTTTGCTAAATATATAACATAGGCATGATGTGATTATGTTACTATTTGTCCAAGGTCCACATGAAATCATTCTGGTGGCTGCTTGTCTGCCTTACCTGTGTTTCTCTCGCTTTCCCTTTCTCCGCTTCTGTGTCACTTGCTCTAAAATACCTGAATGCTATCTGGACTGTGTTCAGTCTCGCAATTACATGAACAATTTAAGTTGTTGTGCTTTTTGCCACAGTTGTCTTTCACCCTCCATTTCCCTGTAGAGTAACACATTTATCTTCCCCTAAACACACAAACACACCTTCAACTCTTGTCACTTCTTGAAACAATAACACTTGTCCAGTAGCACCACCCTACCTCCAAGTCTCCACCTCTTTGTCCTCCGCCTTGCTTTGCAAAACATCACATGATTTAGCCTCGTTATTTTACTTCCTGTTTCCTTTATTGTGATGGCATTTAGTGGATGGCATGCAAACATGTTAAGCTTTTTGCTTCCACACAATACTGCTTATTCAATTATGTTGATCACCACCAATACACAAAATTCATTAAGGATGCAGGTGTTTAAATGCTTGAATGGTACTGTACAGTTCACGAAGCCAGGATTCAATTGTCTTTCATTTCAGTTAAACAATCAGCTGCAGCCCCCTCCTTCTGCTCTATCATCCTGCCCAGCTGCTCAGAGTCAGCCCATCAATAACACTGCATGAAGACACACCGACTGTTCTCCAGCCAGGAGTTTGTCAAAAAACAACATCAACATCAAAGCTCCACAGTAAACAAAGAACACTGACCACAACAATGGGCAGAGAGAGACTCGGCGCTGCATATTCTTCACTAAATGGCAGGATTTCCTTTTCATGGCTTTTTTGTCTCACTTCTGACGGCTGCCACTTCTTGGCTTTTCCTCTGCTCTGCTTTACTGCCAGTTTCTCCTCCGAACAGCCAAACGGTAATGGCACATAATGAGGGAGCCACTAACCTGGTTCTAACCCTGCATGGGGAGAGCCGCCAAGGTGGAACACCTGTCATTTACGTGTGTGTGCATGTGTGCGTGTGTGTGTGTGGTGTGTGTGTGTGTGTGAGTGTAAGCATGCCTAAAAAGGGATTTAACACCTCATCGAACACAAAATGTCCGGCTCCTGAGTCATACAGTACACACATGTGCACACATACAGTACATCATGCACACACTAGGCAGGGAGGATAAAGGGAATTTAACTTCCGTTAGAGCCAGCTGAAGTGTGGGATTAACATTATGTCTCACTGTCGAAGAACTCGTAAGAAGGTTCCCATTAAAACGTTTTTTAGTTTATTTTACATACATACATTCAGGGTTTTCTAAAAGTGGGACACAATATCAGCAGTGGAGTAAAAAGAGGAAGTGGCCAGTGGGTGCGAGAAAGATCAGTAATGTTTATGCACAGTGCATTTATGCTTTGGCTTGCATTGGACCTCAGACCTCTGAGATAAAATTCCTCGCCTTGTAAACACAACTCGATACTAATGACCAGACCAAACAAACAAACAAACTGCAGATCGTTATTTCATACTGATAGCCTGATATTTTGACTGAATCTGCATTTTCTAAGGTTGAGAGTTATTTCTGTCCAAACCAATATCCATGACTGCGGTTTCCTTCCTCTCCATGGCCTTTTTAGTCAACACTTACATTAGTCGTGGATAAGATCTCACATTATTTGTTACATGTTGAGCAATCTCTGGTAAGGTATTTAGCTTTTACTATTCCATGTTTGCTGTGCATTCAAAATCAAATCAAGCAATAAATCTCAGCTATTTTCACTTAAACCTCCAAAAAGGTATTAAAGGGAAAAACACCCATAAGCACCGCGTCCTTGCAAGCCATTTCCTCAAGTACCAGAGGGACCAGATGATGAATTAAACCTTTGTAAGGAAAACACCCAAAACACCATTCTTCTGAAGAAACACATTCAACATGCGGCGTTGTTCTGATATAAAAGCTGTTATTTCAGTTGTTCAGCTTACTGTACAGTCCCGATAACTGTGTTCATTTCAGCCGTGCTTTTCCACCACATTTGTTCAGATCTGGGCTCTAACGCTCTGCGACAGTCAGAAAATGTTCCCATCCTTAGTCTCACTTACAAAGGTGGCTGCTTCCTCCAAAAATAGAGACAAGCTCGAGAAAAGTTGACGTGTGGGTCGCGATTTAGACATCTGGAACCAGCCCAGAATCAAGCTCACCGATTTAGAGGTACTCCCGTGTACGAGTGTTGGAACTGTAAAATAAAAGAATGACATTAATATTTATTAATCTAGTTCACCACGAGAACAATGCTTCATTCTCCTCACCCCTCTTTTCCTGTTTACACATACATACTGTATGCCAATGGGCTTATGTGCGTGCTTATGTTTTATGATACAGAGATTGATGGACTTGAAGGCCAGTGGGTTGCAAAATTGTGTGGGTGTAAAGCCAGCAGCCCTCTGTCAGCCTGTCGGAAAACTGAGGCATGCCAGCAGCTGTGTGAGTGTCATTTTTTTGTGTGTGAGTGTGTGTGTGTGTGTGTGTGTGTGTGTGTGTGTGTGTGCATTAGCGAGTGTATATTTGTGCGCAAGCATTGTGTGTGAGCACTAGTGTGTGTGTGTTTGACATGGGGACAGCATGGTCCACTGCCAACAGCTCAGCATGAGCCAAGTTTCCTCACGATGTGACACCTGCTGGCCACGGGCAAGAACAGGACACACAGGGGACGGCCCTGATGGATGGGGGCAACAAGGTGTGTGTGTGTGTGTGTGTGTGTGTGTGTGTGTGTGTGTGTGTGTGTTTCATTTTGTGTAAAGACAAATCTATCGCACATGTACACTTTCACACTGTCAGTTATATGAATGTTTAAGCAGTCATCTGTGTGTGTGTGTGAATGCATGCATAACAGCGATGAGCATGTTTGATCCCAAAGAATTAACAGGCTGCTTTGGTATGGGACTGAAAAAGAGAGACGAGAAGCCCCAGGCTCTCAAACTGCTGCCTCACAGATAAGTGAGCCTAAATCTGTAGTCTTTTATGCTTTCATCTGTCCATCCATCTCCCAAACACACACACACACACACACATGCACGCACAAACAGCTCTCTAAACTTCCACCTAAAGCTCAGCCTGCATTCCTCATACATATCTTTGCTTCTTGAGTTTCGTAATTCCATTTCAAATCTCACAAAACCTTTCCTAACCGCATTTACTCTGTTCTAAGAGGTACCTTCTTTTCATTTCTATTTAACTCCCCTTCTCCTATCTAGTCATTTCCCAATATCAGTCAATATTTCCCCTCCCTCCATCATTTCTACATTTGCCCCGTCTTTATTTCTCCTCATGTTTTTTTTCTTCTTTTCTCTTGTTTAAAGCTTGGCCATTGTTTTCATTCTCCGTGCTAATCTGGTAGCAGCAGACATTGCTGCACAGACGCATCGGCGTGCGAGTGCACATATGCATGTCGTACACACGCACGCGCGCGCACACACACACACACACACAGCACACAGCACACAGCACAGAGTGCAGCAGCCCCAGACATGAGGGCTTAAACAGCGGTTAATCCTCTAGCACAGTGTTTCTGTCTTCCACAGGGCATTGAGCCCGATGCCATTCATCCAGATCAGTGTGTATTTTCCCATCCACTCTCCTTCCTTACACACAAACACACACAGCAGCCCTGTCACTACACCACTTCACATGTGAGACAATCAGAGGTCTGAGAACGGCAACATGAAAGACAAATAGCATTAATACCTGTTAGAAATGTCAGGAAATAAAAAAAATCTACTAAACCATGTGAATAAGGAAGACTATATCAAGTCTTAGGAGCATATTTGACGATACAGTGTGGTTACAAATAGGAAAATAGGGTAAAACAATGATGCCGTTGATGGGATTGTAAGAAATGAGATGAAAACCTCGTGCCTACATTGAGCATGAGGGGCTTAAAGTAGCTTTCAACAAGCCTCTGACTCACAGAGAAAGAGGAGAGGAGAACAGCAAACTGAACAGAGAGAGAGAGAGAAGTGAACAGAGTAAATATGGGTCTTTTGAGTTTTGGCCAGGCAGACAGATTGGCTCCGCATCAGAAACACAGCACATGAAAAGAGGAAATCTGGGCGATTTCTCCATTTGCCACGGAGGAGGCCTGCACAAATGAAACTATCATCCATGTACGCCCCCCCCCCCCTCCCCTCCCCCATCAGCCCTGCTTGCCATCTCCTTCCAGGAATAATCCATCCATCCCTCCCTCTGTCTGTCTTTCACTCCAGCTCTTCATGTCTCCGTCCATCCTCTCCACCTCTAACTAACTGTTGTATCTCGGGCGCCTCTCTCGCCAGCAGTGCCACTGTCACACCCTTTTTCTCCACTCCATATGTTAATCTGTTTCTCTGCTTCTCTCTATTTCATTACCACTATCTCAGAGTTTTTCTCTCTCCCCCTAGCACTCATTCTTTCAGCCGGCTCTATTGCTGGGAGAATGAGGTGCTTTAATGAGTCTGTTCTTTCGTCCTCATTAGAGGGTGGACAATGATTGATGCAGGGAGGAGGTGAGAGCATGCAGACTGAGAGACTGCGTGCACATGCAAACACACAAATGTTCACAAACGCCCTGACCAGATTAATTTGTGTGTGTATATGTAGGTTTTTTTAAATAAAATATTTCAGCGGAAATGCCTGCCTCAGAGAGATGGCCACTTTGCCAAGGCCTGATGGGAAGAACAGTTGGTAATGATCAATTGGCAAAAACATATGTGAGAGTGTATGCGCGTGAAGTGTGTGTATAAGTAAACAGCAGTGCCTGTGGAGGCAGAATAGATTTGTCTGGCCCCCTTTGAGCTCCACAGAGGTTTCAGGGTACCATTTGAGTGGGAAGTGCACCCCCCTCTGACAGTGACACAAAATACACAAAACTAAAACTACCGTAAGAGGCAGAGAAAGGGCAGCCACCATGGAAGACAAATGTGTGAAGAGATTCCAAATCAGTGTGAGATTTAACATTCTCAGCACACACATACAGTGCAGGCATGCTCATTTTTGATAAGCCAATCAGCATCAGGCCTCTCTGGGTGATGAGGTAATTACGAAGTGCTAATTAGATGTCATTATTATTAGCCCTGATGAAGGGGAGACAATGGAAGGACGGAGGGCAGATGACAAAATCAAAAATTTCAGCATACGACAGTTTATGATAGGGAAGCCCGAGTGCATTAGCCACGATTAGATGAAGGCCAAAGATATTTCTGATGAATGATATTTTATAGTTAAACAATAATTTTTACTTTCAACCATGAGAGTAACAGTAAAATAAAAGTACATGTTGAACAGTAAATGC
Organism: Bovichtus variegatus; assembly: GCA_943593645.1. NCBI lineage: Eukaryota > Metazoa > Chordata > Actinopteri > Perciformes > Bovichtidae > Bovichtus > Bovichtus variegatus. Next base: position 10,947,312 of record CALSCE010009465.1, on the reverse strand, counting down.
TGTTGAAATTTGAATAACTGTAAAAAGAATGAATAAAAGACATGGACCAAAACTATACAGAACTTAAATTGAAAAAACACATCTGCACATAAAATATAAAAGTCAAATATAATCTCTGAAAAAGAGAGGGAGAGAGATGGTAAGGGAGAAGGGTGGTGAAAGACTGAGCGAGAGAGAGAGAGAGAGAGAGAGA